>CANSNZ010000334.1:0-261745 GCA_947646795.1 Beta lomatogona | reverse complement strand
CATTAATTATACTCCATAGCGAAAATATCTTTAAGAAAGACCATAAAATGTTGCTCAATTTGCATTGATAATATAAGAGCTTGATTGCAAATGCTTTTGAAAGATAATTAAGGTAAAAGAGAGATCAACCCTAAGATTTGATCGTGCTCTTGAGCTTTGAAGTGGGTGTTAATTTCTAGGATAAGTCACCCAGGAAAAATCAATATTCAAAAGCTCCCATACATATGCATAGAATGGAGAGACCCACTTCTAAATATCACGTCTTTATCTAAATTTCTAGTGAAAGAGATGAGGAAGCTTAAGAGAGCAGTATATATGAGAAAGAGATAGAGATCAAAGCAAAGCTAATGCCTCTTTCATACTGCTGCAATATTTGCGTACTGCTTGTCAGCACATGCAATCCACTTTTCCACTACTAAATCCCTTTGGACCCCTAAAAAATTTTACCTCACCCACAAGAAAAGCATTTTTAAGCCCACCCTTCTCTTATATTTTCCTTCTTCTCCACCACCCTTCCATTATATATCATATACCATATCATAAAACCATACAATTTCTTTATATCACTTTCATATAACTCCTACTATTACTTACCAATATACACTTCCTACTTCTATAGTGCTAATATACCAATGGTTTCCAACCTTCTCAACCTTGATGATATATGATATATATCTACCTAAAAGGTTTTCCCTCTAATTCTTTTTTCTTCAAAACTTTTTTTTTTTTCATCCACTCTAATCAAGTAGAAAGAGACTAGCTAGGGATTTTCTTTTAAGATTATCATGAGGTCACAAGGCTGTGCAATCCAACAGGCCCTAACACCGGACGCCGCGGCGGTGGTGAAACAAGCCGTGGCGCTAGCAAAAAGGCGGGGCCACGCCCAGGTGACCCCCTCTCCACGTCGCTCACACGATGTTGGCGGTGTCATCGGGCCTTCTTCGGTCTGCTTGCCTCCAATCTCACTCCCATCCCCTTCAATGCCGGGCCTTGGAGCTTTGCTTCAACGTAGCCCCTAAACCGCCTCCCCACATCCACCTCTGGTCCGATGCTCGGGCCACACTCGGGCCAGCATCATCACCCCTCCATCGCCAACGCACTCCAGGCTGCCTTTAAGCGAGCCCAAGCCCATCAGAGGCGCGGCTCGATCGAAAACCAGCAGCAGCCCCTCTTAGCTGTGAAGATTGAGCTTGAGCAGCTCATCATCTCTATACTTGATGATCCTAGTGTAAGTAGGGTTATGAGGGAAGCTGGGTTTTCGAGCACTCTAGTAAAAGGAAAGGTAGAGCAAGCTGTTTCTATTGAAGCTCCAAGTAGTAATAATGACACCAATAACAACAATAATAATAATAACATCAAGCCAATCAAGGATAATATTAATAATAATATTACAAGTAATAATAGCAACTTTCTCTCCATGGCTCAAACAGGATCATTGAAAGTTGGAAAACCAAGGTTGTGTGATCAAGGAGGAGTTAGAAATGAAGATTTGATGAGTGTTGTTGAGAGTTTGGTGAACAAAAGGAAGAGAAATAGTGTGGTGGTTGGGGGAGTGTTTATCAACCTTAGAAGGTCTAGTGAGAGGAGTGATGGATAGAGTGGAAAAAAATGAAGTTCCTGAAATTTTGAAGGAGGTTAAATTTATCCATCTTTCCTTTGCGTCTTTTGGTCATCTTTCAAAGGAAGAAGTTGAGCAAAGAGTTGGGGAGCTTAAGTGTCTTGTTAAGACATGTTGTATGGATAATAATAAAGGGGTGATTTTGTATTTGGATGATCTCAAATGGGTTAATGAGTTTAGGGCAAGTAATAATAATATCTTAGTAGATCAACATCAACCAAGGAGAAGCTATTATTGCCCTATTGAGCACATGATCATGGAGATTGGAAAATTGGTTTTGGGTTATGCTAGTGAGTGTGGAAAGTTATGGCTTCTAGGGGATCGCGACGTTTCAGACTTACATGAGGTGTAGAGGAGGGCAACCCTCACTCGAGGCGCTATGGGGTCTTCATGCCATCACTATTCCTGCCGGTGGCTTAGGCCTAAGTCTTTTGCCTGAGAGGTAATTTACTTAAAATTCAATCCTAAAGTAATTTCTTGTGTCTTTTTATAATTTATGATTTATAATAAAAAATTTATTGAGAGTAAGGGATAGTTGAGTTGGTTAGCTTCCTCCCGGTTCTGGTGAGATCCTGGGATCGATTCTCACCACTTGTCCTCGGCTACTCTAAGCATCCAAAAAAAAAATTGTGAACTTACCCTAAATTAGCTAGTTCAATTACTAGAGGACATATATCTAGCTACAAAAATATTTTGATAAAATCTCTAAGATATATTAGGTACCTTGGATTGCCTATATGACTTCCACGAGAAAGAATATTCCTTTTTCTTTTTTTTTGTTTCGGAACAAGGTTAGTTGTGATTGCTAGAGTTGTTTTTAAGTTGCTAATAGTTAGTTGTTTCATTATTTGTTCAGTGATTTACAAAGTCCATTGACAAGCAAGAAGCTCGATATCAATGGAAGTAGTTGGTTGATGCTAGAAAGTGGCGGTGTTGGTGGTGGAGTCGACAACTACCGCGCAAGCGGCACCATGAATATGGAGGACGAAAGCCGGCAAAGTAGTGCTTGCAATAGTGATTCCACCAACTCAAGTCTCCCTTCATGGCTCCAACAGTATAAGGATGAGAATAGCAAGAGCGCAAGCAACATTATTAAAAACAATGATCAGGTTATTATTTTATCCTAATTAAACTTTCTTCTAATTGAAAGACAACTTGTCAATTATGATCAACTAATTAACCCAAGTAAATTCAATTAGCAAAAGTGTCTAATTCTTTTCTATTTTATTAATTTGCTCTTATTTTTTAACTATTAGGACTCCGTGCCAGTCAAAGATCTTTGCAAAAGATGGGGCTCAATATGCACTTCCGCATCACCATCATTTGAGAGGACTTTAAGCTTTTCTTCATTATCACCTTCTTCTTCAACCTCAAACTTCTCATATGACCCTCATCCCTTAAGATTGAAGTCCACCCACCATAGTTTTGAACCCAAGAACTTTTGGCTCACTGAGCCCTTAAACAAAACTCATGAACCAACAACATTTACAATGTCAATGTCACCCCCAAGATCGCGGTACCTTAGATCATCCTCAACGAAAGCATACTACATATACCGCCTTCATTTCTTCAAACCCTAATTCAACCCCGACCTCAACTTCCTCAAGTGATATCATGGATCCATTGGAATCACAATGTGTTAGATTCAAGGAGTACAATGCAGAAAATCTCAAGACACTTTGCAATGCACTCGAGCAAGAAGTCCCTCACCAAAAGGACATAATCTTTGATATAGTAAGCACCATATTACATTCTAGGTCAGGGTTGTCAAGAAGAAAAGCTAATGAGCAAAACATCAAGGAAGAGACATGGTTGTTCTTCCAAGGAGTTGATATTGAAGCTAAAGAAAAGGTTGCTAGGGAATTAGCTAGGCTTATTTTTGGCACATCACAAGACAAATTTGTTTCAATTGGCCTTAGTAGCTTCTCCTCTACTAGAGTATTAGTAGACTCCTTGGAAGATCCTAGAAACAAGCGACTAAGAGATGAACAAAGTTGTAGCTACATTGATAGGTTTGCTAACGCGGTTTCAGAGGATTCTCATAGGGTTTTCTTCATTGAAGATATTGAACAAGTGGATTATTGCTCTCAAATAGGAATCAAGAAGGCAATTGAAAGAGGTAAAATCTCTAAGCATTCAAGTGGGGAAGAGATTAGTTTTGGTAGCGCGATTATCATCTTAAGTTGTGAAAGGTTTAGCTCAAGATCAAGGGCATGCTCGCCATCAATAAAGCAAAAGATGTTATTCATCATGAAGATAATCAAGAGATGATAAACAAAGGGAGATGGTGCTTGTTCAAATGACGCAACTAGTCCTAGTATCTCATTAGATTTGAATATATCCATAAATGATGATGAAGATGACGAATGTAATGCAGCTGATAGTCAGTCCATGGATGAGATTGGCCTCCTTGCATCGGTAGACAAATGTATTGTCTTCAAAAATCACCAAGAACTTTGAAGATGATCATGCATGCATTTGGTTAGAAGAATTATTATCATCTAAAAATAGTTCATGATGTATCTTTTTTCATTTTGGTGGTTTTTCTAATGTTATCCTTGTATTAATATTGTGTTTTTGAACATTCAGTAGACTAAAGATGATAAGAATTTTCTAGCTTAATCATGTAAAATACTAGTTCTAGCTACTGGTAAATATACGAGTAACTAAAAAAAGGCATTCCACTACTTTGGTATTTAGTATTTATTGTTTTAATTTTACCCAGCATTCTCATTGTTCCTGTTTCAATGTTTTATTCATTACGTACAGTTTGTTAGCAATGGTAGAATGAATATATGTTGTTGCTGTACATATTCTAACAATTAGATAAGGTTCTTTTGGCTGAAAAATGTTTTGAATGTGGTCAAACACCTAAAAATTAGTGTTACCTTTTCTTTTCCCCTTTTAACACCTTTCATATATATCTTTTGTTTTTGTATATGAATTATTTTGATCTTGAAACTAAATTAAGGATTGTATTATATAGTAAATTCAGTTTTTCTTTTCTTTTGATCGCCTAAATCTATACCATGTACGAAGAAAATTATACACGCCTTTATTTCCTGTCTTAAAGATACATGTTTCGGGAATAATTTTATTGCAATTAACTTTTCACTATTGCATATCCTTTATACTAATTAATTTATAAGAAACTAAAGATGCAAGGAATATAAGGTGAAATATATTCTTCATAATACTCCCTCCGTTCCATAATATAAGTCATGATTCTGTTTTTACGACCTAAACGGTAAGTGGAATCTTGTTTTATTTGGATAAATAGAATCATTTTTATTGGGAAACACTTACATTGTTTTTTTCTTTTTAACAAAAATTAAAAATTGAACATTTAATATTGCAAGGTTTAATGTGTAGAGAAGTTAAATGGGGTAAAAGATCCCATTTTGTCGAGATGATGACACATACACTCGGTGTATGTGGGCCACACATACACCGAACGTATGTGTTACTACTAAATTGTATACCTTTTGTATGTGTTACTACTAAAATGTATACTGTTACTAAAAAAATTATAAACTTACAATCATTTGAACCTGTTTTGTTATTCAACGATATTTGAATTTACATAATACATAAACGATTGAAATACTATATTTCGAATTGAATTTTATTACATGGTAGGGATGAAAATATAACATTATTTTTCTACAAACAAATTAAATAATTGAAAATGACAGGAAAATTTAGTAGAAAATCAATAGTAGAAAAATGGTGAAGATGAATAAGATGAAACTAATATATGAATAATCTAAAAAAATTAAAATTCTTTTTTTTAGTTTTAAACAAAGAGTTCATACAAATCTAAACAAAGAAAATTTCATAAAACAGATTTTTTAAACAAAGATAAAGAACAAATTAATAAAAACAAAATTATCTGTTGTAATATTGTAAGTTTGTAATATTTTTAGTAATATTATATATTTTAGTAGTAACACATACACAAGGTATAAATTTTAGTAGTAACACATACACCTAGTGTATGTGTGGCCCACATACACCCGGTGTATGTGTAGCCTTTGCGCATTTTGTCATTAATAATGAGTGCATTGGGAGTTGAAATTATGAGTACATTTTGGAAATTAAATTATTTTCATGATGGTATTTTGGACATAATTATTGATTGAACATATAAATAGGGCTTATATTTTGAGACACCTTATAAGGAAATGAGACTTATATTATGGGACGGAGGAATATTAAGTATAAATTTGACTCAAAAAGTTAAGGCCTTGTTGGATTCAATTGAAACCATATACTTCCTTCGTCTGAAATAGATAAATCATTGAGTTGTGACACACTTATTGATCAAATAATATGAGAGTGATTAAAAAATTAAAAAAAATCTTCGCTTTTATGGATAAAGATAGGGATGATACACCTATGCACCAAGAAATTGCATCTTGCATTAATTTTGAAATAATAAAAAAAAAACTCATTTATCATGAAAGAGAGGGAGTAGCATACATATTCATTTTATAATTACGAAAATCGATTTTTATTTTTCCATTGAAATTGATAATCTTATATGTGAAAATAAGTATAATGCTAAGAACGAAAAACAGATTCTCTATAAAATCAGCTGGTATCCATACAGATAAATTTTATTAAAAACATAGTTGAAAGATAATTTCAGTTTAATAAACATTATTAGATGAAGAGAACGACTATTTTCGACAAACAGTATGAGACGGACTGAGTAATCTAGACAAATTAAGACCATTCATAAGATAGAGATTATGAAAAAGTTGAATCTTACATTCTTTGTGATTAAGGTGCTGGCAAAATATGAACAGATGCATGCCGTTATTTTCATGCATGGGATTCCAACTCTTATGGTAGTTATGCACATTTATGTGTGTGGAAGTGCACAGCAGGAAATTAAAGAACTATATATTCCTAGTCAAGAAATTGGAGATTAAAGAGGATAAAGGAATATTTGCAAAGTACTTGCAACAGATGTTTTCCTGCTCGTTTATATGCCATCCTTCCTTTTTGTCCCTCCCCTTTAACTTTCCTCTTAAGTTGACATCATTGTCCCAATAACTACCAAAGTTAATTTCAATAGAAACAGTTTTAGCAGTTAATTCACTATGATATACTGCTTAAATACTGTATATATGAAAAATGTATATCTATGTATGTAAGCGAGACAAAAAGAAATATTAACAAAAGTGAAAATGCATGAGAAATCTTTAATCTCGTCATTTTATGATTTATAACTTGTCTGAGATTTGAGGTGCACTGTGATGCATGTACGGAATGCTACTCTTAAATACTTTAGATACATATATATGGTTTTTACATTAGTTATAAATGTTGCGAGTGTGAGACTAGTCTTTTGGGTGCTTTTTATTTTCTATGGATTCAGCCAGAAAAGATGGAGTGTTATTTATAGGAATGTTTTTGATAATAAGCACTTTATGTTCTACCTTTTTTTAAGAGGAAAAGAGCAAGCTAGTATTACGTTAAGGACAAAAGTGTCAATGACTACATAGGGCGCCACTTCCATAGGAGCGTGGTTTTCCCAAGTTTGTTTAGTACCAAAAGGAAATAGCTCGGTTAAGTGACGAGCTACAAAGTTGTCATCACGCATAACATGAGACCAAACAATAGATGAAAATGAAGTACAAGAAGCAAGAATATCATGGAGGATGGCATCAAGAATAACCACCTTATGTTCTACCTACTTTAAGAATAACCATCTTATATTTTTATTTATTTATTTTACATACCACTTTAACTTTACTAACTTTATAAAATTCACCACCACTTAACCTTTTTCATTATTTATCCATCCAACGTGGCCCCACCTGTAATTTCCCGTAATTTCACCCTATAACTCCATATTTTTTTCATTACTCCTCCTAAAACCTTGCCCATATTCTCAAATCTCTCTCAATTATCACAATTCTTCCAACTAAATCTACGATTAGGGGAGGGCAAATTTATATATCGACTTTGTAATTCAATCTACGATGAAATTTCAAAGATTATGTGGACTTAACGAGGAGAGATAGAGCGAAAGAAAAGGGGGAAACAAAATTTTGGACTTAAAGTGTTAAGTGATGGTGAAATTTAAGAAGTTAGTAAAGTTCAGGTGGTGCAATACAATAAAAAGAAGTATAAAGTGGTCATTCTCAAAGTAGGTAAAACATAAGGTGGTTAATTGGTTATAATATAAAGATCCTTATTTATATTTACAATTGGAGATGAACTGATAATTCCATCAATTACATCTATGACTTGATAGTAGGAAATAGGAAAGTTGTATAGATGTTGGAGTGTTATTTATGCATAGATGTTGGAAGTTTGGCTTTGAGAATGCATGGCTGTGCTCTTGTTATTTGAGAACGTAACGAAATTCCATGCCATATCATTTGTAAAAATAATTTGACAATATATGATTTTTAAGAAAACACGAGGTAGACTACTATCAACTTAAACTTTTTTTTTTTAAAAAAAAAATTGGCATAACTCTCTTCCCATGGTTAACAATTAACATACACAACTTTATAGTTTTTTATTTTTGAAATAAATTTAAAAAATACCCTAAAAAAACTATTGAACTCTCCTCTTTTTAAGTCTTTCCATAATCTTCTTCGTCTTCTCCCTATTTGGGAAATCCTCATTGGTAGCCATGTATTTTTGAAAATTTTCATTGGTAGCCATGAATTTATTAAATTATAGAAAATGGCCATTAACTATTGTACGTTTATTTTGCAAATGTAACCTGATGAACTAAAAAACTGTTAGTTTCGTTAACTTTCAGTTAAAAATAATGTCCGACATGCAAAACGAGGTGATTTCGATTCTTTTTTCCAGTATAGACCTCAGATTTGAACCATAAGGGTCAAAATGACCCTGAAACCTCAATCAAACAATTTTCTTGGCACACAAGTCGAGACACATAAATTGAGGCATTTTTCATTTTTTTTTTGCCCTGTTCTTTTGGATTTATTATATGTTCAGTTCACTTCAGCTCAGTTCAATTCAGTTTAGTTCAGCTCTCTTGATATGTTTTACACTGCATTTCGATTTTCGGTTTAGTTCAGCTCATTGTCTAGTTCGGTTAAAATATGTCCAAAAGAATATGGTATGACCCCGAAACCTATTCGAGCGATTTTCTCAAAGACGCAAGCCGAGATATGAAAATCGAGGCATTTTTGTTCTTTTTGCCGTATTCGACTTCAAAATTGTCCCTAAAGAGCTAAAATGATCCACAAAACCCTAACCGAGTGATTTTTTTTTGGCACAAATAGTGACAAAATTTTCGAGCACAAAAACGAGGTATTATTTAACGGAAAGTTAACGGAAGAATGGTTCATAAGGTTACATATGCACCATACGCAATCGTTTAGGGCCTTTTTTGATAATTTTAAAAGCTCATGGCTACCAATGAGAATTTTTTAAAAGTACATGGCTATCAGTGAGAATTTCCCTTCAATAATTATTATCTACTGTATTTTTGTGCAGAATTTTATATGCTTTTGCACGGATAAGGTAATACTATATAACATAGCAAAGTATTGAAACCGTTGAACATACAGTGATTCAAATGTTATCTTCTGCCACTTGGGTCCTTAAAAGTGGGATTCCATATCCTTTGTTCTCCACTGATATGAAATTGACCTAGAAACATCAAATTATTTCAACATATGAGAGGTCTAGTTTAATAGGTTTTTCTTCATACCGTATTTTTAAAAAAAAATGACGGCCTTAAAAATGAATATAGGAGTATTTCCTCACTCAAATCATGTTTTTTTCTTTTTTTTTGTGGGAAGATAAGCTTATAAATGGCCATAAAATTGTTTGGTCAAATTGAGTCAAGTGATAACTGCACTTTTCGTTGCCTTTTTCTTTTTCTTTCATTGCTGCTGGATATTGTTCTTCTTGTATTTAAAATAACATAGTATAGACTATAGAGAACACAGACTGACAGGCTGCTAATGAGTATCTATACAAATATATTAAAAGGCGTGCGAAAGAAAGCATATGTGCCACGTGGCACTCTCCTCAACTTTCTAATGCAAATGCTTTATGTCTATATGTGCTCCTCACTTTAAAAAAAGAAATGTGCAAGGTATCGAACACATGACTTTTGAAATGAAAAGTTAGAGCTTAACCATCAATACACTATGAATTTGTTGTCTAATGTTTCAAATAAAATATGATAAAGTCTTGTAATAAGTATACTTAACTAAAAAGACTTGAACAAGTATATACATCTCTAACACTCTTATTACGTAACTTACAAGAGAATATTGATGTTATATTCTCTTACCACAATTCCTTTTAAGGTATTGTTTCAAACTCGAACCTTTCAATTTTTCTTTACTTATCACGTTGTGACGTGAATTTTTCAATTTCTTAATGGACAAAAAATACGAAAAGTAGCAAAATAAATTATAAAATTTAAAAATAATAACATATTAGTTTATTGTAACTGACCCGAGGCATCGCCCGGGCAAAAAAAACTAGTTAGTATTAAAATAGTTGTTGCCCCGGGCGAAGCCCCGGGTCATTGCATAAAATTCGTTTATTATTTTTTTAATGAAATTAATTGAATTGCATGCCCCCATATCAGCGTATACATTTTGATTACACGTGACGACCTACAATACTTCATAACTATCAATTAATATTGAGCATCGGGTTCATAACAAATTAATTGTTATATCATTCACTTTTTTGCAAATGGGTCACTCTTTTAAGTCAAAATGAGTCATTTTTAAACAAAGAATAATTGTTTACCTTAAATGAGTCACTTGTATATAAGTAAAAGTGACCTATTTAGGACAAAAGGTTTCTCAGGTCTAAAGGGTAACTTTTTGTATTAAATAAATCACTCCTATATAGGTTTATAAGTGTCTATATATTGAAGACAAATAGTTATCCGCTGCATAAACTCGTATCATACAATGGATCAGTCCTTTAAAGAGTTGATTCGACACGACAAAGTTTGTAATATCATTTTTCAAGTCATAAAGACACGTTCCATTTCCTTTCCGACCTATAATTGATTAAAATTAACTACAATATATTTTTCTCAAATTTCTCCTTCAGATAGGTAATACTATGTTTTTTATTTTGTAAAAGGCTAAGCATAAATTAAGTTTTGGTGGGCCCATTAGAAATTTTTATAATGCAGCAAAGTTGATTTGATATTTTATTATCACTATTATGGTAAACGAAAACTTAATAGGTAATATAACTTGTAACACGATGATATATTAATATATTAGTCATTTACTTGATAAGTCAATTAATGTAGGAGTCCAGTTTGTGTGTCAACTTAAGAAGCATAATTACTTCTACTTACAATAAAAAGTCTATATGAGCTTGTATATTAGTTGGTTAGTGTATTTATATCTCAAAGGAGAATAATAATAAAGATAATAATAATAATAATAATAATAATAATAATAATAAATAATAATAAAAATAATAAAAACAATAATAATAATAATAATAATAATAATAATAATAATAATAATAATAATAATAATAATAAATAATAATAAATAATAATTATTATAATAATTATTATAATAATAATAAAAAATAATAATAAAAAATAATAATAATAATAATAATCACAATAATAATAATAATAATAATAATAATAATAACGAACTAAACTGAACTGAAATTAACTGAAAATAAGTCCAAAGGAACGGGGCCTTAACACACACATTTTTGTTATTTAATTTGTCTCAATTGCTTGAGAGAGGGGAGAACATGTGGCAGCATGGCATTTGTTTGCTTTGGGTTATATATATATATATATATATATATATATATATATATATATATATATATATATATATATTCTTGCTTAATTGATTAGGGAATCGAAAAATGAATGAAAGTATTAAATTTAGTTTTGACCAATAAAATAAGAAAATATGTGAAAATTATTTACAAGAATAATGTTAGAGAATCCGTATAATTAATTTTAGTTAGAAAACAATATCTAATTAGTAAAGGTTAGTTTTCTTAGGTAAAATGTAATTCTAGTGAGTGAAGAACACTAACTACTTATGAAAAAAAGCCATGGAAAATATTAGCTTATTGAAATTTAGTGGATACATAACAGGTCTGTTCGGCAATGCTAGCTGAAAAGGAGCTGAAACTGATAAAGTAGTAGCTGAAACTCATAAGATGATAATTAGCTTAACTGTTTGGCAAAATTAGTTTCTTAAGTTGATAAATAATTTTGGCAAAATTAGTTGTTATCAAAATTTCAGAAAGGTTTCCAAAATTTCAGTCATATGATTTTTATAAGTTCAAATTTTTATATTTAAGTGCTTCCCAAACTCTATTAATTATTTTAGCACCTAAATATTCTAGCATCTTACCTTTAGGTACCTAAAATACTTCTCCAAGCATAGCCAACATACAATATATCACCGTGGGAGATATGCTCAGGAACAAAATGATAAAAATAATAACGTGTTCGCTATGATAATGCTGAACTAGATTAGTCGCAAAAAAAAAATTAAAGGTTAGGAGACCCTCCGGATGAGGGGAACTCCTAACGCATCGGTTACAAGGATTGTTTTTAAAGGCAGAATTAGTACAAGTATCTATATGGAAACAAGAATCAACCAAACGATCCACATTAGCTATCCAATCTCCAGCTTGATTAATCGCAAAATAGGTAGCATATACTCTTAGTTTTTTTAAATGGGGTACTTTGCCATTTAGGGGTGTTTTATAATTAGGACATAAAAAATCGATAAGTAGCTGTAAGGAATAAACACTGTAGGCGCTAACAAATTGTGCAATAAAAGTATTATATGCGGAAATCAACAAACATGAAGGAATAAATAAAGCAATAAAATAACACATAAGATTTATAGGAAAAATCTTGAATAGGAAGAAAAACCCAAACTCTGCAATAAAACTTTGAATATGAGATGATGATACAAGGAGATAATTCGATTTCTCTAGACTCTCTAGTCTCTCTTTAGAAGTCTTTATAGATGATTTACTCTCTTAATCTGTGAAATTTAGTCTCTTTGAGGATAAAATGGTTTAAACAAACTTATTATAAGACACAAACGTATGCCAAGTAAAATACAAAAAATCCACATCAAATGAGTCGCTCTAGTACAACTTCTAGTAGCTTCCATGTGCATGAAGCCTGCCTGAGTCGAGCCACCGCCCGCTTGGGCCCAGCAGATCGCCTGGGTAGGCCCAGCTATTGTTGCACGCACGCTACCCTTGTGCATACTGGCATTGTTGCTTGCTCGCTCATTTACACGCCTACACTTGCCCTTGCTTGCTCGTGGCTTGTCGATGGTCGTTCTCATCTTCACTCGTAGTTGCTAAGTTCTTAATCACTACTAAGTGCTTGATGCTCATCATCACTTTTTTAATCGCTTCATGAAATATGTCTGCAATCTCATCACACCTTACGATGCTACATCCATAGGCACTAGGCAGGGGAGAAATTGATTTTATTATCTTTTGAGGAGAGAAAGTACATAATACAGAAAATGGAGGCTGAAAAGGGTTAGAAGATTTATATACTTCCCATCTAATAACCTAAATGGAATAGGCTAAAAACAAGCCCAAAACATAAAATGGAACTATAAACCCTATATACTTTAAGTTTATATAACTCCTGTGCTTGGTCATTTGAACCGCTAGATAACAAACTTAAGGCATTCCAACGGTTGGTCCACCATCTCTCTCATTCTTTTACTCTCCGTCTCTCTAGGTTTTTCACTTTTTCTTCATTTTTACTCTCTTTCATTCACCATTTGCACTTTTTCCTTGGTCCATGCGCAAAACCAGATGTTCTAATTGAGAAAAGGATGGAGATAGTACATTATTCCAAGGCAACTTGACTCAACGAGTAATGATATTCTTACTAAACTTATATTTGTTGATTTTTTTCTTGCTAAGCTATATTAATAGTTTCAATAAGCTAAGTTATAGCTATTAAGTTCCAATAAGTTCTACAAGTTTCAATAACTTTGAATATGTTCCAATAAGTTCTTAAAATAAGTTCAAACTAGTTCAAATAACTTCTTTATAATAGTTGCAATAAGTCCATATAATTTGATGCATCATATTTTTATATAGTTTTTAGGTGCATTTAGGTTGCATTTTAAGAGCATTTAGGTGCATTGTAGTTTATAATTGCATATAATTACTTAAGTTTTGAAATATTACTCCCTTTGTATGTTTTCGGTGTTCTTTGATGAATTTCAGGTATTGAGAACATAATTAGAGTATGATTGAACAAGCTTGTGTATTATGAGTAATTGGAAGGAAGCTACATCGATAAGGATCGTGATGAATATCTTTGAGTGCAATTTGGAGCCAAATTGGAGTTGGAATTTAATGAAAGAATTATGGAAATTGAGTAATGTCTACTCTTTTGTCCATAACTTTTGACATGATAATGATAAATGATCAATTCCAGCGGGATTGAAAAGTAGACTTGAAGAGCTTTCCAACAATACTTACATGGCCAAAGGCAAGTTATATTTTGGGAGATCGGGCTTCGCAAGTTGGCCCTGTTTTGCTAATATTCTTACGCGCGCGCGGACTAGCTAATTCGGCTCATGTAATGATTTAAATGACTTTCCTTATCTTGTAACTTAGTTTCTGTAGGCGTGTTTTTATTCGCCTACGCGGGATGAGCGCGTATTTGACTACCTCATTGTAAAGGTTTTATTGAAAACGTTTTGAAGTTGCTAAGAAGTCTTATAAAGGAAGACTCATAAACCTCATTGGATATTGGAAATCATAGGGACAACTTAAGGACTTATCCCATGTAGATTTCCCCGTCATGATTCCATTAATGGTCAATGAATCATAGATTGAGTTCGGGGGTGAGGGTACGAATAAGATCAGGAATCAAATTCGCCCATTAATGGCCTCTACTTAATATTTATTCATGTTATGTTTTATGCAATTATATAACCACATAATATTTTAATGCAATGTAATAAGTAATCTATATCGGTTCATTAAACAAACAAAAAACTATTTTTTATTACATGTTATTATGCAATCAAATTACAGGGAACCGAACAGGTTGTCCAAATAATATGAATTTAATGTTAGAACAGTTCTTTAGGTCTTTGATTAACAATAATAATCATGTGAGGTGATGAAAGTATAAAACATACAACCATGCATATGAATAATAAGAAAATAAATAAAAAGAGAAGGCTTAAGGAAGAATGTACAGTATAGTGTTAATTCTTTGAAGATCTATATCATGACAAGTAGATTGTTAGTAAAAAAAAAAAAGGAATTAAATTGGAATTGACCCTTAGGAAATATACCATTGTCGCCTGGGTCTTATGCAACGATCTTCGGGATGAGCAATCTTGAAGCTTGAAATAGGAAATTCGAAGGTATGAATGTGTTTGAATGTGTTTAAATGTGTTGGAATGTGAGTTAGAGTGTGGGAGAGTTTGTGTAGAAGTCGTAGGAAAGCATTATGAAAGTCGTTAAAAGAAACGAGTTATTAATAGGTAAAAGGAAATCGAAAACGAATCAAAGATAAAATAAAACTGTGCGCCTGGCGCACCGCTTTGCGCTTGACGCGCAGCCTGTGCACCAGATGCGTAGCGTGTGCGTCAGACGCAAAGTTGTGTGCCACGCACACTTGCTTTCTGGCCGGTTTTTTATTGTTTTAAGATTCTTTTTTATTCTTTAATAAAATCTATCTTTTGAAGTCAGCTATCTTTAGGAATAAAAAAACTGATTTTCTAAATATCCTTTAAAATTATTTATCGGGAATAATTAATATTAAAATATTAAAAATACAATTAACTATCAGTAATAATTAAATTGGACCTTTAAAATTGTGCATGGATTTAATAAATAGACTTTATAATTTCGAAATGCTTTTGGGCTTAGCTCGTTCAATTGCTCTTCCTTTGGACCGGACCAATTAGGACGACTATATGTTTCATTATTGGGTACTTAATGGGGAGACACAATGTTGTGTCTATAGTTTCCTACTAGTATTAGGAAATGCAATTTTGTATTAGGGTTTTTCTAATTAGGTTAGGATATTCTATTCATAATTGAAGTTAGACTTCTTATTTTTTCTCTAGCTACGTAAAACATGGTAAAGCGTTTGTTTTCTCTTGGCTTTGAAGAATTATTCAAGACTTCATCTTTTCATCATCAATTCAAGTATTCTATTTTATTTATAATTTTTATTATTAATTATCTTTTCCTTTATATTTTATTTAGTTTATTTAATTAATATGTGTGAGTAGTTTTCCAATCTAGGGTTAAGCAAACCCTAGCTATGATTGATGTTTGATCTATTCCTTTAAATCCCCAAATTAGTTGTTTAATTATTCTTGCTTAATTAATTGTGCAATTTTCGATACTAGATTAGAAATAATTAGTATTGCTATCATTCCATTGTCTTGATCACAACGGGAGTTGGGTTTTGACGGATTTGAGTATTTCAATTAAGGATATGAAGTTCTCCGCTAAAGTAGGTAGAATGGATTGTTAGGAAGTTAGAGTGATGTGTTTAATGTTTTTAATTTGCATGATTCCACAGGAGTAGGCTTGATTGCATATTAGGGAAGCCATAGATACTCGGGAGAGATTTATGGTATTATTTAGGGTTTACTTTTCCTTGTGAACCTTTAATTGACTAGTTTGGGTAGGAATTTATCTTTACTTAATTATGCTAGTGGTGATGCTTAATTCTAGGTGTTTTTAATCCTTGAATTTATTCTCATATTATTAGTTCCATTACATTAGTAGTAGTTTGTTAGTTCATTGATCATATTCGTTTGTCACTTGCTTAGTTGGATTGAATCAAGGATAACTAGTGTTTGATACTGTTTATCTATGTGGGATCGATCCTGACTTACCTTACTACATAGTTAGGAGGTTAGTTAGATTTTTTTTAGGTGCGCGACACGCCTATCATAATTCAAGATAAGTTCAACTTGGTGAATTAAGTAATTCAAATCAATTAAGATTAGACAATTTTTTTGAAAGGTAAGAATGGTGTATATTGTTATTCACAAAAAAAATTACAACCTAAAATCTTTTTGAGAGAGATACAAACCTTCTCGGAAGGAATCCTTCCCCTCTCTTCCCAACAGAAGAATACAGCAAGCATGACCAAAAAGGCCAATACAGCTACTGAATACAACTCTAAACAAAGAAAGTTACTGAGTAAGGAACAAAAATATGTCCCTCTATTATTTTCCTACCTATACAATATACACCTTCAAACTCTAGCTTTTATTATATATTAAATCTGCCTAATTGTACAAGCAATGGAAGAAATCTTTTTGTTAAACCCCTTGTTTGTTGTGCACATGTGAGTTGCCCCACATTGGAGAAACATGAGAGAAAATACCACATTATAAGCTAAAGAAGCTACTCCTACTATTGCCAATTGGTTTTAGTATGGAACCTCCTTTGAGCTTGTATATGGACCGAACTCTCCTCCTCCATAAGCACATTTTTTTCTAAAAGAAGAACACTTCTAAGATTATTGGAGCCACATTAGTGTCTGTAAGCCAACTAAGTCAATCTAAATGGCCCCAAATTTTGAAAGAACCCCCTAAAGTTAGGATTATTCTATAATAATTCAAAATTGAGATTATTTTGAAAAGATTGATGAAAGTTGAAATTATTCATATTAATTTTTCCAATTTTAAAATTTATTGTTTACTATGCAGTCATGGAGATCAAATATGACCGAGGTTGAATGTGCTTTAGAACCCAACCATAATGTGTAAGTGGATTAGTCAAATTCAGTTGAATATAATACACACTTTAAAGGTGTCTATTCGAGACCATAAAATAGTGTATAGATTGTAAAGAAAAAATGAAGGGAGTATATTAGTGACATTTTCTGATATATTGTATTGTTTTCATTATTATATTATGTGGTGTAACTTTTTTCCATGTACACCTGGAAACTTCGAAACCAATTGGAAAAAAAGTTTAAAGCCGCGGGATTGCTTAAGTAGTTATTCAATTAATTGCTTTCAAGGAGTAGAGCAGCTGGAAGATGCTTAATCGATCGTATTGCGAATTTTGCAATGATGAGGTTAGAATTTTTAAAAGCGCACAGGGCACAGTTAGGGAACAAAAGAGAAAAGAACAACTATTATACGTCTAATTGGTAAAGTGATTAGATGAAAGCAAAGCATTAACTATTATTTCTTTTCTTCTATGTCGATCGGCTATATACTTTTTTGATATGTTTACCATTAATCACTATTTTTAACAAAAAATGTATGTAATATTCCCTTCAAAAAAAAAAAGTATGTAATATTATACCATAGAAGAATATAATTTTCCAGGGTGGAATATCTGGTAGGGTAAACCGGTATCCGGGTCGAGTGGAATGCACTGGTTAGATCCTACAAAAGAGAACACGCAAGCTAACCTCAGGGGTGGGTCCGAGGAACTCCCCTCGATGCTTAAGCCAGTAAAGGTAAAATTGGTAGCTCTCAAGTATCGCTTAATTATAATGTCAAAACGTACCTGAACAATTCAGATCATGGGAAATTATAAATACCAAAAGTCTTTCACTAGCATCAGGAAAGCTCCTCATTGGTTCAAGCAATATTAATTATCCTTTAGCCCAAAGTATTTAGCTCATAAGTCCAGCCCAAAACAGTGGATCAAGCCTAGGCCCAAGGTTCTTGGCCTGCAAGGATCATACCGGATTTCCATGATTAACCGGTAGGGTTAACTAGTTCCTAAGATTACGCGTGACATCCCGGTTGATTACTCACGGAGGTTAAGGCGGGCTAATAGATCGGCAGGGAACTTGGACAGTTCCATTACACTAATTACAAATTGTAATGATAATGGTATCCACTAAATAGAAATATATCAAACTATATATGCCAGAGATAATCAATTAATCATGAAAAATAGAGTCCGAATTAAGTTGATTCAATTTGTAAGGTTACTTCTTGTAAGTTTCTTTACATATGGAGTATGGACGTACTTTTACAAAATACAAATAATAAATTTGTCTCATATCTCACTCAAAAAAACAGATGCACATCTAAATTCATCAGTGTCTTGCAAAGGAGCATATTGTTGTAACTAACACGCAAGGAGACGGAAACAATTAGAACGATCTTACTTGAATATGAGAAATGAGAAAAAGAGAATGATGTGATGGAGAGATCCACTGTCCTTAAAGGTGATTTGGCCGCAGCACGGGTGCAAACTTCCTTCCGAAGACCACCCTCCAGGATTAACACAGCGCTGCCCGATTGTGTGCACTCACAAGCAGACGGATGGAGTGACTAAACTTAGCCCGAAATTTAGGAGAACATTTTTGTGTAGAGAGGAAGACACAAAGATTTTATGTATATCTCCAACTAGAGAATGAGGGTTTTTATAGAGTAGAGAAGCAAAGAAAACCGGCAATGAATTATTTTGGGAGTAGATTAAGGAATAATAGCTGCGACATAAACGGCAAGAATTGATTTGCCGTTACAAACTGATTGCGAGAATCTCGCAAAGGAAATCTCGGAAAACAGTCCCAAAAAAAAAATAAAACATATCATAAAACGGGCCCGGAAATTTAGGAGAACATTTTTGTCTAGAGAGGAAGACACAAAGATTTTATGTATATCTCCAACTAGAGAATGAGGGTTTTTATAGAGTAGAGAAGCAAAGAAAACCGGCAATGAATTATTCTGGGAGTAGATTAAGGAATAATAGCTGCGACATAAACGGCAAGAATTGATTTGCCGTTACAAACTGATTGCGAGAATCTCGCAAAGGAAATCTCGGAAAACAATCCCAAAAAAAAATAAAACATATCATAAAACGGGCCACGCCCGCGCTCACCACCGTGCCGGCGCGCGTATGTGGTTTGCCATTCTTCTAGCCCATTGCCCAACACAACTTTAAGGAACATAATAGTATATAAACAAAGTGGGGCCTTTATATTAACTTCCTGTGGCAAGACTTGGGTATTTCATGAACAAAAGCAAACAAAGAAATACTCCATGAATATGGCTAACTTTGAGGCTTTAATTCCAACACATATCACATAGAAGTAAATAAATTCATTGCAAACTCGTCTAAGTATTACTACGAGCCTCAATAGTAACATCCTGCGAATGGTTTTTTTTGGTTTTGGTGGGGCCTGTGCCACCTGTTATGGTCAAATTTCACAGGTTTAGACACTGACATTGTACATAGCTACGTAACTGGCAAAGAATGTAACTGGCTGGCGAGAATTAAGGAGGATTTGCTCCATATCTGGAGAATATTTATTGAACTTCGTTTAACAACAAGTCAAAGAACAGCCTAATAAATAGGAGAAGCTTGGACACTCGGTAGAGCATGCCGTTGACAACAATCTCTGATTTACAAGGGATTTAGTTGTTGAGGCCTGAGGGTGAATATATAAACGGAGAAGGCCAAAAGCACAACACAAGTGACATACATCTAACTACTATAATTTCCAGAGCGTTCCATTGATTATTAATTCATCGTTTTTACTGATAGTTACAAAGTATTGTACTTAGACTTCTGCTTAGGTTGAATTGATTGTCGTCCTCTTTGAGCGTCAGTTGCGTATAGTTGCATAAGTTATAGGCACCCGCTGTTTTTACCCATCTTCATTGGGGTTTTTCTGCGTCACCGTCTCCTTCCATCACATAAATCTGTTTGTTGACACCCCATAATCAACCTTTGTCCTTACGCAAAAATCGACCTAAACACCACTCAGGGCCCTTCATAGGTCCGCCCCTAATTAGAAGGGATACTAAGTTAAGTTTTTTTCATTGCCTTTATAAAAAAAAAAGAAAAAACATGAATCTTCCGCTTTATCCAGAGTACTTATTTGTTTACCTTCTTCCTTCCTTTTGGTTAAAGCTTTCACTAATTCAGTTCGACCACTGTCGCAATTGATCTATTGAGATTGGAGAAAATCGAGAACAATAATATATATAGAAATCGCGACATGGGCGTATGTCGTAAGGGAGTATTAATCATTTCAAGTAGTGTCAGTAGTGTCAAGATTCCAAGTAGGAAGAACAAAAAAACAGAGGGAGTATTAATCATTTCAGAACTAAAAATTTTGTGTAGAGTTAGTATTATTATTAGTATGTTAATTTTATGTGATATAACTTTGGATGAACCTTGATATATGGTAAGATTTGTATCTCAGGAATTTAAGGTTATAGGATCAAACCTTTTTAGGGACACTTTAACAGTGAAGATTTCTCTTATATCTAATTTTTTCGAGTTTTTCCAAGAGGTCTTTGTCTTTAAACTGAGTTGGATAAACCTATACGAAAATATGATCTAATAAAACACTGATCTTTAACAACCAAAATAAATAAATAAATATATTACTTACTTTGTGGAGATGGGCACGTAATTCTTGCAGGAATCTACATGATTTTTAACAAACCTATACCTACTTTATCAAATGTATTCACTTATCTTACATGTATAAAAATAAGTTCTTCTGTACAAATATAGTTCATTAGCCTTATATGCATGAGATGCATATATGCGAAAGCAAAGAGTTTGAGGTGGTGGAGTAGCGAGTAGTGGCATCGATTCCCATCTCTTATCCCTGAGGTCTAGGGATCAAACCTCATGGGACTCATTTGAGGAATTCCGCATATTCCCCCCTCAAGTGAGTCCCCTTCATTTTACCAAAAAGAATATATATATATATATGTGTGTGTGTGTGTGTGTGTGTGTGTGTGTGTGTGTGTGTGTGTGTGTGTGTGAGAAAGCATATAGAAAGCTCAATCGCATAATAATATGCACGAAAATTTGTCCACAAAGTTCACTTTATTCAGAATTAGAAGGTTATATGGCTATTGCCCCTTAGATCAACACATGCTTGTAGAATTGTTATGTTAATTTAATCTAATTTCCTGCTCCCTTTAACCAAAAAAAAAGTTCACTTTATTCTTTTTTTTTTGTTTTTTTAAACCGATAAAATGGAGAAGTTGTAATTGTTTTTTTATTAGTTGAGGGTATAATTATAAAAGAGGGTGGACACCAAGTCCTTCCCTCTTGACTTGTATAATAGAGATATGGTTTTCTATATGTGATCTTTTAGAATAATATCACACTGTATTTTTTTTTCTATCTCTGTTTAATTCATATTGAGCAAGTATATTGAACCTTTGTGCCAAAAAAAAGCATTCACTTATAAAAAGAAAAAGAAGGAGCAAGGCATTCACCTCATTTTAGATCAGAGAAATACTTAAATATATGAATCAAGAACCTAATTTTGCAAATCATTATAGTAACATGTTACACCATAGCTTATTGTACATGTAACATGCACAATGACATAGACTTCAACAAGAATGACATAGACTATATAAATAATGACATGTATCTCATGTCATTTTCTCATTTATTTCAAGTCATTTGAGTTCATATTACAAAAGAGTGGTGATTTATGAGTTGTTACACCAAAAATTATGGTGTAATTAACAGTTACACCAAAGAATATTTTGTGATCATATATTTTATTTGCCCTTTCTTATAGATATATGAGACTTGCAATTAATGATGAAGGGGTTAATTAATTAGAATAGTGGCTCCAACTCTCGTTTTTTATCCAAGGGGTTAGAAGGTTGATTCTCACCTCCCACCCTACATATAATTTCTATTTAATTTTATTGAATGCCTTGAATTTGAGGCTCCATTATTGGCTTATTTCGTTTAAGTTATTAGAGGAGACACTATATAAACCCTTCTAATTCATTCTTTCGATATATCGTAATTTGTATTTTATGCTTTAAATTATAATATGATCACTTTATCCCTTACATGGGGATGTAGATATTATATTATTGGTGAACCACATTAAGTTTGTTAGATTTATGTTTGATTGATCTCAATTTTTCAGTTTGTTGATTATTCTCATAGAGCAATCAATGGTAGATCCCACCCTTACCCCTAAAAGAAAGATTTGCAATTAATAACTACATACTATTCGACATAAACCACTCTCAGAAAACATATACTCCATCCGTTCCAAAATACTCTTTACACTTTCCTAATCCATCTGTCCCAGAATACTCTTTACACTTCTATTTTTGGATATGACCCACTATTATTTTAATCATTCTACTTTTTAACCATTGGCCCATATTTTCTCTCATCCAAATAAAATAATACTACTTTTACTATCTACTAACTCATCTTCACATCTACCTTTTCAATAAAATAACAATTGATAACCAAACACCAACTTATCATCTAAAACAACGTGCCCTGGTATGTGTCAAGAGTATTATTGGACGGAGGGAGTAATATAATCTACTATAAGGGCTCTTTATATATAAGGTTGAGGTGGTGGAGTAGTGGCATCGCTTCCCACCTTATATCTCTGATATATGGGGATCAAACCTCATATGACTCATTTGATAAATTCGTCTTATCCCCGTTAAGTGAGCCATCTTTATCTTACCTTAATAAATAAATAAAAAAAGGCTCTTTATACAACATGCAACAAGAACAAATATACAACACGCAACCTTGTACACTTTAATTTGGAATAAATTTAATCATAAGCCACAACTTGGCTACCTGAATGTAGAAGTTCCAAAATCATCCACTTGATTATAAAGGCCAAAGCATTATACATTATAAAAATAATCAAATTTGTAAAGTATGGTGTTGGAAATGCACAAAGTAAGAGATTTAAGGTATGATCCATAACGTAAGCATTGTGCAAAGGCGAGGCAACTTTTGTGGACTAACTTTATTTTGGAAGGGAAAAGCAAAATCTTCCCTAAGAAAAATCAAAAGAGAGAGCACTTCTTTTCATGGTTAATGTGGGTTTTGGGATAAAAAAATATATATATATGAAAAAAGAAAAAGAAAGGAGAGAAAGAATAACTTTTACTTACTTTGATTTTAGTAACCCCAGACATTCTCACCTTTGGAAAGCATGAAAAAAGTTACGTAATATATAAAAAAGGGAGTTTGAGGTTAAATAATTGAAGGGGTAAAAGGTGGAACAAAATTGACAAGGACGCAGATAATCAAGCATCTCCTTTCGTTTCGAAAAAAACTCTTAAAGAGGTTTGTTTAGAATCACATAAGGATAATTTCCCCGCCTTTTAATTAATGAGGGCAAAAATAAACCTAACGCATAATAAGTAGATAATTTATCGCTATATACATTCTAAAGAAATTAAGGGAGCTTCACGATCAATGCATTAATTTTACGTCATTGTGGGCCGTAGAGCCGCGATATTATTTTTTATGCTTAATGTAGTATAGCAATAACGAACTCTCTTCGTTAAAAAAAAAAGAAATTTCCTCAGGTACTCCTGAAGTTTGACGTAATTCTCAAATTACCTCTCACATTTGAGAAATTCCTCAAATACCCCTGAACTTTGTATTTGGGCTTAAAATACCCTTATCATACACCGAAATTCAAGTGCATTAATTTCTTGAGGTACCCTTGAAACTAAAACTTTAGACTTCAAAATTCAATAAGGGTATTTTGAGAATCAAGCCAAATCTCAAGGGTATCTCAGGAACTTTCCCAAAAAAAAAATCGATCACTTACTTATCAAACCGTCTTTATACACTTTGACCATAATATATTTAAACATGTATTTGTAAATATTATGAAAATAATAATAATTTGAAATTATACTTTGATAATCTGGCAACATATGACATGCTTTTGTTATTCATATATATAAATTACAAGACACCATGACATCAATAGTAAATGAGTAGTTCTTTAATGAATACAATAATAAAGGAAATACGAATGCTTCAGTTTTCTTGTATTGGATGGGGAATTCTTGATGTGACTTTACCACAAAATCCAGGTATGCTTTCCTCATATCTCAACAAGGGCTTCACCAATATCTTTATATACCCCCAAGGATTTTCAGAATTCTTTGGCATCTTCCTATTCTCCCAAAATGAAACTTTTTAGGGATATTATCTCAGACAACCTTAATATATAGGCCATTTTTCCACATAACCCCGACATTTTCACCCCGATTGTGGATAATCTAAACTTGTAATTTGTCATTGAACATAACGGAACTAGTAATGGTGTTAACTACTTCCTCCGTTCCAAATTATATGCAACAATTTGGATGGCACATTCTCCTGGGCAAAATTTCTTAAGGTTAGATTAAGAAAAAGTAAGAGTATGTGACTAACTTAATATGGAGAGAGAAAGTGGGACCACAACAATTAGTGTAGTTAAATAAGGCTTAATTAGTTTTAGTAAGGGTATATTCGTAATTTTCCACTCAAAAACTTTACCAAGAATAGAAAGAAGTAAAATGTTGCATTTAATTTGAAATTGCCGCTTATGGAAACTGTTGCACTTAATTTGGAACGGAGGAAGTATTTTTTTAAAAAATCATTACTTTGTTTTTTTAAAAAGCCCAAAGCATTTCTCTCCTCTTTATCTTTGAAACCTCACCAAGACCCCCACCCAACTCTGAAACCACTACCCTCTCATCGAAACCACCACCTAACCCACCGGATCCCTAGCCTCGAAACCACCAACCCCACCCCAACCCAACCCTGTTCTTTAATAGCAAGCCTGTCATAAAGAAGCTTCCATATAAAAAATTAGGATATTATCTCAAATAACCGTGACATATAAGCCATTTCCCAAACAACCCCGACTTGTGCCATTCTACTCTTGAAACTTCTAATCATATCTTTCGTCATTGCCCTATATCCAACAAATATGGTGCCATATATCCCTCTTCTTATACATCACACAATGACCAGGTTACATGTAGTGACTGGATCAATAAACATATCCAGCTCTTTTATAGCAAAGATGGAAAAGAGTGTGCTCGCATTTAACATTTTTTATCACTATTTAGAGCCTCTGGACTCATTGAATTGAAATGGTGTTTAAACATGCTGCTCCTTACCCCTTCATCATTCTTCACAATATTCATGCCCTTCAATGACATCATGATAATCTCTCTTCTCTTCCTTCTCCTCTTAATCTCTGTTTCCTCTATCCTCCGGAGCCTAACTCACTTCACGCACCAGGTCTTCCAGTGGCTAATCAGGAGCAAGTTAAGCAAGGTCGATCTCAACATATTGTTCAAATAGATGGTTCTTGGTTCCGACAAACAAAGATTATGAGTATAGCTTGGGTTCCGAATCAAGTTAATTGCGATGTTTTGAAAGGTGGTGGTACTTTTGGTCTTGCAACAGATGATCTACACATAGAGGCCCAAGCTTGTCTAAGAGGGTTAAAATAGGCTCACCAAATGCATCTATTAGACATTTCCTTATATACGGATTCTACTAACCTAGTGTGTATGTTACAGATGTCACATTCTACCGACGTCAGTCTCACTTGGACCATTCAACAAATCAAGTCTTAGGCAACTAACTTTTCTTGGTGTACGATTCACAAAGTTCTTGGGACTCAAGTTGCTAATGGCCACAATGTAACCAAGCTGCAGCGATGACTTCTTTTGCTTATTATATTTGTTATAAAGGATGTAATTAACAATAGCAAAGATAATGAACAATCAACACAAGAATTAACGTGATTCACTAACAAAGTGTTAGTTACGTCCAGAAGCTGAGGAGAAACGGTTTTATTAGGTTTTGGAGAGAGTAAGATTACATAAATATCATGCAGAGGTTAATAATAGGTCTTATATAATAACCTACTAGTTAACCTAAACAGATGGGCCTAAACCCGAAACTAAAACAGGCCCGATATATTAATTAGCATATACCGAAAAGTTCGGGGCAGTAGCTAAAACAGACCCACGTGCTAGGTTAATCCTAGCGCCGGATATCCTAGCGCCAGATTAAACGTTCTAGGCATAGTTCAACAAATTTCCACCTTGACTTGAATTTTCTCCCACATAACAGATACAGATGGTACCAGATGCCATAAAAATAGCCAGATGTACCCAGACTCTCCCTGCCTCAGAATGACCCTAAGGGCTCAGATTAACAGCTCTGAACATTTAGCAAGTCCAAACAATGTTGGAACTTGCGATGAGGAACCGGCTTGGTGAACATGTCAGCAGGATTATCAGCAGTACCTACTTTCATCACCTTAATCCTCATTTCACTTCTCAGAAAATGATATCTCACATCAATGTGCTTAGTCCTCTCATGATGGACTTGATCCTTGGCTAGGCATATTGCACTCAGACTGTCACAATACACAATAGCCTGATCGTGATGTAGACTAAGATCACTAACTAGTCCTTTTAACCATATTCCCTCTTTAGCAGTTTCTGTCAATGCCATGTACTCTGCTTCAGTAGTAGACCAAGTAACTGTAGCCTGCAATGTTGCCTTCCAACTAACAATAGAACCACCAAGAGTAAATACATAACCAGTCATAGACCTCCTATTGTCAACATCTCCAACATAATCAGAATCAGAATAACCAGTAACTAAACACTAAGTATCATTCCCATAAATGAGACCACCATCAGACGTACCTCTAAGGTAACGAAAAATTCTCTTCACAACTTGCCAGTGCTCCTTCCCAGGTTGGCCCATGAACCTTCTAACAACACTAGCAACATGTGCAAGATCCGGTCTAGTGCAGACCATAGCATACGTTAAACTTCCAACTGCACTAGCATATGGGACGCAAGACATATAATCCTTCTCAGCATCAGACTGGGGTGCAAAAGTAGAAGACAGATGTATATTTGCAGCACTAGGAGTATCTATAGGTTTAGCTGACGACATGCCAAACCTTGACAATATCTTCTTAATGTAACCTTTCTGTGACAAGAAAAGCTTCTTCTGATCTCTTTCTCTATAGATCTTCATTCCCAAAATCTTTTGTGCAGCACCCAAATTCTTCATCTCAATCTCAGCACTGAGAAGACCCTTCAACTTATGAATATCATACTTAGACTTTGCAGCTATGAGCATATCATCTACATACAGGACCAGATAAATCATCGATCCATTATCCAACTTGTTGTGATACACACAACAATCATACAGACTCCTGTTGTCGCCCAAATCAATCATATAGCTATCAAACCTTTTGTACCACTGCCTAGGAGACTGCTTTAGACCATAGAAGGACTTCTTCAATCTGCAAACATAGTCTTCTTTTTCAGGAACTTGGAACCCATCTGGTTGAGTCATATAAATCTCCTCTTCTAACTCCTCGTGTAAGAAAGCAGTTTTCACATCTAGTTGCTCAAGTTCAAGATCCTGATGTGCAACTATCGCTAGTAACACCCTGATGGAAGTGTGTCTGACCACTGGTGAGAAAATCTCATTATAATCAACCCCTTCCCTTTGCGTGAACCCTCTTGCAATAACCCGAGCTTTACACTTGACCCCTTCAGCAGATGAGATCCCTTCCTTCTTCTTGAAAACCCATTTGCAAGTGACAATCTTTCTCTCCTTAGGACGTTTGACTAGCTCCCAAGTCTGATTTCTATCCAGAGACTCCATCTCATCTCCCATTGCAACGAGCCATTGAGAAGACTCACTACCTGAAATAGCTTCTTTATAAGTGGATGGCTCGTAAGTGTCCACCTCTTCAGCAACCTGCAGTGCATAAGCAACCATATCCTCAAAACCATACCTCCTTGGAGGTCCCACACCAACTCTTCTAGCTCTATCAAGTGCTACGCTAGGTCGATGTGCTTGTGATGAGGTTGATTGATGACTAGAAGATTCGGTAACACCATGTTAATCTTCTCCACCTTGGTGTTGTGGTTCACTATCATCGTGAGTGACTTGCAGCTCCACCTGTTTATCAACATCACTACTAACTGGCACCACAATAGACTTCACAGTGGGGTTAAGCATAGAATTTTCATCGAATATTACACTTCTACTAAGTATAACTCGACTCTAAGATGGTGACCAGATTCTATAGCCCTTAACTCCACTCCCAAAACCCACAAATACACCCTTCTTCGCTCTAGGTTCTAATTTACCCTTACTTACATGATAATAAACAGTAGAACCAAAAACCCTCAACAAAGAATAATCTGCAGGCTTACCGGACCACACCTTATAAGGTGTTTTACAATCAATACCTGTGTGAGGTCCACGATTGATCAGATGGCAAGCTGTACTTACAGCTTCAGCCCAAAATCTTCTAGCTAGCCCAGCATTAGAGAGCATGCATCTCGCTCTCTCCAGCAATGTTCGATTCATGCGTTCTGCTACCCCATTCTGTTGTGGAGTATCCCTGACAGTATGATGGCGAGCAATCCCTTCAATTTTGCAGAACTCATTAAACTCAGACCAACAAAATTCCAGATCATTATCAGTTCGCAGCCTTTTGATCTTCTTTCCAGCTTGATTTTCCACCAAAGCCTTCAACTGCTTGAAATTCTTGAAAGCCTCCCTTTTATGCTTCATCATAATTACCTAAGTCTTTTTTTGAAAAATCATCGATCATCGACACAAAATACCTGTGACCTCCAATAGATTCAACTCGGGAAGGTCCCCAACAATCAAAATGGATATAATCAAGTGTGCCTTTTGTCCTATGCACAACCTTTGGAAACTTGCTGCGATGAAGTTTCCCAAATACACAATGCTCTGAGAACTCTAGATCCTACACCTTGTGCCCACACAAAAGATCCTTTTTTGACAGAATTTGCATCCCTCTTTCACCCATATGTCCAAGCCTCATATGCCACAGCTTGGTCATATCCTCCTTGTGAATCTCAGATGATGCAACAGCAGCGGAACCTGTCACAGTTGAACCTTGAAGAAGATATAAGGTACCATTTTTAATACCTTTCAGAACCACCTTCGAACCCTTGCAAACACTCATAACTCCACATTCACCTTGGAAACTGAAACCCTTGTTGTTGAGAAGACTCAAGGATATCAGATTCTTTGTCATCAATGGAACATGTCTAACTTCGTTCAAGGTGCAGAATGTACCATCATGAGTCCTCAACCTGATGGAGCCTATTCCAACAACTTTGCCTGCAGCACTGTTGGCTATAGAAACATTGCCCCCATCTATCTGCTCATAAGTCGAAAACCACTCCCTGCATGGACTAATATGATACGACGCCCCAGAGTCAAGAACCCACACATCCCTATAATGTGACTGGTTATTAGCAACTAGGGCCCGATCCTCTTTAGAGTTACCATCAGTTTCTGCTAAAGCAGTAGAACCTTCATTCTTTTTCCTGCTGCTTCCTTTTCTTAGGATATTCATTTTTCCAATGCCCTTTCTCCTTACAATAATTACAGACATCATTAGTTTTAGGACCCTTAGAATTCGAATTTTTATAGTTCGATTTCTTTTTACCCGATTTTCCTTGTCCCTTACTCCTAGTAACAACTAATCCCGATGCCTGATTTTATGTATCAGAACCAGATGCCTTATGACGAACCTCTCTAATATGAAGGGCAGATCTTACTTCTTCTAGAGACAGACTATCTTTCCCAACAATAAAAGAATCCACAAAATTCTCATACGATAAGGGCCAAGATACTAACAGAATTAAAGCAACATCCTCATCATCTACTTTAACATCAATATTACGAAGATCTAGTAAGATAGTATTTAACTGTTCTAGATGGTCCATGAGGGGTGTACCTTCCTGCATACGCAGGCTGAACAGACGTTGCTTCAAGAGCAACTTGTTGGTTAGAGATTTCGTCATGTATAGACTCTCTAACTTCAACCACAGACCAGCGGCAATTTCTTCATCAGCGACTTCAGTGATGACGTCATCAGCAAAACATAGCATGATCGTCGAGTGAGCCTTCTCCTCCAGGCTACTCGACTCTTCATCATCAGCGCCTGCCTTCTTCCCTGTCTTAGAAAGAGGTGCCCACAGCCCCTGTTGTTTCAACAGGGCTCGCATCTTGATCTGCCATAGACCGAAACTGTTCCTTCCGACAAATTTGTCGATCTTCACGTTCAAAGCATACATCTTTGCATAACGAAAAATGGCAGATTTCGAACCTTAACAAATCCGGCTCTGATACCAGTTTGTTATAACGGATGCAACTAACAATAGCAAAGATAGTGAACAATCAACACAAGAATTAACGTAGTTCACTAACAAAGTGTTAGTTACGTCCACAGGCAGAGGAGAAACGATTTTATTAGGTTTTGGAGAGAGTACAGATTACAGAATTATCATGCAGAGGTTAATAATAGGTCTTATATAATAACCTACTAGTTAACCTAAACAGATGGGCCTAAACTCGAAATTAAAACAGACCCGATATATTAATTAGCATATACCGAAAAGTTTGGGGGCGTAGCTAAAACAGACCCCCGTGCTAGGTTAATCCTAGCGCCTGATATTCTAGCACCAGATATCCTAGCGCCAGATAAAACATTCAAGGCATAGTTCAATACTATTTAGTTTGTTTGAATCCGCAATTGTCAAAAAAAAAAAAAAAAATATCAACCACACAAAGTTATTGTTGGAATTTCTTCTTGATCTTGATTTATAAAGAGCCACAAAAGATAAAAGTATATATAATAATAGATCTCATGACTTAGCCACTTAGGTAACATTCCTATGGCTTTGCCAACTAAGCTAAGATAATTGACATCTAGGCATTTACTCTCAACTGTGATTCTGCTTGATACACATCACAACCTAAATCATATCCTTAATTATTGGATTATTCACCTATCTACTTGATGTACCACTAATGAGTAATATAATGAACGAGTTACGTCCTATGAATGGGAATATTATGGGATAATGAAGTTTTTATGGGTATGAGATTCTATCTTCCTCTTAAAAGCAGAAAACAGTACGAAAGCTTGCATTAATGCAAGTTCAATTTGTGCTAGATGTTAAGGCACCCATCTTAGTGCTTGGTTAATGTATACTTAGTTAACTTGTTGGAGATTAATGTATAATCAACGAATTATACCCTATTAGGAAACATGTGGAATATTTTAATGAACTTTGAAATTATGGGAATCTAATTTTTTTCTCTTAAAAGGAGGAACCGAGTTAAAGATATGCTTTTCATTTAACAAATGTGAAATTGTGGTATAAGGCAGAAAGTGGGGTGTCCCTTTTTATGAGAAAAGCTCTTAACTTTCTCACACTTTTGTGGCTGGTGTTTAGCACCTTTCTTGCATAATGTAGCATTATATATAACAAACACTTACGATATGGCCTTCTTTTTGCACCCTTTAGATGAACTTGCCTTTTTCTGATTCTTGGTTCAGGTAAAAATGCATTTGGGGAAAAAGCTTTTGATGCATTATTGCATCATACACTCTACATCAATATATTTATGTGTATGATTCTTAATGTTAGACACATGGAGAGCAAATTTGAGCGAATTTTTGGACAAAAGTTGGTCGCCTTTTGTAATTCAATCCCGTAGATAATGGCATATCATGTGTTCTTCATATATATGGAGATCTATCAGACTGGATTAAAGACTACACAATATAATTTTCTTTACTTTTGATCAAAGTTTTTTTTTTTTTGACATCGAACTTTTGATCAAAGTTAGGCGAGTTGATGTCAAAAAGAATAAAAAAATTATTTTCCAATTGAGTTGAGGCGCACAATTAGGAACCAATATATCTTATTTTGTACGGCTTTAATAAATACTGAGTAGTATAATATATAATAATGATTGTTATTTTCATGAAATGATATGAACTTTAATATTTAACATAAATGGCTAATAAGGGCTCGTCCGGCATCATTGTCGGTTCAGTTTTTGGTTTTGTAATTTTAAAATTCATTTGATATGAGTGGTCTAAAGAGCTTAAAATTAGTTACAATTATGATAATCTTTTCAGTTTTCTATTACTTATTCTAGTTTTCATATATTTGTTTTTATTTTTCAAAAAAATGGAAAACTAAAAACGATTGGAAAACACCCCCTCAATTATCAATTTTTGGTTTTAAATTTTTTTTAAGTCGTATGATTTAGGTTATAATGAATCAACTTCGTCAAACTTATCCTAATCTTTTTTATTTTGAAAATTGACAACAAAATTTTAAAATACATTTTTTCCTTATTTCTATTTGTAGTTCTTTTTTATATAAAAAAACAGAATACCAAAATTAGACAACGATAACAAACGCGTCCTAAACTAGTTTCAAACTTATAGTTGATTTTCTACCAAAACAGTTTGTTTTATTGAACTGAATTTCTGAATGAGAACTAATTTTTTAGTCATTTTTGGGTTGTCATAGCTAGGATATGTATTGAATGTATTCTGAAACCTCTATATATTTGCATAAACATTTTGCTGTTATGTGTTACATTCGGAATAAGTGTCGCATATTTAATTAATTAGGGTATTTCCATTACAATTAAACTGCATTAAGATTTAAGCATATGGATGTCGGAAATCCTTTCCCCTTTTAACAATAATAGACGAATTTATCAATGTCCAAAACTCCAGATAACATGAGATAACCTAAGTGAAGCATGTTTAATTCCAAATGATATATAATGTATGAATCTCTAACATGTGCCATTTAATTCCAAATGATATATAATGTAGATCTCTATAGATGGCTATTGAGCGGTTTGGGAGTGACGTAGGGCTCCTTATCGGTCGAGTCGAGTCCAAACTGTGGTCTGCTGGCTTGTCTTTGTTTAAGTTTATTCGAGCTCGAGCCGAGCTTGAAGCTTAACGAGCCGAACTTTGTTCGAGCCGAGCTTTGACCAAAGCTAAACGAGCCGAACTCGAACTATTCACGAACAGGCTTGACTCTTTATCACCCTTAGTTTTTACATGTTTTTTTTGTTTTTCCTTTTTTAATATTTGAGATTTATATGTTTTCTTTCAGACAATGGCTCTGTTTGGCAACACATTTAAGTCACCTTAATAAGTAGGTGCTAAAAGTTTAAGTCACCTAAAATAAATAGTCGTGTTTGGGTAAAATTGACTGAAATTTAGTTGCTATCAAATATAGCATCTCAATTTAAGGTGCTGAAATTTTCATCTTCCTTATTAGTTCAGCTCCTTATAGCTACCTTATCAGTTTCAGCTCTATTTCAACTTATGTTCCCAAACATAGCCAATGAAACTATCTAGCCTGATGGGCTCAAGAGGTTGGTTTGCCAAGGTGGGCTGACCTGTACCAGTTTTCATCTCCAGTTAAATCCTTGGACAATATATGAAAAGTAAATACAAAATGTTTGGAGCTTCACTTAATTTGTTATGGAGGAGGATTTCAATTAGATTTTGTGAAACTATATGTGAACGGAAGTGCCTATGAAGTGTCAACTTCTAAGTATTAGAGGCCAGACTGAATTCTAACAGAGGGCATTTCCTGATATTTTCGCAAATTGGTGGTAACAATTGGTACCATAAGTGATTTAATTGGTACCACAATTTGTAACAATCAAATTACTTTTTGTACCAATTTAGAAACTTTTAAAAAATAGCACCATAAGTGGTTTATCTGGTACTATACCAATTTGTATCAAATTAATACTTTCTGGATAACAATTTAATAATTCAGAAATTGGTTCCATTAATGTTAAGATTTAGCACTATAAGAGCATTTTTCTACACCAGAAATCATTTTTGGTAACAATTTGGATGTTAAAGTCCATGTTGAACTCTTACAACCATAGGTTAGAACTTTGTTAATGTCTCTCATCTAAAAGATTGACTAAAGTAGTGGATCTTGGACCAAAAGTTTAAGGGCCAAGTTTTGAGCGCCTGCATATTATATTATAAGTTGAATCCTTAACCATACATAGTACACTACAAATTTTTTTTATATTTAATATAATATATGTGTTATATCCAATATGCAAAAGGAAAATTATCGGGGGCCAAGCTCCTACCAGCCCCAACTAAGATCCTATTGGATGAGTGGAACAACGAGGCGCATCTTGAACACTTGTGATCCGAATGTGCCTCTATAGTCGAAGGGAAGGCTTTTACAATGATATTGTTCAACTTGATTTTATTTACTGATTGTATGGTTTAGGTGTTTAACGTTTAAGAATTACCATGTGTTGCAAAGAGATATTGCAACTAAATTAAATTATTTAGAAAAAAAAAGTGTCTATACTAATATATTAAAAAGCGTTCCTAAGAAAGTTTACGTGCCACGTGTCACCCCTCCCTTTTTTTTTTAATTATGTTATTATCCATTCAACTAACAATCAAAATGCATGGAGGAGGATTCGAACACTAGACCTCCTATGTTGAAAATCTCATATCTCACTCATTACCATCTTAACTAGCAATGAGTTGTGAGATATCTCTCCACATTAATATGTAAATCCCTCATTTAAATATGAAAAATTAATGAAAAAAGAGTTTGAAACTTTCTCAAATACAAATAAAAAATAAAGTACTCAATGTATGGAGCCGGGGCATCGCCCGGGCCACACACTAGTTGCAACTAAAAAAATGAATGCAATAGCTTCAAGAAAAGGTGTGCTACGGGTAAAACAATCTTGAGATCTTTCAAAGATAAAGATCTTAAAACAAGCTAAGAAATAGTGAAAGCATGCGCGCCTAGCTAAAAATAACTCTACACTATAAAGATCCCTGGAAAATTAATTACCTTTCCTAACATATCAATTGTTTATGATTCCTATACCCAAAATATCCTCTATGAGTTTAATTAATAGGGAGGTGTAAAAAGAGTCCAGGACTATAAAAGGGCCTTTTTGAAAAGTTGGGGCGTATTATCGTCTAGCGGGGCAGATGAGCGAAATGCAAAGGAAAAACAAACAACTGTTTTTCACTCAGAAGGTGTTCCTGTTAAAGGAACGGTGCCACGTAGCACTATTCACTATATATGCGCCACGTAGCTTCGCCACGTCATCTTATGTGCCATGTAGATCGTTACGTTATCTTACAAAATAAATATTGTTTGCCACTAGATTTGAACATGCGCCCTCTTACAAAGAGAAGTTTGTCCTTACCATCTCAACCAACTTTTTTTAGTGCTTCATAAATCCACATAATGTCATATATTCATTGCAAACATAAAGTAAATTAAATGCTAGATTTTTTTAAAATTAATTTTTCCAAGAGTGGAAAAAATACATATCAATTGTGAAGAAGAAAAAAGGTAACACCTGGGACAACGTCTGGGCCAACACACTAGTTTTCATGTTAAAAAGAGTAACAAATAATGTTTCATAGTTCATTGGTTAGAACTTTACTATATTACCTTGATGTCACGTGATCAATGGTCAAATCCTACATGGAGCATGTTTCTAATTTTTTTAATGTATGTTGATAACATGGAACGAAACAAATAAAGGGACAGTGCCACATGGCGTGTAGACTTACTTAAGAACGCTTTTTAATATATTTGTATAAATATTATTGAGACTTCACTAGTTATTATCTTCCTCTCTTGGATATGGGACCAACGTAGGCTACCCTCTTAAGTCTTAACATTCTCCCTTGTATCATTTTTATATTTTATTTTGAAATAATTGACATAGATAATTTCAACTTTCACTCATCTTTTCAAAATAATCCCAACTTTCGATGATCTTGGAATAATCTCAACTTTGCGGTATAAATTCTCAAAATAATCCAAACTATCACTTTTCATATACACAATAGACCCAAAATGGTTTACTTATGGTAAGAACGATAAGAATTTGGATTAATTCGAGAAGCAACCCTCCCCCCCCAAAAGATGGGTTTATTCTAAAATAATTCAAAATTGGAATTATCTTGAGAACACGGCTGAAAGGTGGGATTATTTATGTCAATTTTTCCTTTTATTTTGCGTATAACCTAGAGAGGTCAAACAACATCCTTCGTGGCCTTATACAATACTTCTAATATGAGAACAAATGAGCCTCTTTTTATTGGACAAATAATTTTTGTTGGGCTTTTCTAAACAATGGGCTCTTCCTTTTTTTTTTTAAAAGTGATACTAAGATAGGATCTTTCGCTCTGAAACCATAATTGGTCTTTAAATGAGCCCCCTATACACATGCTTTCATTGAAAGTAAGTATAAATACATTTAAACCAAGTGAGGTTATCATACATTCAATTATAATAGGTCATAGGTAAAGTAGTCCATTAAACCTATACACATGCTTTCATTGAAAGTAAGTATAAATACATTTAAACCAATTAGTGAGGTTATCATACATTCAATTATAATAGGTCATAGGTAAAGTAGTCCATTAAACTTATATGTTAATTTTACCTCTTCCACTTTTTTTAATGCGACACTATTACACCTATTTTACACTCTTCTTTTTTAATAGGAGGTTTTTCTTTTACAACAAGAACATACAAACTAGAGCTGTCAATTCAGTTACTCGAGTCGGGTTCAGGTTGGGTCATCTCAGGTTTCAGGTCATGTTCGGTCATGTCGTGTCAGGTCAATAAGTCAAACAAATCGGGTGCAGGTCGAAAACGGTCGTAATTCGGTCAGGTCTGCCTCGGTTTGTTTCTTCTTTCAGGTTCGGCCGTGTTCGACACGGTCAATTTCGGGACAGGTCATCTTTTGTGGTCATGTGGTGCCGGGTCGGGTTTATTGCAGGTTTGTAGCGGGTGCTTTCAGGTTCAGGTCAAGCGTGGGTCGGATACTTATCAGGTCAAGAGAATAACGGTTTGGGTCAGGTTCGAGTCAAGTTCAGGTCGTTAGTTATTGGGTTGTGCCATACTTGGTTTCGGATCGCTTCGGGTATGGAACGGGTCATGAAACTTGTGTGTCACTGCTTCAAAATTTTTCATTATTTAATATTTCATTGAAAATCAATTCTTGAATAGTTCATCTAGTTATATGCCTTTTTGTAATAGTATTAGTCTATACTTTATGTTACTATGTGGTGAAATCAATGAAGAGTCGAGTTATAAAAAAATCAACAAGTCGGGTAACATGTAGCAACAAGTCGGGTAAAACCATGTACCAAGTCGCAACAAGTCTTGTAAATCAAGTAACAGGTCGCAACAAGTCGGGACAATAACAGGTTGAGTCGAGTTATAATCAGTTTCAGGTCGGGTGTCGAATCGGGTTCAGATCGTTGTCAGGTATGCTCACTTTAGTTATCGGTCTTTTTCGGGCGGGTGTCGGTTCAGGTTCAGGTCATAGATTGTTGGGTCAAGATCAGGTATCGGTTATTATCAGGTCGGGTGCAGGTCAGGTTTCGGGTGACCTGTTTTACCAAAATTTCAAGTGCAAGTCGGTTACAGGTCATTACAGGTTTAGGTCGGGTTGTCAGATCAGGTCATTTTTTGACAGCTCTAATACAAACCCATCACTCTAGTACTTTTTTGTGGTTAGTGGTTGCACTTTTTCCCCCTCTTTGTGGGTCTTCCTCTAATTCTTTTATCTCGATTTTTACTATTTTCTCATGGATGATCCACAACAAATGCATCACTCGTCAGTCGTCAATTGATCTTTTCTCTTCGATTAAAGTTGATTTTGTTTGAAAGAATTTTATTATGCTGTGCTTGTTTCATGGTTGAAAAAGCTTTGCTGCTTGGACTATGGCCCTTCCGCGAAAAGTTTGGGCTGGTCCACTGACTGGCCTTGTTGCAGGTTTAAAGGCCAAAATATGCCACCCCCTGCAGGCAATATCCGGCCCACTTTTTCTGTGACAGAAATGTCTTTCTTTCTCTATCCCTCAAAACAAAAACAAAGCAAAAAAAAAAAAAAAAAAAAAAGTCTTTCTTTCTGTTTTTCTTTAGGGGGAGTTCTTTCTTTCTGTTGCTACAGCCTACAAGTGAACTTTGAACATGAAAGAGCAACCAATAATAGGAGTAAAAGTTGGGTGTACGGTTTAGATTTAGGCATAATCCAATCCTATTCAAACAAAATTTGGATTTCAATTTTCGAATCCAAAACCAAACCAATCAGAGTTTGACTCCAAACCAATCCAATCTAAATTTTTAGACACTTGATTGGATCTAATCCGAAATATTCAAAATTTTAAACTCTATTCTTTTGATGAAATAATTTACGCACGAGCATCACAATAAAGTATTCGATAATAAAAGTAATTAATACAAACCCATAAAAATTCGATAAAAACAACTAATAATTCATACAAACCCAAAATGTTATCAGAAACACTTAAATCCAAACCAAATATACATATATATAATATAAGGCTTATTTGCTATTCGGTTATTTTGGATTTTTGGATCCAAACATCTTCGACCCAAACCAATCCGAAAATCCATATTTTCAAAAAAATTCAACCAAAATCCAATCCGAACATTGAGTCCAACTCGAGTTCATAACTTAGTTGGGATTAGATTGGATTTCGGATTTTATCCAAATAACTTTCACCCCTAATCATTAATGATTTTTTAGGCTTTTAGCAATGGAATTAACTTCACCGCCAAACTATCATATTAATACTGAAAAAGGGTAACATGGTGAGAATAACTATCCTCTCATAAAGAAAAAGTCTAGAGTACCTTTTGTTTTTTAGATGGTTTATCTCTATTATATAAGCTAAGGGGGGAGCAATGGTGTCCCCCTAGGAATTCACTTAATTGCCCTCCACAACATAAAATATTACATTCCAAGCAATTAATTAAATCCAATTCCATACATAAACTTGCCAAAAAAAAAAAAAATCAATCAAATCTCTATTAAACTCAATCAACTCATATAATGCTCAATCACATAAACTTTCCAATAAAAAAGATTCAATCAAAATAGAGGATTCATAATCAAGAACTTACCACACATTAATACCACATACAAAAACAAAAAAAAATGAGGTTGAGGTGGTAGAGTAGTGGCATCGCTTCCCACTTCATATCCCTGAGGTCTAGGGATCAAACCTCATGGGACTCATTTAAGGATTTCCCCTTATCCCCCTTAAGTGAGTCCCCTTCATCTTACAAAAAAAAAAATTACACGGCATTCTCATTACAGAGACAACTCAAATTCAAACTCAAATAAATTTTTCCATAACACAAACTCAATTACAAAGACAAACTTCGAACCAAAAAAAATTTCAGTTCACTTCATAGATTGGAGCTTCACAACATTTTCAAATACAACATTGTCAAATTTGCGGATACTTTACTGTTAATCAGGTACACAATTCGTTATTGAAATTAAAAGTATGTGTAATGTTCTATGTTCAGTAAATCTTAGGAATATGTAATATGTTCGAGTAAATTTAAACTCAAATTACACTAAATCTTACGAATATGTGCTCTGTTTGAATTTTTTTTAAAAAAATTAAACTCAAATTAGAGTTTATTTAAAATTTCATTCAAATATAGTTGAGATTCAAATTAAAATTACATTAGAAATGGTCGGAAGAAAAATCAAATTTTGTCAAAAAAAAAACTTCCAATTTGTGCCCAAATATTAAGAAAAATTGAGAAAATAATACTTCAATTCATATATTGAAATCAAAAATTTGTGCCCATAATCGAATTTCAACCCATCAACTCGATATTCAAAAATACCTTATCGACGGTACGAAGAGCAGCACCATGACCGCCAAAGCCAGCTCGAATGATGACGAGATCATAATCGAAGGTCTTAGGAGAGTGAACTCGGCGACTCGGGAGCTGAACTCGGCGAGAACTCACTGAGAAACTCAGTGCTCTCTTCGAAGTCCACATAAGCGGAGATTGAGAGGTTTAGCTAAGCATGCGGAGAAATCGAGTGTGTGGTTTAATTTGTGGGAAATTGTGGAATATGATGAAAAGGAGAGAAAAAGTGAGGACTGTATTGTTTGAATTAAATAGAAAGGGAAAAAGAATTGCGTGAAATTGAGAGAGATGGGTTTGGAAATTGGGGGAGTAGCTAAGAATTGAAGAGATCAGAGAAAAGAGACACTAGTAGAATAATTGCTTATTACTGCGGTGGTATTGCTGCGGTTTTACCCATACGCAGCAATAAACCACGTGAAAAAAAAGGTAAAATATAAAATAGACCTATTGCTGCGGTTTCGGCCGGAAACCGCAGCAATAGATTTCAACGGGAAAATTTTCAAACTTTAGTTGACTTTTTTACCAGCTCTATCAGCAGCAATATATTAAAATACTACTATTTTATTAATATTTGAACCTATTGCTGCGGTTCCTACAAAAAAACCGCCGCAATACGTTTTTTTTAAATCTAAAAAAATGCGCGGCCCAGTTAGGGTTTTGTTCCTCTCTCTCCTTTTAACTCCTCAGCCGTTTTTTCCCACCTCCTCTCTATCCTCTATCTCTCCTCACTCTCCTCTCCCCTCTCATCTCTATCCTTTAACTCCTCGCCGATAATTATGGTTCCTGCAACATGTCCTGTTTGTGTGGAGAGGTAACAAGTGCTCCTCTTCGTCGTCTCTCTCTTCGCCGTTTTCTCCCAAAGTTTCGCCATCTCTCTCTAGTCTCTTCGCCGGACTTATCAACAGACCACAACTGTTGCGCTCCTCCTTCGCACAACGACGACCACCAACTCATCTCGTCCGGAATCTTCAAAGAATCGAGATCTGCTTGGCGTTGGCGCGTCTCGAGATCTGCTCGATCTCCCACGTCGCCGTTGCCCAGCATACCTCTCTCTTCTTCTAAAAAAAATTTGAACGCCGTGCGTCGAGATCTACTTCTACTGCGGTGGTCATCGAAATTAGATTGTGGTGATTCGTTGCAAGCCGTGAAATCAACGTATGAAATCTAATGTAGTGTAAAATATGATGATTGTGGTGATTCGTTGCAAGCCGTCTGCAGCGATTTTCATTTTTTAAAATTATTTTTTCGCCTTTTTTTTCCAAATTAACGTGCTGTAATGTAAAATCTGATATGTTATGTATTTGTGGCTAGGTTTTATTTTTTGGTTTTTCCTTTTGCTTATAATTTTTTTGTATTTAGGATTTGTTAAAATTATATCTTTATTAAATGTATGAAATCAATCTGCAATAAATAATTTGTTTGTGGTAGTTATTTTTGTGTTGTAATTTTTTGTAGAGAATTATTAGAAAATTTAAAATTTTAAAAATTTTTTTTTTTTTTTACATGCACCATCTATTGCTACGGGTTTGTGTGACAACCGCAGCAATAGGCTTCATTTTTTTATTTAACGTGTTTTTGAATACTATTGTAAGTATTCCAATATTTCTTATTCACAAAATGGAGGTGAACTAAGATACAAACTTTCATTTTTTGGTTTGTTTTACTACTGAGTAATACTTATTTCCAAAATGTCGCCGCATGCATGGCATGCATAAAAAGCTAGTTTCTATTATATATGGGAGGGGGGAGCTATGGTGTCCCCATTTGAAGAGACTGTTTTACCCCCCTTCCCTTTCTAAATTACAAAACCTATTTCAACCAAAGCGAGGCTTCAAAAAAACTGCCGGATAAACAATAATAACAATCAATCACAAGTCAAATGAAATCCACAGAATTGCATAATTCACGTTATACAAATCACTCAAATGAGGAAACTTTACAAAATCAAGAAAATTCAATTACAAACTATATATAACCCATTAGCAATTACATACTTCGTTCTCAAGGACCATTTACTAATACACTACAACGTCAATACAAATTACAAACTAAGAAAAACTTATGATTTCGACGGGGAGATCAAACATAAGTCCATTGGCGATTTGCGAACTTCTAAAAAAGGTACATAATTCCTTTTAATCTTGCAATTTATTTCAAATTAGTTGAAAAAAAAACTAGCAACTCTTATATTCGAATTACATGAATAATTTAAGTCTATATTGTATGGTACATGTTTGTAACTAAAAATGAAATTACATTAATTTTCCAAAACAAATAGTGAAATTGAAAACCGATGAAAACGATTGATTTTACTGAAAAATTCTCATGAATAATTAAAAGTTCTGAAAAAGGACTAGAAGAAGTATGAATAATTAAAAACCCAGAAAAATGAGTAGAAGAAATCTTGAAAAAAAACAAAGGGAAAGAAAAAGGAAAAGTGGATGAATCAAGAACTTCAGCCACGAATTTATCAAAATAACCATCTTCATAAGTAAAAGTTCAAACAAAATGTAACACGTTCTTTGAGAAATTTAGTTGACAATTACATTTTTGGGACGAAAAATCAGGAACATAAAACGTAAAGAATTACCTTTAAATTTGAGGCCCCCCATTTAATTCGTCAACCAAATAAACTCCAATTTCAACCCCATTTGGACGAACGTTCTTCAACATTACCACCCGATCGAAATGAAAACCCAAAAAGACCTACAAAAACAGAGACCAAAATTACCCTAAAAAATAATGCAGCATTGATGGTGTAACAACCCATAATTTTGCTCCTAGTTTTTCGCAAGAATTTTCTCTAAAACTATTATTTTCTCTAAATTAATTATTTTTATTTTATAATTTTGGGAGCCGATTTATTATTTTTATTTTTATGGCATGTTAATGTGTTTATTTCATTTATATTTATAATATAATTTATTAGAATTATTTTTATTATTAAGTATTTTCAAAGTTTAGGCGCGATTTAGGAATTAAACGTTTTATCGCGTAGCGGGCTTTTGAAGCATGGATCATTGTTGAATTGGGCCGAAAGTTTTTGTGGGTGTGTTGGGCTTGGGGCAGCCGGCCAAGGTGAAGGTGAAGGAGAACCTTCTCTTCTTTCTTTTCTTTTCATTCTTCTTGTGACTCTTTGATGCCTTATAACTCCCATAACCCCCCTAATGATTTCCTTTAATTAAACCTCTTTAAACCCATTTATTCACTTCAAATTCTGATTAGAAAACCAGAACTCTTGGCTGCCATTCTCCAAATATTTCGGCCACCATCATCATCTTCATTCTCTTAAATTTTCTCCATTTCTACTCCTTGTTAATTGTTCGCGAATTGTTTTTGTGGCCTTTTTCTTATACTTGGTGCTTGGGATTTGAAGAAGGAGAGGATCACACGCCTATTTTGGGATTTTCCAGAAGTTTTCAGCTCGCCTCCGACGATCCAGGTAACTAGTTGTTATCTTAGAACCATAGTGATTAGGGTGTAATTCGGTATTAGATTACTACTTGAGGAATTATCTAAAATACTTTTTGAATGAAATTTTTGACGAAATTTGACATGAACATACGTGACACATGCTATGTGAATACTGTGTAGAGAAAAATAATTTTCGCATGATTTTTAATATTTATTTGATTTAATTGGTATTTAGTGCGTTTTTGTCTAAATTTCATAATAATTATTGAACGACTGTTAAAATTGATGAAATTATTTTTATTAGATCATGTTACATGCGTGTAATTTATTCCATGCCTTAGAATAATTTTTACCTACTGTTTACTATTTTATTTAATTGATATATCTGTTTTTATAATTTCTGTTCTGTCAGTTTATAATTCACGAAAATTATTTGTATAGGCATAAAAATTAATTTCTTTGAATATTATGTATTTCCGTGAGTTTTTACATGTTATGTAAATTTTTGGTAATTTTTGGGTGTCTGTTTATATTTTTAATCATTATAATGGCTTATTTGAGGAATCTGTATATTAACTGTTAAAAATACTTTTGGAGTCCGAAAATTATAAATAAAAATTTTATCATGTCATTAGAGCCATTAGGGTCGTATGATAATTTTTGTATGATTTTACTGCTCGAAATTATTAGTTTAATAATTATTATGGTGTTTTTGTTGTGAAATTGAGGATACACTTTTTAAATTATTTGAGGGCTTGTAAATCAAAAATAATTCATAATTTAATATATTCTGGGTTGCTGATTTTCAGTAGTATACAGTATGTATCATTGGGTAACCACATGTTTATGTTTGATTTATGAAAGAAAATGATTTAATTGTTATTACTCTTTTAATGAATATGATTTAGGGTTAATTGGTGATGTATCTTTGATTGAGTTGTGGTTGCTGTAAAAACCAGTATATTGTCATTGATAATGTTTGGGGGATGTTCAAGTGTTATTGTGAGGGTTATTTGTTGAATATTTTATAAGTGTTTTATTTTGAGGAATTATGAAGAACTGTTTGATGAACTGTGGGTAGAAGGCCGGGTGGCATCCCTTTTTGATGAATATTTTAGATGAATGATACTTGGATTATATGCATGTGTGTATTTTGAGATAAGAATATCCGGTGGGATAGATGTAGTCCCCGGTGAAGAACATGCCAACCACCTGGTTTGCGAACTAGGGGTACACCTGGGTTAATTGTTGTCGTCCGAGAGTCAGGGAGTTCTGCGTGTTCTACCCTGCATCGGGAGTTTGGCCATTCTTAGACACAGGCAGTGGGGAACGTAAGCCCATAGACTGACCTGGAGATTGCGATCTGACAAACCTTAGGAAGTGATTTACGAATCACTGGCGTTCGGTTTCTGACTCAATAACTTGTTGTATTTTTGATTTATTATTACTATTTTATATATATTAGAATTATGTCACTCACTATATCAGGTTTACTTATTGTTAAAGATCTCTTGATTTATCTATGAGCTTTATGATTTCTATGTGCATGCTATTGATGTATTGATTGCATGTTATTCCTTTCTTAATAATCTACTTCTCAATTGTGCTTTGATTGCTATTGTTCTGGGAGAACTGCTAGTTACTCCCCACTGACTGTGGAAATATTTAATATATTCGTGCAGATGGAAATGATTGCTAGGCTTGTGACTGCTTGGGCTAGCAGAGTGAGAGTTTGTAGTGAGAAGAAGCTCTTAGTACTGTTTTTGGTAGATGAACTCTGTATAGACCATAGGGAGACTTACTTTTGGATAGCTTTCAAGGACATTAGTTTTATTTAAGTTTTATTGGGAGACCTGCATGTCTCATAGTATTGGTTTTGATGATATGTTGCAATTTGGGATACTCCTTTTATTTTAGAACTATGATGCTTACTCGGATATTGTTTCCCTTTTTAAGCTATGAAATTTTGAGTTATTATCTTTACTTATTGTTTTAGAGTAGCATAACCGTCCCGACGTTATTTCCGCTAACGTCATTTTAGTATTTCTTGATTAGATATTGTCTAGTATCTTAGTAGTAGAAGGACGGGGTGTTACAGATGGGGTTAATTTTGACACCATAATTGGCTTATCAATGTGGTGTTTGCTATGAATATGAATATGAAATCTCAATCTTTTTTAGTGAGATATGAAATATAGTGAGGATAAGGAGATGAATCGTTCTAATTTTTTGAGGAAAGGGAAGATATAAGGTTGTAGGTGGGAAGATGAAAATGTGGAGAATTAGATGACATAAAAACGTGAGATACATCATTCATATGGGTATGTGGTGTGGAAAATTATATGGGTAGGTGGGATTAATAGTCATATGGGTAGGTGAAAAAAATTATGTGGGTTTGTTACTTGCATACACGTAGCTTTGTAACTTTTGGCTACAAATTTATTTTTTTACTATTAACAAACAACTAATGTTAATCATACTCAGTTAACTATAAGTGAAACAACAATATTACATAAAATCATGAAAACAAATTGTATTTATCTTGGCTGCTCTTTACATGATTTGGAACGAACCTCAATCCATATCAATCTTGATTAGCAGTATTATCTCCTCTTTACATGATTTGTTTCATTACTGAGTAATAGTTATGCCCAAAAATATCGTCGCACGTATCGCGTGCATAAAAAGCTAGTCATTACTTAAGAGAAAGCTTTTTACAAGTTGATACTCCTAGTTATTTATTCAAGAATGTCTCATATACGTGAAGCTTGATCCTAACTCATATAATTCATTATCATAATTGTTTTATGCTTTCTATATCATCTTCATTCATGCCCATAATATGTGCCTTCATAACAAATTTTTTTTTTTTTCTTGCTAATTAAGAAAGTAGATTAATGAAGCAACACTTTACAACCAAAACCAATCCAAAGGGGCAAACCAACTAGGTTGGACTCCCAAACCTAAGGATGGTAAACAGCCAACAAGGCCTACTACTTACAAGAACTTGCAATTTTGAAAACCACTCATTATCCTTCCTAAATACTTTCTTAGGCATAACAGCTAATATTCTAGCTCTAGTACACATTTGCAGTTGCTTTATCCCATGTTCAATATTAAAATGATCCCAATAAACTGAATTCCTAGCTCTCCATATGAAATAGATCAATGCTGTCAATCCAGCAAACAGAACATGTTTTCTAAACTTGGTCCTTCTACTGTTCTGTATTACTCTAATCAGTTGTTGTAGATCACCAGTCAGATGAGTAATCTGGAACCATTTTTTAATCAACTTCAAACACTGCAAGCTGAACTGTCATTTGAAGAACAGATGCTGATGTGTTTCATCATGGCTCCCACAAATGAGGTAAGTAGCTGTAGCACTAACACCAATCTGAGCTAGCTTAGAAGTTGTTTGTAGTTTATTCTGCTTAGCTAGCCAGGAAATAAACCTGTGCTTAGGAATACTAAGTCTATTCCAGACTACAGTATCCCAGCTTACACCAATAGCATTCCCTCTGAGCTTCTCATACACCAATTTTACAGAATATTCCTCCATGGCATAAAATTCAGCCTGTGTAAACACCAGTTTCAACTGCTCCTTCACACTGCAAATCTTTTTCCAATACCAGCTGGCATTTGCTTGTGGTGTATAAGACCACCAATCTGCATCCCTTATGTACACTGAATCGATCCATTTTAACCAGAGACTTTCTTGATGAGTACTTATAGCCCATACATATTTACCTAGAAATGCTATATTCCAAGTAAAATTATCTCTGAAGCCAAGTCCACCTGCTGACTTTGGACCACATAATCTATCCCAAGCTATTGCTCCTAGTTTTTGACAAAAATATTGCCCACTCCAAAGGAATGCCCTACATATCTTACTTATTTTAGTCAACACTTTCTTAGGAAGGATAAAGACATGCGCCCAATACATGTGCAGACTGAGTAAAACAAAATTAATCAATTGTACTCTAGCTGTGTATGACAAATGTCTAGAGCTCCACACTTTAATTCTAGCAGTCATTTTCTCAACCAATGTTTCACATTGCCCTGCTGTTATCTTCTTGGCACAAATAGGTACCCCAAGATACTTAAATGGAAGAGTAAGATGAGCAAAACCTGAAGCAACAATAATTCTCTGAATCTCTGCACTATCCGTATTGCAAGTGTACATGGCAGACTTGGTGACATTTGCCTTGAGCCCTGGTGTCTCTGAAAAGAGCTTGAAAGCTCTCAGCATCATATACACAGAAGTAAAATCACCTTTACTACACATGATGAGATCATCAGCAAAACACATGTGTGTTAGTTTCATCTCCCTGCATCTAGGATGAAACTTGAAATGCTTAATCTGAGTGAGTTTTGTCAAAATTCTTGACAAATACTCCATACAGAGTACAAACAATAAAGGTGAAATGGGATCACCTTGTCTCAAACCCCTATGAGACTTAAAAAATCCTCTCATAGTACCATTCAACATAATTGAGAACATGGGAGTAGAGACACATTTCATTATAAGAGCTGTGAATCTAGTAGCAAAGCCTAATGCATCAAGCATTTCATTTAAAAAGGACCAACTCACTGTGTCATATGCTTTCTGTATATCAATCTTCAATAAACACCCTGGTTGAGCTGTCTTCCTTCCATAGTGTCTCACTAGGTCCTGAAGCACCATTATGTTGTGAGTAATATACCTACCATGGACAAACCCACTTTGATTTTCCATGATTAGATCTGGTAGTACTTGCCTCAGTCTTCTACACAAGACCTTTGTTACACATTTATACAATGTGTTGCAACATGAAATAGGTCTGAACTCAGTGACATTGTGAGGACACTTGGTTTTAGGTACTAATGTAATGACAGTATTGTTCAACTCTTTTAAGAGTTTTCCTTCCTGTAAAACATTCAGAATAGCATCAATGACTTCCTCTCCTACCAGTGCCCAATTATCTCCATAAAAGTAAGCTCCAAATCCATCTACTCCTGGAGCTTTATTACTAGGTATGGAGAAAAGAGCTTTCTTAACCTCCTCTGCATTATAAGGAGCACAAAGTATGTTCCTATGTTCATTTGTAATAAGAGGTCCCTCTTGGATCGGTTGAACATTCACATGCTTCCTTGCCATGTTATCCTTCCCTAATAAAGTCTCATAGTACTGTAAGAATGCCTTGGAAACTCCTTCAGCAGTATCTTGCCATTGTCCCTCAACATCATATATACTATACACTTGATTGTGTATTCTTCTTGCTTTTATACTATGGTGAAACAAGGCTGTATTTTCATCTCCAGCCTGAATCCAGTCCAGTTTTGCCTTCTGTGACAAAAACTCTCGATGAGCCTGATGCTTGATATGGTACTTTTTTATAGCAACTAATTCAGCTTCAGCCAGCTCTTCATTCCCAGGTTGTTCATGCATCAACCTTTGAGCTTCTATCATATTGTGATAAGCTCTAGTTTCCTCAGCTTGAAAATCTAAAAAACCTTCTCTGTTCAAATTTTTCAGTGCCATTTTCACAGACTTCGATTTCTTGACAATCGTGTACATCCTGGTGCCTTGAAATTCTATATTCCAAGCTTCTCTAACTGTAGTTTCAAAATGTGGAGATAATCTCCACATTTTATTGTACTTGAATGGATGCTTACCTTCTCTAACATCAGAATAGACAGTAATAACAGCAGGAGAGTGGTCATATTCACCCTCACAATGAAAGGATGACTCTGCTGTGCTGAACATATTTTGCCAAGCTGGATTGGCAAGCACTCTATCCAACTTGGAGAATACTCTTGCATTTCCTTGCTGCTTATTATTCCATGTAAAGAAGTTGTCTGAGCTCTTTATTTTATTTTTATGGGTCAAAAGGGCTGCTATTATGGTCAAAATCGCAGCCCCTTGTACAAAGAAGGACTGTGGTGTAGACTTCACTTTTAGTGAAGGGCTGCCATGGAAAGGGCTGCTGGCCAAAAACGCATCCCTTAGGGCTGTTTTGACGACAGCCCTTGCGTTTCTCTCCACTAGTGTATATATCTGCCATAGTTGGCTTGAAACAGTTCACGAATTTTTATCCACTTAATTACCAACCATGTTGCCACATAAATTTCATACTCAAGAACTTGATCATGTATGGTTAGGATATATCAGGCATGAAAATTAACCAACACTATAAGCATACTTCTTTGTCCCAAAATGTTAAGTATGTTACTTAATTTATTTTTTTTTGACAACGGGGAAAACTTGCATTAATTAAAATCGGAAGTACAACCTAATGCTAATACAACCAAACAGAAGACAAAGCAAAATGAAACTAGAGTAGCTTCATTTGCTCTTACATACTCTATGAAATTAAAACAAACTATTAAATATTCAGACCAACTTAGACTAATCTCGAACGGTGGTAGGAGGGTGTGGGATAAAGATCTTGATGAAGCAGACCTGATATGAGAGGAAACCTGATGAAAGACAACACCAAAACGATCTTCAAAAGTAGATTGTCGTGACTCGGCTAGTAGGCCCAAAAGTCTACTAGCCACAAAATCCCAAGGTCCTTGAACATGAACACCATCCAGGGATTCTACAGATGAAAGTAGATGCAAGGTATCCAGAGTTTAGTCTCGCAAGACTGAAACTCAAAATGCGTGTAGGTCATAACTTGCTCCAAATTAAATTGGAGGGCCTCCCACAAGATGCATTTTTTAGGTGTGATGACTCCAAAGGTCATCACTTGAACTTTGGGCGAATTATATTGAAGAAATTCACCCAATCGGCGGATCCAAATATCTAACCTTGCAATCTTGAACCTAGAAAATCTAACCACAACAGGAATAAAATAATCACCATGCATACCTAGATCTGAGTAAACCTAAATTAAAATAGAAAGAAAGAACATAAACAAGATACATGAAACAGACAAACATAATACCACACCAAAACCAGCACCACAAAAACTTCAGAAACTGTATGAAATCTTCATGGGCCAACGATCGAGTCCTTAGCGAGCCAGGCGAACCGACAACAACTAACACTTTTGGGGAATGGGGGAGGGGACATTAAACACTAAAGCTCAAGACAGAGCAGGGGAACGGGGAACCTAGAACTGACGCGAACGGAGGACGACGGGGCGGGGGAAGGAAACCAGCGAAGGGAAAGAGACAACAAACCAAAACAACCTATAAACTGAAAAACAAACCGTCGGTAGGGGGTGGGAGCAGGCTCGCCGGAAGCTAGGTGAGCGGCACACGCTCAGCTAGCCACCAGCGAGCCGGCTTGAGGCGGCGCGAAGAGTTAGGGTTTTTAGGTGTTGGGGGTATTCTAAAGAGAGAAGGGTTTTTTTTTATGAAAATAATGTTACATTACAATTGGTCAATTTTAAGTTGTTACTTAGATTTTAAAGTATCCTAGATTACTTTTAAAAAAAATAGATTTTTTATAAATCAAAAACATGGGAGAAGTCATATAATGCAACAAAATATTGTAAGACAAAGTCATATTTTCCTTCTGGAAATGCCTAAAAAAAGAAGAGAAAAGTCCTTGTAGTATACTTACTCCAACCAGAGAGATGCCCATGGTTACCTATTATCTATGACATAGAAGTATATATAATGAAACTGACCTGCATGAACACCCAATTAATGCAAATGATATTCCGTATTAAATTTGGACGTTATTCAATAAAAATTCTACTCAGTTATCTGTTGGACCCACAAGACCACCATTAGTATAATATCGTCCGCTTTGGACCTAGTCTGCACGGATTTGTTTTTGGGCTCCTTCCCAAAAGGCCTAATGCTAATGTAGTTGGTGAACTTTTATAAACTAGGTTAAACTTTTTTATCTCTCAGATATATGGGACGTAGGATGCATGCGCAACAATCCTCCACTCAGACCAAGGACCATAAGCATAGCTCCCTTCCAGCGATAATCCGTCTAATCATCTCGTACCTCCGCCAACCAGCAGAACACGCCGCCTGACCACCACAATATCAAGAAGACTTTTGTCACAAGTCACCAAGCTAAGCACAGATTTTCCGTCGCGATGTCACACTGAGAGCCGCCATATCTCCTTAGATCTCATGCACCATGCCTCTGAGCTAGGCCTGCAACCAACATGTTTCCGCTTCATCTTCGAGAACCATACATAATACCACCAAAGACTTGCACTCACCACCCTAGAGCTACACCGCTCTACATCCTGCGTGCTTCAGCAAGTCAACCATGGGGTCCACCATTGTATGCACATTCTCCCAGCTGAACCGTCGGCTCTCATACCATTTGTAGGGTCCACGAGTCCACCAACAACTCCACCATTAGTATGATATTGTCCGCTTTGGGCCTAATCCGTACGGATTTGTTTTTGGATTCCTTCCCAAAAGACCTCATACTAATGTAGTTGGTAAACTCTTATAAACTAGGTAAATATTTTTTATCACTCCGATGTGAGACTTGGAATGTATGCCCAACAACATCCACTCCACGAGCAACCACTATCAAGTAGGGAATGAACCATGACTAGCCATTAGGTAGTCATTGCTCGAGAATCATACTAATACAATTATACATGTTAATATGTTATTCAACATATATCTGTATCCATAGTTTTGGAATTCGAGTAGTTAAATATCTTGTTAATCCAGTTATCAATACTAAATAGGTTGGGTACATCTTAAAGATGAGAAAATGGGATGGAATTCATCTAAGAGAGATCTCCTATCATTATTAGGTGATGAGAAACTCTTTCTTGGGATTCATGGTAAACATTATACGACCACTTTCGGTAATAACAAGGAGAACATTCCCTCCACCCTCTTTTTCAGCCTAGCTCTTTTATTAGTGGAAATTGAGAGTTACATTTCGTAGCACAAAGAACCATGCATGTTTTTCAAAAACAGCATAATTGAAGATCTTGTTACAGAAACCCATAACAAGTAATTTAGTCCAAGTAAAAAGCATCACTGGCAAGTGGCACCTAGCTAAAAAGAAGAAGAAAAAAACCAAGCAAGGTAGAGCAATGAAGACAAAATTTCTACACGAAAACTAACTTTAATTTTGATCTTTTACAGACTTTAAAAAAAGAGAAATAGTAGCTACCCTTTAATGCATTGTAATTGGCCTCTTTTTGGCATCAAAATACGGGAATTATACTCCCGTTTGAATCTATAGGCGTATCTAGTTGGTATATGAGAAAGTAGAAATTATATTAATATAGGCGATTAATTAATACGATCGACAATAGATAATATTTTATCTTCATATTTGATAAATTACTATGCAACGATTTGCAGAGTAAATAGTAATTGATCAGTTTCGATTATTGGTTGGTGTAGGAAGTAACTTCTTATAAATTTTTTATTGATAGAATTTTGGGGTGCACGCGGAAGTTTTGATGGACCCTTCATAATATAACAAAATTGCATGTTCATTGATTACATTAATAAGAATTATACAACTATATTTGTGAGAGCCCATATCTCTCGATTAGGGTTAATTAGGACTTAAAATGGAAATTAGGGGCTTAATGACTAACGGAGTTAACGGCCATTAGTCATTACGGTCATTCTGTGAATTTTTTAAAAAGTGGTGGTATATGGTGAATTTGAAAACTAGCAAGGGTATATGGTGCAAAAAAAAATTTGTTATGGGTATATGGTGAAAAAACCATATAAAATAATCTATAATCTTTTCTTGATAGTAAAATATTGCATTTAGTTTTACCTTGGTATTGTAGAATGCCTTATAATTTGAAACAGAGAAAGTATTTAGTTTCGTGCAATGCATAACAAATTTAATTATATACAATAAATCACATTCAATAATGCATACTAGATCAGCCATAAAGGATAAGAAAATAAGGCAAGTTCATGACTTGAAACTAATCTAGACAGTATATGATAGAGTATATGTTGAACCCCATATATGTTGTGCACATGTAAATTATCCTATATTGGAGAAAGAGGAGAGAATGTACCACAATATAAGCTAGAGGAGCTACTCCTACTATTGCCAATTGGTTTTAGTTAGGAACCTCATTTGGGCTTGTATGTAGACCGAACTCTCTTCCTCCTTATTGGGTTGCCCAAGCCCATTTTCAGTCTATCAAATTTATCAGTATAAAACTATTCTTGGAACTCCAACCAAAAAGCTAATGATTGGAGTCCCAAAAATAGTTTTATACTCTATCGTATCAGTATACAATCTTATGACTCCATAGAACTTCAATTTTTGCCATACGTGGAATTAAAAAGCTGGTCAAAAGGAGGAAAAAGAGAAAGGATGTAACTGTGAGACAGAAGAGTAAAGGTACAGTAAGTAATGTGTTGATCATAAAAATGTAGATGCAGCATCATCATGCATGGGTCACTTAAATTTTCTGGGGAGTAATGATGTGCTTGCTTTTGCTACTTTGGCGATTGCCTAGTCGTTCTCCAAAAAGCACTTGTGTTTGTGAAAGAGACTTGCTTGATGCGTTTGGTTCGCCCTTTTGCCCCATTCTTTTGCCTCATCTAGTCATATTGTTCAAATTCGAGTTTTATTTTGTCTAAAATATTGTAATAATGTTTATTTTGTAAAATACATTATTTGTATTTTTACAACCTAGTAGGAAACCTAACTAGAGTAGAAGAGTAATTCTACAAACAATATCCAAATACAATTTTTTTTATATAAAGGTAAGGTGAAAAGAAGGTTAGGAAACCCTCCGCACGAGGAGAGCTCCAACCTTATCGTTTACGAGGATAGGGTGAAGAGCAGAGTGAGTATAATTATCTATATTAAACTGAGAATCAATTAAATGTCCAACATTGGCGATCCAATTTGCTGCTGTGTTTGCTTCCCGTAGATATGACGAATAGCCCACGAAGTGAAAGACCGAAGTAGAGCTTGGATATCCTGAATGATATGAGCAATCTGTCAAAGAGGAGACCAGATACCTTTTACTGAGTTGATGACCATAAGATTATCGCATTCTATTTGAAGGTGACGAATATTGTTCTGGATAGCTATGCGAATTTCTTGTTGAAGACAATAGCTTCGGTAATGAAGACAGAAGAACAATCAAGGTTTAAAGCTGTAGATTTGTGAAGATGTCCATCAAAATCCCTAATGATAATACCTGCTGCAGCAGAAGTAACACGAGCCGTCGAAGTATGTTTATACAAAATATATCCATAGTATATTTTATATTCTATTACTATGCACAGTATCTTTATATTAGGGTACAACATTGTAATTAGCACAGGGGATCAAAATTTTTACGACCGCCTAGTGCCTCACTGTTCCATCTAATCTAAGATGCTCGTGTCCAATACTCCAATCTGGTAAGATAATATCAAATCGATCTGCTTGAAAATACTTAACTTGCTCTTTATGTGTTAATTAGGGCCCAACGCTGCACAATAGGAGTCCAAGTAGCACATAAGTTTGGCTTTACTGATTTCTGGCTATATATATATATATGCTGGGTAGTGGGCAGTGGGCACACACTTCCCAAATTACTGATTTCTCTCTCTCCTGTATACTATATTTGAGTTGGGCTTGCTTTGCTGCCCACTTTGAGAATTAATTGTTTACTGAATTCATGGGCGCCTGAAATAATTGGCGCACTACCTTGGCTCCTATATATGGGCTTGCTGCCCACTGCATGCTACTCTGTTTGAATTTGGATACCCTGAAAAATAATGTGATGTGAACTCGAATCGATTCGACCTCAAAATGAATATGACTACATGGATATATTGCATGAGAAGTTTTTTGTTTTGTTTTATAAAATCATGCCTCCTCGAGACCTTTTGTGGAGACTTGACATTGCATGTAAATTGGTCTCGGAAATTTGATTTAGAATGACATAAGGAGAACATGACATGACATCTACCAATCTTGATCATTCAGGAATGCATATGAAGAGCGAAAATTATCCTATTCGGATTTGTCAAAATTGTTTACAATAAATTTAATTAAAACGTACAATAATAAATAAAGAGGCAAGAAAATAACACGGGAACAAAAGTTATATATATTAATTTACAGATTAATATGGGTTACGAGTTTCAAGAATCTCTTGATTTTATTCTTCTACGAATTAATGGCAAACAATTTGGTAGTAGGAAGGTGATAGGACCTTTTGTGGCTTATTATATCGAGTGTGATTCAATCCCTAAAACAATATCCTTGTTAGAGGGGTAGTTAATTGCTATAAGATGAGATACAATAATGTTTACGATATATAGTAGATTATTATTTGGGTAGATAATTGTTGGGGTAGTACATGCGTCTTTTTATTGCCTACGCGGGAAGAGCGCGTATTTGACTACCTCATTGTAAACGTTTTGTTTTAAAATACGTTTGAAATGAAGAAGTCGCCAACAAGTCTTTCATGCAAGACTCATAAACCTAATTGAATATTGGGAAACTGTAGGGACAACTTAGGGACTTATCCAATTTAGATTTTCATGTCATGACTCCATGAATAGTCAAGGAACCAAAAATTGAGTTCAGGGGGTAAGGGTACGAATATGATCAGGAATCAAATTCGCCCATTGATGGTCTCAACTTAATAACGACTCATGTCTATATTTATGCAATTAAACAACCAAGTAATATATTAATGTAATCTAAAAATTAGTCTGTGTCGGTTTATTAAACACGCAAAAAAACTAAGTTTTGGTGACATGTTATTATGCAATCAAATTACAGGGAACCTAATCCAATTGCCCAAATTATCTGAATTTAGCGTTGAAACATTTATTTAGGTCTTTGATTAACAAAAGTAAACATGTGCGGTGATGAAAGCATTAGAGCATATAAGCATGCATATGGATATGAATAGTATAGAGATTAGAATATACAAGATAGCGTTAATTCCTTTGAGATATCCATTGTGACAAATAGATTGTTAGTAAAAAAAAAAAATTAATTTGGAATTGACCCTCAAGAATAATACCTTTGTCGCCTAGGTCTCTGTAACGATTTGCAGGAGCATCAATCATGAAGCCTGAATCAAGTTTGAATGTAAATTAATGGAGTCTTAATGTTTGAATGTGTGTATAAGTTTGAATATGTGTTTGTAGAGGGTTTTGTAGTTGGGATTTGTAGGGAAGTGTATGTGAAAGTCGTGTTATTAAGTCTCTAAAGCATTCATCGAAACATAGAGTATTTATAGGAAAAAGGAAGCCGAAATCTACGTGGAAAGGATAACGCACAACCTGCGATAGGCGCACAGCTCGTGCGCTCCCCGCACGGGCCTTGCGCTTGGCGCAGGCTTAGTGCGTTCAACGCACCCTGCTTCGTGATCTTGGTTTTTGTAAATTGCCTTTGTGTTGCATCATCGCATCATCGTACGCTTGACGCGACGCATATCTATGCCCTTTTTGTTCGTTTTAAGATTCTTTTTACGGTTTTTTCACCAAATACGCCCGAGTTTTCACGAAATTCACCGGGTACCCTCGCACTTTTGAAAATATATCTGGTACCCCTCGATTTCAACATAATACACCCAAATGCCCTTAATAACTAACGGCGTTAACCGCCGTAAGTCATTAACCCTAATTTTCAAATTTAAACCCTAATTAACCTAATTTTTAACCTTAATCCTAACCCCTACCTCTAATCCTAACCCTAACCCTAAACCCTAACCCTCCCACCACCCTCCCACCACCCCCCGACCCCAAGCTCCCCCCACCCCGGCTGCCTCCTCCCTCCCCCATCCCCACGTATCTCCCTCCCTCTCCCACTCCCGCAGCCCTTTGCCAATAACCACCGAGCCGCAACCCCTCTCTATCGCCCGATCTACCACCGGTCGCATCCCTCTCTCTCCCCCAATCTACCACTAGTCGCAGCCCCTCTCTCGCTTTGATCTACCACCACCCAGCCCGGCCGTTTTCGCGGAATTCCCCCACTCATTAACCCAGACCCAGACCATTTTCGCGGAATTCCCCCACCCATTAACCTGACCTAGCAGCCTTCGCAGAATTTGAGTAGGGGTAGGGGTAGGGGTAGGGGATTCGACATGGGTGGGGGAGGGTGGGGGATTCGACGGGGGTAGGGAGGGTGGAGGGATTCGGCGAGGGTGGAGGGGAGCGGTGGGAGGGTCGACGGGGGTAGGGGAGTGGTGGGAGGGTGGGGGAGGGGGAGTTCTTGGGGTGGGGGTGGTGGGAGGGTGGGGGAAGGGGTGGTGGGAGGGTTGGGGAGGGGTGGTGGGGGAGGGTTAGGGTTAGGATTTAGGTTTAGGGGCTAGTGTTAGGGGTTAGGGTTAGTGTTTAAGGTTAGGGTTAGGGTTATAGGGTTAAAAACAGAAAAGTAGTGTTAATGACTACGGAGTTAACCGCCGTTAGTCATTAAGGGCATTTGAGTTTATTATTAAAAAACTGGAGGGTACCCCGTATATTTTCAAAAGTGCGAGGGTACCTCGTGAATAAACCAAAAACTCGGGGGCATTTGGTGAAAAAAACCGCTCTTTTTATCTTTGATGAAATTTATCTTTTGAAATTCGAAATCAGCTATCTTTAGGAATAAAAATATGATTTTCATAATATCCTTTAGAAAAATAATTATTGAGAATGATTAATAAGAATATTAAAAATACAATTAATTACCAGGAGTAATTAATTGAGCCTTTAAAATTGGGCTTCAAATCAATAAATAGACTTTATGTTTACAAAACACTTTTGGGCTTAGCTTATTGAATTATTCTTCTTTTGGACCGGACCAATTAGGCGACGGTATATTTCATCATTGGGTATTACATGGAGAGACAAGATTTTGTGTCTATAGGTAGATTATTAGAAAAAAAAATGAGATAAAATAATGTTTAATTCACATATAAATTTGGGATAGGGCCTGTTTGTTATCATTTTTTGTTTTCAATCTTCTGTTTATATTTTTTAAACAAAAAACTATAAAGTATGAAAAAAAGATAAAGTAGATTTCTTTTTCTTTTTTTGTTAGTTTTCAAACTCGTTAGACGAATCTGTAAAAGTATGACTAATTACAAGTTCATTATACTACCTAGTATTTTCTCAGTTTTTTTAAAAAAAAACTATGTCTTTTAAAATCTTAATTTAAAACCAAAATTTTTGAAAACTGGCAATAATGTCGTACGTGCCCTTAGTAGATTTAATCGGCTTAGAATATAAAAAAAAACGAGTTTAGACACATAAAACATCTAAGAAAAAATTATATTCTTTCATCGTTCTGAAAAAAATTAAACATGGGGGAGGCATGGAGATTAAGGAGACACTAGTGGAAAAAAGCCCATCGAATCTGGTCCAAAACCGAATCAGTTGACTCCCCAAAAACCAAATTTTTTTTTTGCATTTTTTCATTATTAATCGATACAAAATCAATAGTTAATAACAACAAATTACTTGGTGCACATCAATGTCTCAATTATAGTGAATGAGAAAACCGAATATATAAGGACAAAATTACTATTATCATATATTTTTTGGTGCTCTAAATTACATTTAATTATAAATGAGAACAAATTATAAAAAACGACAACAAATTATATTTTGGTGCTCTAAATGAGAACAAATTATAAAAAACAGAATTACAAACAACTACGAAATTAAAAAGAAAACTAACAAACTAAGATTGAGAGAGGATAGGAGAATCGGTGGCCGTAATTATTACAAAGCACAAAATTGAAAACGAAGCACTAATTATTAAAAACGAAGTAAAAACAAACTAATCAGAAAAAAATTAACTCAGATCTGGAATTACAACTAGACTAAAAAAATGAAAAAAAAATTGAAAGCAAGAACAATCAGAGGTCTTCGTGTTGGCGACGACGACAAGGCTGGCCTTCGTGTGGTTGAACGACGAGCGACAAGCGCGACACTTCTTGCGGTCGAGGATGGGAGATCTGAACGGTCGAGGATGGGCGCTTCGGACGGCTGATGAAGAAGAACGGCGAAGGCGGCACACATCGGACGCGCGACTGAAGGCGGCGAAGTTCGAGTCACAACGACGAAGAGAATTTCAACGAGGATGAAGGATCAACGGTGAAGTTCGCGGCTCAACGACGAAGAGAATTTCGAAATTCGCGGCTCAATGATGAAGGCTGAAGGTGGCAAAGGAATTTCTAGGAGGATGAAATGGAAAGAGAGAGAGAGGAGTATAGGTTTGTTAGGGGGCTGGAGAGTGTGTGAGAGAATTAGAAGTGGGCTGGGGGATTTTAGGGTTTCATTATGTGAGGACTGAGGTGGGCAGGCGCATATATACATATAAAGCCCAAAGCGATCCAATTTAGTGAACCGGATCAATTAACGTAAAACCGGATCAGCCTTCTGTTAATTAATCTGGTTCACTAAAGAACCGGATCAACTTTCTGTTAATTAATCTGGTTCACTAAAGAACCGGATAAGTAAATTTGCCGCGTTTTGCCTCCCAAAAAATGGATGATTTACGGATCAAGTTTTGTTAAAACCGGATTTGTTGTGTTGTGACATATAAGGTTTTTTCAACTAGTGAGAGAAAATATATTTACAGAAATAAAAAGAGGGATTTATGTGATGAAGAAAGAAAAACATAAAGTAACGTTTTATTTATTCTGAGACGATCTAAAATGGTAAATGCATCTTTTACATTAGAATAGAGGAATTATTAATTGACATAAAAAAATTGATTAACTAATTAAGATATAAGAGTATGAGAATGATTGAGACGCTTATAATTACCCACACATGTGAAGCCTTCGGAAAAGGTGATGGTACAATATAGATTTTCATGAAACACACAGGTACATCATATAAAAGTTGGTATATTTTCAACAAACTTAAGAGTATTGTGAAGACCTTGAAAAAATGTATAGTAGACGCTATGCATGCTTGGTTACATATATATAAGGCAGTATTTTATTAAGACCCAAAATCTAATATTCTTTGGCCCTATTCGGCAAGTAGCAGATAGCTACTATTTGTTAGCCTAGCTGTCGGCTGATTGTATTAATTAGTTGATAACTTATTGTATTAGCTAATTTACCTATCTGATTATATTAGTTGTTTGTATGAAAGTGTTCGATAAATAGCTGATAGCTAATTGCTACATAATTGCGTGAAATGACCAATAAGCTAAGGACACGTGCATGCTCCATCATGTTATACTTTTTATTGTTTATTAATGCAATTTTCAAAGAATTTAGGACATAAATGTAATTTGGCCCACTCATTCCTAAACCTCTATAATGTCAAAAAGCTCCCCCAACTTTTTAGGCCCAATCAACTAATTGAAACTTCTCTTTGGCCTTGTTTGGCAATTAGACGATAATTCATAGTTGTTAGCTGATTGTATTAGTTAATGTATCAAGGTGTTGGTAAGTAGCTAATAATTTAGTGCTACATAATTGTGTAAAATGACCAATAATGACATATGCATAATCCATTGTGTACTTTTTATTGTTTGTTAATATAATGTAATTTTAAAAAAAAAAGGACATAAATGTAATTGGGCCACTCATTCTCATACCTCTAATGTCAAAAAGTTTTCTCCCCCAACTTTTTCAAAAAGAGCTTTTTGGGGCCCTATCGGCTGATTGAAACCTCTCTTTACCAAACACTCAGATTAGAGGATTGACTAGTCAAATTCTCTAATATGAGTTCGAAAGTCTAATTTTGTCTCAAATTTCTCTTTATCAGACACTCAAATTAGAGGTTTAACTAGTCAAATCCTCTACTATGAACCCAAATCTCTTTTCACCAAACAAGGCATTTATCTTAATAATTACTTTTTGAACTTTCTATGTAACAACTAAGATAGGACAATGGTCTTCTTTTCATTCCTTATAAGAAAAAATAAGTTCAGATAAGGTCACATAACTTTGGATAAGTTCAGTTTAGCCAAAATAAGCAAGATCAAGGTTTGACATGCACACTTAAAAAATAAGGTTTAGGGTCCGTTCGGTTCAACTTATTTTAACTTATATAAGATTTTATAAGATCAGATAAGATAAGATAAGATAAGATAATATAAGATAAGATAAGATAAGATAAGATAAGATAAGATAAGATAAGATAAGATAAATAAGATGTTATGTTCAACTTATCTTCACTCATTTCAGAATAAAATAAGATAAGATAATATCAGATAAGATAAGTTCAAACAAAATAAGTTGAACAGAACAGACCCTTAATAAGTTCGGATAATGTTTAATATATTCAGATTAGTAAAAATTAGTTGAAAAGAACGGACCCAATATACGATATTTCCTCCATTCTAAAATAAATGAAACATTTACCATATTAAGCCGTTTCAACATAAATGAAACGTTATTTTATTTGATATTTACTTCTCTCTAATTCTCTCATCATTATATTGGTCTCTTTTTTCTTTCTCTCTATATCTCTACTTCTCTCCTAAATCCCCGTGTCAATCTTCTATGTTTTATTTAAAACAAAACGTAGAAAGTATTAAATTAAGACGTCAAGTAGTGCAGACTTTAAGTACCGCTTTATAAAATCTTCAAAGCTACATGGAGTTAGATAGATTAGTGTGGTAGGCTCTCACCAACAAGTACACTTACAATTTTCTTATTATTATAACTCCATTCTTGGTGAAAAATCCAAAAAAAAACTCCTAACATAACTTAATCCCTTAGATAATGACACTCACTTACCTTTACCTTTATTCCAACAATGATGGTCCAGTAATGAATATCCCATACATTTCCTCCACACTCCCAACCTCCCTTAAACGGCTTTCCCTACTTTTCCTACATCATTCACCTTCTCTTCTCCTCTCTTTCCCCAAAAAAAAAAAAAACACCCCAACACAATAACCATGAGTGGCCTTAGCAAGCTTGGCATTACGCTCACTTCAGTTTTCTCTCTCCTCCTTTTCTCCCTCCTCGCGCAACTTCTCTACCTCTTCTGGCGTCGCCGCCAACAATCTCGCCGGAAAAACACTCGTATTGAGCCCACAACCGCCACTGTACCCGCCTCAAACACCGCGCAAAACGCCATGCACTCGGAGCTTCTCAAATTAGAGGGCACTTTATATGGCCCTCCTTCAAGGGTTCTTTTTACTATTAAAGAAGAAGAAAAAGAAGAGATTGAAACTGATGAGGTTGCTTGTTGTGTTGTAGAAGATAAAAGTTGTGTTTCTTTGGGTGAACATTTTGGTCATTTTCAGTTTAGTCAGATCGTCGGAGATTCACCGGAGGTTATTATTGTGATGGGTGAGAATTATTCTGATTTCGACGTCGAACCGCCTTTTTTAACTCCTTGTGCTTCTCCGCCGTACTTTACGCCGTCGCCGTCGCCGACGAGAGAGAGGAGTTAAGGTGATTGCCGACAATGTGTAGGATGGTGTAGAGAGGATTCGAACATGAGATCTAGTGTTTACTTTGGTCTAGTGTTACTTTAATTTATGAACTTTATTTTATTTTAGAGGATTAGATGGTTAGATAGATAGATAGATTATTAGGGTAGTTGGTGATTGTATAGTGAAGTAGTTGTATGATTTATTTTAGGTGTGCTTTGGATTTCAAGAAATTTAACAAAGTGTATGTTCTATCTTTAAGAATTTATGCTTTATTACTTTTTAGATTTTACTTGTTTAATTTATTATTCATTTATTTTGTGGATCATTGATGGTTTCTACATAATTTATTGATGGGAATTTTCCAACGTTCGTATGATTTATACAAAGAGTACATCATATCTCAAATAGGGGAAAATCTTACTAGACCTAGGTACCCATATGAGGTGATGAACATAAACAAGTAACATTTAAGGATATATTTAACTGAAAAATGACTTCACTCCAATTCATATATATTAAATTTCTTTTTTTTTTTTTTTTACAGAGCGTGCCCAATTTATCTATGGGCTCGAGAGTACGAAAATGATGCTTGGGTACATTGGCGGCTTGGTACAAAAAAGTTTTGAAGTTGTGTGAAAGACATGCGTGTTTTCACCCATGTGCCAACTGCCAAGGTACACAATATAATCTTTATAAGAGTTTGAAAGTACTTCTTTAATCATGTCTTATTGAAAATAATTTTGTTATATGCAATCCTAGTTAGGTATTTGTATTAATTATACTTTCCCAGTGTAGCACTTATTTCAGAATTTATGAAAATATTACGTATCGATCATTGTTTTTAATGCACTTTGACTTAGAACTAAACTCTATTGTTTTCATCATCTCTTGTTTATTTTTCACTCTTAACATGAGTACATGACTAACATTTTCTACATTGCACGAGATCAAACTCCAATTATTATAAGCACTAATAATACCACTAACAATAGGTTGAATCTTGTTTGGGATAGACTTTTTTAGTTGTAAGGAATTAATGTACTCCCTTGGATGGACTAGATACTGATGGTCTTACTTATAAAAGTAGTTGGAAATGTATTAATTACAGCAGTGTTGGATGGGTTAGAAAAAGAAGATGATTGATTTGGATGTTTTGTTGTGGCAGCTTGCATAATGCATACTGTTTTTTTTATGTGGACATTGATGGCTTTTTGCGCAAAATTTCAGGTACTGGACATTTAAGTTTTGGCTGTAAATAGAGACAAAGACATTATTACATATAAAAACAGGTGCGACATTAATTTTGTGAAGAGTGGAGTTAAAAGAGAAAAAATATTTGCCGTTGGAGTGGGGGGAGGGAAGATTGTGAGACATGATTATTCAGAGCAGTGACAAAAAAACTTGATGCTATTTATTATCTTAGATTATGAAACTTGCATGAAAAGTTGTCTAGGCGTGCTACCCTCTGTGTTTTGGTTAAATGAGTGATTTCGACTCAATTATGGTCTGCACAAGCGTGCAGTACGTATTTTAAGTATATGTTTTTCTGAATGATGTGCTAAGAATTGTGGCCGTGTAAATGGACTAGCCCATAATCCAAGAGCTCAATTGACTGTACAGCCCACTACAATAGAACAAATTGAGAAATGAAGCCCTTGAGAGCCCCCTTAATTGCCAATATAAGAGACGAGGAGCAATGAGGCACTTGATATCAAAGCCTGATTGTGATCCGACCCATTTGATTACGTATGAACTTATCTGAATTTTTTATGGTTTGATCTTATATAAACTTATACTAACTTTGATCATATTTTTTTGACTTATAATATAATATAACTAGTTATTAGGCCCGAGCAATGCCCCGAGTTATTAATATTTTCATGTCAAAAGAGAGCATCTTATGTTGCATAGTTCATTGGTTAAAACTTATTTACTATATTAACTTGAGGTCACGTGAAACATGTTTCTAATTTTTTAATATATCTTGATGACATGGAACGAAATAACTAAAAGGGCGATCTTGGCGTAGCGTGTGAAACAACAGCTTGAACGCCTTTTAATATATTTGTATAGATATAAAAAACTGTGAAAGTACTAAATTATGCACCATCGAATAAAATAGTCAAACAAAAATATTGCTTAAAACATACTCCCTCCATTTCATATTATAAGGCATGTAAACCACTTTTACGCATATTAAGAATTTAGTTAGTTTTAGTTAAATTTGCATAGCTAATAAGAATTGACATTAAATATTGTATTGATAATAGAAAATAACCTATAATCTTATCTTGATAGTATAAAGTTGCATTTAATTTTACATTGGTAATGTAAAATGTCTTATATTTTGAAACAAAAACTTTTAGCTAAAATGTCTTATAATTTGAAACACAGAGAAAGAGTAATTAGTAAAGCAAAGTTGAAAATTAAGACATTCCAATCAAATTAAAGAAAATGAACCTACTTACAAATTACAATATTCGCATACAAATACTATTCCCTCCGTTTCTTTTTTATCAACACACTTTCATTTTTGGTCTGTTTCTTTTTAATCTACACACTATTGTTTTTTCTATTCTTAGTAACATTCTCCTCTTTTCATTCCATGATCCATTTCATCCACTTTTTAATATTTTAACCCGCTTTTTAGTTTTCCTTACTTACTTTTCAGTTTTTATCTCCACCTTTTCAGTTTCTCTTACATACTTTTGTACTTCCTTCTTAGTCCTTGGTTCTTTCCCAAAGTGAAATGAGTAAACTAAAAAGAAATTGAGGGAGTATTTTTTTTTTATTCTTTGTTTGTAGTGCTTTAAATGCCCAGAATATTGGGTTTATTATGTATAATGTATGTATGGGTTTATATTTGTCATAGTTTATTATGGGCCAAAGCCCTCACATACACTTTGTATATAAGCGGTAACTTGTGAGCTTGTGAAATTAACGAATCTAACTACCCTAATTTCTCATGGTATTAGAGCCACAAATAGCCTCGATTTTTTTTTCCTTCCCAATGTCGTCCTTGCCCAGCCGACCACCAACATGATTTCTTGCTGCCGCATCATGACCGAAGTGGCTAAGATTGATATCCACTCTCCGTTTTACTTAGGTTCCGGTGATCAACCCGGCAACCTTATCATCCATGTGCTTCTCAAGTCTATTATCACTACGTACTTTTCTTTTAGCAAAACTCACTAGGGAAAAAAAAAGGAAGGGTTGCGCTTTTTTTTGAAAACACAGTCCTTCGTGTATGAAGGGCTGCGGTTTCCTTGGGCTGCGGTTTTCAAGGAAACCGCAGCCCTTTTAGTGAAGGGCTGCGGTTAACCAGAAAACGCAACCCTTCATACTGTATGAAGGGCTGCAGTTTTTGGGCTAACCGCATCCCTTCACTTTCCTTTTTTTTGATCCAATTAATTTTGCGCGCATACAATACAGTACCCCCATTTCAATTTCCCTCCCTTAAACAAAATTGACGAGCGAAATCCTCCTTGCACGAAACCCTACCTCCGCCACCACATTGACCCATCACCGCACGCGACGCCACCATTTCACGCACCACCAGCACCCACCGCCACGACGACGCACCAACTCAGCACAGCAACGACCAGCTGCACCACCTTGCGCACCACATTGCGCTCCTTCTTCTTCTCTTCTCTCCTCCACTGTATTGACGCCACCACCACCACTACTGCATTGTCGGTAATTCCCCTCTCACTCACTCTCTCTCCTCCTTTCATTTCTCTAATTAATTTGTTGGGTTTTTCTATGATATACCCCTGTGTTTTTTAAAATTCTATAATATACCCCTAATGTTTTTTTATTCTACAATGTATCCCTGTGTTTTTTAAGTTTTCTATAAAATACCCCTAGTGTGTATTAATGAAAACGGACGTTAAGTCTTCTTCATCTTTTTCTGTTTCTTCTTAATTTCCACCTTCATTTCATCAATGGCAGAACATTACCAGAACAAAAAGCTTTACTTGGTATAAAATCTGCCATTACAGACGACCCACAATCTTCTCTCTCTTCTTGGAACACTTTCACTCATCACTGCACTTGGGATTTAATCAAAAGTTCTTCAAATCATCACCCAACTGTATTTTCACTCAACATTTCCGGCTTAAATCTCACCGGAATTCTCTCTCCTGACATATGTTTTGTCACCAACTTCCAAAACGTTAGTGTTGCAGGAAACTCATTCTCTGGCCCAATCCCATCTTCTCTCTCTCCTCTCAAATCTTTAACACCTTAATCTCCCCAACAACATCTTCAACTCCAATTTTCCTTCCTCTCTCTCTCCTCTAAACAACCTCAAAATCCTCGACGTTTACAACAACAATCTCACCGGCCCACTCCCTCTTTCCGTTGTCAACATGTCGGAGCTCCGGCATCTTCATTTGGGTGGTAACTACTTTTCCGGCCAGATTCCGCCGGAGTATGGACAATGGAGGCAACTTAAGTATCTTGTTGTTTCTGGTAATGAACTTGAAGGGAATATTCCGGCGGAAATTGGGAATTTAGGCTCACTTAAAGAGCTTTATATTGGGTATTATAATGGATATTCCGGTGGGATTCCGCCGGAGATTGGAAATTTGTTGGAGTTAGTTAGATTGGAAATCGAAGGGGAGGGGAGGGGTGGGGCCTGGGTTGGCGGCGGTCATGGTGGCCGTGGGGGTGGAGTGGAGGGGGGGGGGGGGGGCAGGGGAGAGGGTTGATAGAGAAATCTCGAAATTTATCGGAATTTAATGGTAAACGTTACGTACACTTAACGTAGGAGTACTGTGTAGAAAACTTTAAAAACATAGGGGTACAGTGTAGAATAAAAAAAAAATTAGGGGTATATTATAGAATTTTAAAAAACACAGGGGTATATCATAGAAAAACCCTAATTTGTTTAATTTCATTGCATTTTGAAATCAACTTCTATTTTTTGTTGTAAAATGTGATTGTAGTGGATGGGGAGGGCCGGGGGGAGGGTGGGTAGGGGGTGGGGGTGTTGGGCGGGGGGTGGGGGGGGCGGCAAGGGGTGGGGGGGGAGGCCGGCGGGGGTGTGGGAGGGTTGGGGATCTTTGGGCGGGGTGGGGGAGGGCGGGCGGTGGGGGGTGGGGGTGGAGGAGGGTTGGGGATCTTTGGGCGGGGGGCGGGGGAGGGCTAGGGAGGGTTCGCAGGGGGTGGACACATTATCAATTTTGTGTAGTTTATGGTTAATTAATCTAGGTTTTTAGTTAGTTTTGGTTTTCTTAATTGAATTATGTGATTAATGTGCCGTGTGTGATTTGTTAATTGTAGGAAAAAGAAGCTAAGGAAGGCAAAACTATCTCTCTTCTCATAATTGCTCCTCTTTGGTGTTGAGAGGTACGTAATTAGCCTAATTTTCTTGTTTTTTGTTAGATGTTGATGAGGAAAAATTGTCATGTGTTCCAATTTGAGTAAGATATGATAATGTATGTATATTTCATGATATGAGATTGTATGAAAACGCAATGTAATTTAGCTATGAAATCTACAAGTTGTTTGAATCATCATCATATGCCTAGATACCCGTTCAAGACTTACTCATTAGGAGTAAGTCTTGAATAGTCCCCGGTTTGGGACTGTTCTTGGACGTTTGATCTCACTTAGGTGGTGAATATGTGTCTTCTTTTCAATTCTGAGGAAATTCTTGGTTTATCGTTTCTCTACATTGTTCTCTGGGTACATATGTAGATAAGCAATTATCAACATTGTGTACTTGGAGAGAACTGTAGGGAAATGCTGCCGGATTTTCCTTAGAATTGAAAAGTTGGCATATATTCACTAGTGAGATTAGACGTCCAAGGATGGGTTAGGTTGGAGTGATAAGAACATTCGGCTGCATGCATACATTTGAACATGTCACTATCTTAGCTTGCTCAATACGTGTGTGATTTGAAGATGTGAGTGCATGTACTTATATAATGATTGATGCATTATAATTATTGGTTGTGTTTGATTGTTAGAGGTCTTCTTGAATGAGATGGATTGTACTTAGATGTATGGTAGTCGTGAATCGATTGAGTATGTGAATGGGGTCTCGGAATTTTGTACATCTGCATCACAATAGCAAGCATCCTCTGGAGCAGTCGACTTTTATTGTCCTTGTGTCGATTGTAGAAATGTGAGCAAGGTTAGTAGTATACATTTGCTTAGGGAGCATGTCTTTCGCAGTGGGTTTAGGCCTCAATACCACGTATGAGTTTGGCATGGTGAGTAGGGGAAGTATATAGGAAGCTCTAGAGTAATGAACGATGTATGTGAAGAAAAGAAGGATTTAGAGAATTGGGATGATGAGTTCGGGGATGAGAATTGGGATGATGAATGATGATAGGGATCGGGTTGACGAGATGATACACGAGGTTGAAGATCAGTCGTGTAAACGACCTCGTATTTTTGAGTCTATGTCTGAGGCTGCTGAAAAGCCGTTGTATCCAGGTTGTACAAAGTACACCAAACTTTCCGCCGTGATAACACTGTTCAACATTAAGTCGAAAGCTGGTTGGTCGGACTCTAATTTCACATCGTTGTTGGAAGTTTTAGCTGATATGCTCCCTGAGGGAAATGAACTGCCAAAGTCGTACTATTACGCGAAGAAATTGATGTCCTTTCGGTTTAGAGTACGAGCGGATACATGCTTGTCCTAACGATTGTGTGCTTTATCGTAATGAGTATGAGCATTTACATGAGTGTCCACGTTGTGGATTGTCGAGGTACAAGCGTGAAGGAGCTGGAGGTAGTGAAGGACCACCAACTAAGGTGTTGTGGTATCTACCCATAATACCTAGATTTAAGCGCATGTTCTCAATTACAGGAGATGCGGAGAATTTGAGGTGGCATGCAGATCGTAGGAAGAAAGACGGTCTGCTCAAGCATCCGGCTGATTCGCCTGAGTGGAAAAGTATCAGCAGGGTGCATAAGGCATTTGGTAATGAGGATAGGAATCTGAGGCTTGGATTATGTACGGATGGTGAACCCTTATGGCAATCTTAGTTCGCAGCATAGTACATGGCCAGTAGTTTTAGTGGTTTATAACTTGCCTCCTTGGTTGTGCATGAAACGCAAGTACATCATGTTGTCGCTTCTTATATCGGGGCCCAAACAACCTAGAAATGACATAGATGTATACCTCCAACCTCTTGTTGAAGATTTACAGAAGATGTGGAACAAAAGAGTGTTAGTATTTGATGCGTATGCTAATGAGATGTTCACTCTGCGTGCCATGCTTTTTTGTATTATGAACGATTATCCAACTTATGGGAACTTATTTGGGTATAAGACTAAAGGAAAACAACCCTGCCCGATTTGTGTAGATGACATGAAGTCTACACACCTTAAGGGCTACAAACATGTCTATATGCGCACACGAAGGCTCCTCAGACGTGAGCATCCCTATCGGTTTAAGAAGAAGGCATTCGATGGGACGGTTGAAGAAGAAGTTGCTCGTAGACCATTAACTGGTACTGAAGTTTATAATCAGGTTAAGGGCATTGAAATAATCTTTGGTAAACCTGCTAGTGAGGTTGACCGACCTACAGGATTATGGGAAAAGGAGTCCATTTTTTGAAAACTCCCATATTGGAATGATCTAAAGGTCATACATTATTTGGATGTCTGCCCATAGAGAAGAATGTTTGTGAAGCTATTCTTGCGACACTTATGAATATTCCGGGCAAGACAAAAGATGTTAAGGCGTCACAACTTTACTTGGAAAAACAGGGGCTTCGACCAGAGTTGTAGGCTCAGAAAAGGGACGGAAGGAAGAAGAAAGTAGTGGAGGAAAGGGTTGATGAGGAAACTCAAAAAAATAAAAAGAAGGTGGAGGATTCGGAGAAGAATTATTTGCCACCAGCTTGCTACACCATGTCGCGTGCAGAGAAACGAATTTTTTGCGAGTCGTTGTATGGCATTAAGGTTCCAACTGGCTACTCATCGAATATGAAGCGATTTGTTACCTTAAATGGTGAGTTGAAGTTATCGAGTATGAAATCTCATGATTGTCATGTCATGATGCAAGTATTCTTACCGATTGCAATTCGTGGGATACTTCCAAAGCATGTGAGGCACACCATTACAGAACTTTGTCATTTTTCCATACAATATGCAGTAAAGTCCTACAACCGTCGACCCTCGGTCCTTGCAGGCCAGAGTAGTTGAAACTCTATGCAAATTTGAAATGTTTTTCCCCCCCGCATTCTTTGACATTATGGTCCATCTCATTGTCCATCTAGTTCGAGAAATTAAGCTGTGTGGTCCAGTGTTTTTGAGGTGGTGCTATCCTTTTGAGAGATATATGGGTACTTTGAAGGATAAAGTTTGAAATCCTGCACAACCAGAAGGTAGTATAATTCAAGGGATTGTGGGTGAAAAGATCATTAATTTTGTGGCAGAGTATTTTCCTAGTGTTGGTCCTGTTGGACTTCCGACATCCCGACACGAGGGCAGACTTGAGGGCAAGGGTACAATTGGTTCAAAATTGATCTCGTCTTCCGTAGAAAAGCGTACACAAGCTCACTTATTTGTATTGCATCACGTAGCAGCTGTCCATCCTTATTTAAATGAACATATGGAGGAATTACGTGTTAGCAATCCTGGAAAAGGAATAAGGGCATTGACGCAAATGCATAACAAGACTTTCATTGATTGGGATCCTAAACAAGTAGTGAATGATTTGGATGAAGGTGTTCCTGAAACAGTCAAGTGGTTAGCATTTGGTCCTCGTGAAGCTATACACTCTTATGAGGGTTATGATATTAATGGGTATACATTTTGGACTGAACGTCAAGATCTGAAGGCGACATCGCAACAAAATAGTGGTGTTTCACTTGTGGCGTCATCTACACAATACGCAAGCTCGAAGGATAAGTCGCCTATACTTACTGACAGCAATTATTATGGGAGAATACAAGAAATATGGGAGTTGGACTACTGTATTTTTAATATTTGCCTCTTGTGTTGCAAGTGGGTTGACGATAATCGACGTTGCATAAGAAAAGATGATCCTTGCGGATTCACTCTTGTTGACCTTAGTCGTCAACGTGAAACTCATGAGTCATTTGTAATTGCATCACAAGTTAAGTAAGTATTTTTTGTAACTGATCCTGCTGATAATAAGTGGTCAATTGTTGTACCTGGTAAAAAGAGTATCCTCGGTATTGGTGATGTTGATAATGCCGAAGAATATGATGCATTTGAGAACATCCCAACTTTTACCTATCCTGAAAATAGTGTGAAAGATGATGTGAATATGTCGGAGAACTATATGCGTGTAGATCACACGGAAGGGATACATGTACTTGCATATCCTAAAAAACGGCGGAAGGTCAATAAATCATGAGACATATACTCAGGTCTGTCTAATTTCTCCAATTCGTAACTATTGTGTAGATTTTTAGGCTCTCCACATTTGTAACAGTTCCCACGACCTCCGCCGCTACTAGCTGATGGGCATTCCGTTGCCATGTGACCTGATTCTCGGGTCATTTTAGGCCTATTTTGGTCGATTCGCGTCCGATTCGTACTTATCGAGTCATTTCACCCCAGATTCTTTTTGAACATGATTATATGAGGTATAATGTAACTATTGTGCAGATTTTTAGGCTTGCATATGCTGCTGGTTGAATTTAGGGAACGAAAAGGTCACTTTAGGCCTACATGGCAATGAAGGAGTGCAGTGGGGGGGCGGTAGCGGCGGCGGTGGTGGGAACTGTTGCAAATGTGGAGAGTGAGGTCACATGGCAATGGAATGCTCTCCACAATTGTAACAGTTCCTACGACCTCCGCCGCTACCAGCTGATGGGCATTCCATTGCCATGTGACCTGATTCTCGGGTCATATTGGCCTATTTTGGTCGATTCGCGTCCGATTCGTACTTATCGAGTCATTTCACCCCAAATTATTTGTGAACATGATTATATGAGGTATAATGTAACTATTGTGTAGATTTTTAGGCTTGCTTCTGTTGTTGGTTGAATTTGGGGAACGAAAAGGTCATTTTAGGCCTACATGGCAATGAGGGAGTGCAGTGAGGGGGCAGTAGTGGCGGTGGTGGTGGGAACTATTGCAAATGTGGAGAGTGAGCTCATATGGCAATGGAATGCTCTCCACATTTGTAACAGTTCCCACGACCTCCGCCGCTACCAGCTGATGGGCATTCCATTGCCATGTGACCTGATTCTTGGGTCATTTTAGGCCTATTTTGGTCTATTCGCGTCCGATTCGTACTTATCAATTCATTTCACCCCAAATTATTTTTGAACATGATTATATGAGGTATAATGTAACTATTGTGTTGATTTTTAGGCTTGCATTTGTTGTTGGTTGAATTTCGGGAATGAAAAGGTCATTTTAGGCATATTTTGGCCGATTCGCGTTCGATTCGTACTTATCGAGTCATTTAATCCCAAATTATTTTTGAACATGATTATATGAGGTATAATGTAACTATTGTGTAGATTTTTAAGCTTTCATTTGTTGTTGGTTGAATTTCGGGAACGAAAAGGTCATTTTAGGCCTATTTTGGTCGATTCGCGTCCGATTCGTACTTATCGAGTCATTTAACCCCAAATTATTTTTCAATATGATTATATGAGGTATAATGTAACTATTTTGTAGATTTTTAGGCTTCCATTTATTGTTGGTTCAATTTCGGGAACGAAAAGGTCATTTTAGGCCTATTTTGGTCAATTCGCGTCCGATTCGTACTTATCAAGTCATTTAACCCCAAATTATTTTTGAACATGATTATATGAGGTATAATGTAACTATTGTGTAGATTTTTAGGCTTGCATTTGTTGTTGGTTCAATTTCGGGAACGAAAAGGTCATTTTATGCCTATTTTGGCCGATTCGCGTCTGATTCGTACTTATCGAGTCATTTAACCCCAAATTCTTTTTGAACATGATTATATGAGGTATAATGTAACTATTGTGTAGATTTTTAGGCTTGCATTTGTTGTTATTTTAATTTCGGGAATGAAAAGGTCATTTTAGGCTTATTTTGGCCGATTAGTACTTATCGAGTCATTTCACCCCAAATTCTTTTTGAACATGATTATATGAGGTATAATGTAACTATTGTGTAGATTTTTAGGCTTGCATATGTTGTTGGTTGAATTTCGGGAATGAAAAGGTCATTTTAGGCCTATTTTGGCTGATTCGCCTCATTTTTTTTTATATTTTTGTTGATCTAACTCCAAACTTTTGTTGCATATGCCAATATGAGGTAGAATGAAACTACATATTAGATTTTTGTGCATAAATTTTCATGTAAATGAAATTGGGAAACAAAAATGCTTAAAGAAAAGTGGGGGAAGTTGTGTGGAGGGGTAGCGGTGGGGGGGTCCGTGCGGGTAGGGGAGCCTCGTGCGGGGAGGGAGGATGGGGGGAGCGATGGGGGAGGGTTGGCGGTGGGTTGGGGGAGGCTAGCAGCGGCGGTCGGTATCTACCTCTGCCATCCCCTGCCAGCCCCCCAAGCCCCCCGCTCCTTCCCCACCGATGCCCAGCCCCCTCCCCTGCACACCCCTCCTCTCCCCTGCACGGATTCCCCCCAAGCCCTCCCCTCCCCTCCTCTGCACAGATTCCCCCCAAGCCCTCCCCTCCCCTGCACAGATCCTCCCAGCCTTCCCCTCCCCTGCACGGATTCCCCCCAAGCCCTCCCTCCCCCTGCACATATCCCCCCAGCCTTCCCCTCCCCCGCACGATTCCCCCAAGCCCTCCCCCCCCGCACGATTCCCCCAAGCCCTCCCCTCCCCTACACGGACTCCCCACCTTGTGCCCGGCCCCTCCCCTCCCCCTACACAAACACCCCCTCCCCGCACGGACCCCTCCCCTCCCCCGCCCAGACCCCCCACCGCACGATCCCCCCGCACGGACCCCACAAAGACACAAAAACCCCCCCTTCCCCTCCCCTCTCACACACAGACCCCTCCCCTCTCTCCTCCCCGCACGCACCCCTCCCCAAAGACACAAACCCTCCCCCCTTGTTGCACTCGCCCCTAGTGCCAATATGAATTTCATTTTTATCTTGAGCTTTATGTATATTAATGCGTATATTTGTACAATTTCAGGGAGATTGCGGAGGTGCATACGGATAATAGCACGAGTGCTGAACACACTACCGAGGATGAGTCTTTCGATGCGAGAAAGGAACGGGGTAAATTGGCTAGACCTCGCCGTGAAGAAATATATGCAAAAGTGTCTAGGAAATCATTGACGACAAAAAAAAGAAAAGGAAGGGGACCTACAAAGTCACTAGGGAAACACACAAATATGACTTTGGAATACGATAATATCGGTCAACCTTGTGGAAAGTGGCGTCATCAGTATGGCATGCAAGTTGGCATTTGCATGCATAAACTCTCCATTCTGCACTCATGGAAAGAGGTGCCCGAGGGCTTGAAGCGGTGTCCATGGGAAGATACTATAGTAAGCTTCACGTACAATAACGTTTTGTTTTTTAATTATTTAGTTAAATATATGTGTAATATTACTGATAGCACGGTCCGGACCGAAATTTGGACCGGACCAATAATGGCTTGACACGTGTCACTTTGACCCTTTTAACCGGTTACTAACAGGTCATGGCCCATTAAAAGTGGACAGGATGCAAAGGTTGGATTATTTTTGAATTACTCAAAGGTGGGATTGTTAAAAGTGGAACAGAGAAATGTTGACTTATTAAAATCTTTTTTTCTTTATTTAGTGCATTCGTAATTTAATTCCTTTTTCTATTTTTAAATTGGAAAAAGTTGGAATATCATGATTCTAAGCTCTTGTAGGTATTGCCTTGACACGTGTACAAATTGTTGGTTGCTTGACACGTGTGCAAAATCTTATTGCTTTATAGTATTATATATATATAGATGATCAAGATATACCAAATTCTCATAAATTAATATTTCATAGTTCATCCGTTCATAATAAGTGAAACACTTACTATTTTAGAACGTTTCAAAAATAAGTGAAACACTTACTATTTTAGAACGTTTCAAAATAAGTGAAACATACCTTAAATGGAAAAAAAATTGACAAAATGACAAGAGTACACATCACAAACTTGTGTGGTTTGCTTTTCTCTCTCCTCCTTTTGATAATGTAAAGGGTATTTATGACTTTTTGGCTTTTGAAAGTGATGTTTATTAAATCTTGTGCCCAATTCCTATGTTTCACTTATTATGGAACGGATGAAGTATAAATTATTATCTCCTACATCTCAATCCTCAATTTGCCCTGGCGGTAACCCTTTATCCAAGATCAAAAGAATTGGGTTAAATTGGTCAAGAGTTACCTCGTCAGTAATCGCTACAGTACCATGCCACCCATATAGGGCAAATAGTTCGACCGTGGTTTGGGCGGCTTCAACCGAGTTGACCTCTAAGGACCGTGAATGTAGCATTTGAGGGTAGTAGAGGTTCTTGATGGTCCTGATGTTGTGTTCGACCCCCAAAAGTAAATTTTTGGTTCTATTTATCTCTCCCCGGATTCTAGCGAGAATTCGGGTTATTTTCTCCACCACCGCGAAAACGGGGTGTTGCGTGGTACTGGCTTGTTCGTAATCGATTAGGTCATTGGTCTATTCCGCGTTGAGATTGGCCTGTCGGCCTTGAATGTTGTTTTGTTCAGCAAGGGCGTCTTGGAGATGACGAAGACAAAAGGTAAGCGATCGTCTTTCAATTTCAATGGCCGCCATGGACGAGGAGGGAGGAGACAAGAGGAAGAGAAGGAAAATGAGGGAAATAGAAGACAAAATTGCGTGTTTGAAAGGGGATTTGATCATAATCCGGTCCTCTTTAGAGGATGCAATTAGTAAGGGTAATTTTGTAAACAACCAAAATAAGAAAAGCAAAATGGAGGTCAATCACGTGCTTCATCTAAGTGGAGGAAAGGGGGGCATTTGCAACACGGTGGTGTTGGCTTTTGCAACCGGGTTAGAAAGGGAGAGAGGGGGCGTCTGCAACGTGGTGATTTTGAGGGAGGTTGTTTCGGATGTAGGGGAAGGGAGGTAGGGGTGTGCACAAACCGGTCCGGATCGAAATTTGGACAGGACCAATAATGGCTTGACACGTGTCACTTTGACCCTTTTAACCGGTTACTAACAGGTCATGGCCCATTAAAAGTGGATAGGATGCAAAGGTTGGATTATTTTTTAATTACTCAAAGGTGGGATTGTTAAAAGTGGAACAGAGAAATGTTAACTTATTATTTCTTTATTTAGTGCATTCGTAATTTAATTCCTTATTTCTAATTTTTAAATTGGAAAAAGTTGGAATATCATGATTATAAGCTCTTGTAGGTATTGCCTTGACACGTGTACAAATTGTTGGTTGCTTGACACGTGTGTAAAATCTTATTGCTTTATAGTATTATATATATAGATGATCAAGATATACCAAATTCTCATAAATTAATATTTCATAGTTCATCCGTTCATAATAAGTGAAACACTTATTATTTTAGAACGTTTCAAAATAAGTGAAACACTTACTATTTCAGAACGTTTCAAAATAAGTGAAACATACCTGAAATGGAAAAAAAAAGTGACAAAATGGCAAGAGTACCCATCACAAACTTGTGTGGTTTGCTTTTCTCTCTCCTCCTTTTGATAATGTAAAGGGTATTTATGACTTTTTAGATTTTGAAAGTGATGTTAATTAAATCTTGTGCCCAATTCCTATGTTTCACTTATTATGTAACGGAGGAAGTATAAATTATTATCTCCTACATCTCAATCCTCAATTTGCCCTGGCGATAACCCATTATCCAAGATCAAAAGAATTGGGTTAAATTGGTCAAGAGTTATCTCGTCAGTAATCGCTACAGTACCATGCCAACCATATTGGGCAAATAGTTCGACCGTGATTTGGGCGGTTTCAACCAAGTTGACCTCTAAGGACTGTGAATGTAGCATTTGAGAGTAGTAAAGGTTCCTGAAACTCCTGATGTTGTGTTCGACCCCCAAAAGTGATTTTTTAATTCTATCTATCTCTCCCCGGATTCTAGCGAGAATTTGGGTTATTCTCTCCACCACCGCGAAAACGGGGTGTTGCGTGGTACTGGCTTGTTCGTAATCGATTAGGGCATTGGTGTATTCCGCGTTGAGATTGGCCTGTCGGCCTTGAATGTTGTTTCGTTCAGCAAGGGCGTCTTGGAGATGACGAAGAAAAAAGGTAAGCGATCGTCTTTCAATTTCAATGGCCGCCATGGACGATGAGGGAGGAGACAGGAGGAAGAGAAGGAAAATGAGGGAAATAGAAGACAAAATTGCGTGTTTGAAAGGAGATTTGATCATAATCCGGTCCTCTTTAGAGAATGCAATTTGTAAGGGTAATTTTGTAAACAACCAAAATATGAAAAGGAAAATGAAGGTCAATCACGTGGTTTATCTAGGTGGAGGAAAGTGGGGCATTTGCTGCACGGTGGTATTGGCTTTGCAACCGGGTTAGAAAGGGAGAGAGGGGGCGTTTGCAACGTGGTGATTTTGAGGGGGGTGTTTTGGAGGTAGGGGAAGGAAGGTAGGGGTGTGCACAAACCGGTCCGGACCGAAATTTGGACAGGACCAATAATGGCTTGACACGTGTCACTTTGACCCTTTTAACCGGTTACTAACAGCTCATGGCTCATTAAAAGTGGATAGGATGCAAAGGTTGGATTATTTTTGAATTACTCAAAGGTGGGATTGTTAAGAGTGGAACAAAGAAATGTTGACTTATTAAAATCATTTTTTCTTTATTGAGTGCATTCTTAATTTAATTGTTTATTTCTATTTTTAAATTGGAAAAAGTTGTAATATCATGATTCTAAGCTCTTGTAGGTATTGCCTTGACACGTGTACAAATTGTTGGTTGCTTGGCACGTGTGCAAAATCTTATTGCTTTATAGTATTTTATATATAGATGATCAAGATATACCAAATTCTCATAAATTAATATTTCATAGTTCATCCGTTCATAATAAGTAAAACACTTACTATTTTAGAACGTTTCAAAATAAGTGAAACACTTTCTATTTTAGAACGTTTCAAAATAAGTGAAACATACCTTAAATGTAAAAAAAAAGTGGCAAAATGACAAGAGTACCCATCACAAACTTGTGTGGTTTGCTTTTCTCTCTTCTCCTTTTGATAATGTAAAGGGTATTTGTGACTTTTTGGCTTTAGAAAGTGATGTTTATTAAATCTTGTGCCCAATTCCTTTGTTTCACTTATTATGTAACAGAGGAAGTATAAATTATTATCTCCTACATCTCAATCCTCAATTTGTCATGGCGGTAACCCATTATCCAAGATCAAAAGAATTGGGTTAAATTGGTCAAGAGTTACCTCGTCAGTAATCGCTACAGTACCATGCTACCCATATTGGGCAAATAGTTCGACCGTGATTTGGGCGGCTTCAACCGAGTTGACCTCTAAGGAATGTGAATGTAGCATTTGAGGGTAGTAAAGGTTCTTGATACTCCTGATGTTGTGTTCGATCCCCAAAAGTAAATTTTTGGTTCTATCTATCTCTCCCCGGATCCTAGCGAGAATTCGGGTTATTCTCTCCACCACCGCGAAAACGGGGTGTTGCGTGGTACTGGCTTGTTCGTAATCGATTAGGTCATTGGTCTATTCTGCGTTGAGATTGGCCTGTCGGCCTTGAATGTTGTTTTGTTCAGCAAGGGCGTCTTGGAGATGACGAAGACAAAAGGTAAGCGATCGTCTTTCAATTTCAATGGCCGCCATGGACGAGGAGGGAGGAGACAAGAGGAAGAGAAGGAAAATGAGGGAAATAGAAGACAAAATTGCGTGTTTGAAAGGGGATTTGATCATAATCCGGTCCTCTTTAGAGGATGCAATTAGTAAGGGTAATTTTGTAAACAACCAAAATATGAAAAGCAAAATGGAGGTCAATCACGTGCTTTATCGTCAACAACCTACCCATTTTGTAATCAGTTGGTCAGCGGGTGAAACTGGGTCCCTGCCTTTAAAAACCATTTATTATCCATTTCATGGTCTCAGATTTTGTATAATCAGTTGGTCAACGGGTGAAAGTGGGTCCCTGCCTTTATAAACCATTTATTATTCATTTCATGGCCTCAGATTTTGTGATGGGCTTGCTAATTCTAAACCCACTTTTTCAGCATCAGTTTTAAGACCCATAAAGCAACACCACTCACTTTTTAAACCCTCCATCAATTGTTTACACGCCCCTCCTTAAATCTCCAACTCAATGACATGCGACCACTTCAATGTAAAACTCAACCACACCCAAATTTGGCCACTTACTGTGATAACATTCTTCCATAGCCAATCAATTGAAGGAGAATTGCCATGTTACCCACGAAGTACTCCAAATACCAGTTGCACTATGGCCAATACAAAATGGGACACTGCATAGCAATATTGTCAACGCGAAGATGAAGCAAATTACTATCCACCTTAAGGACAAGGTGGAAGTTTGGGGGGCTGGTAATGCTATGAATTGGTGTTTAGGGGGTAAGGGTATTTTAGGGATTCTCTTTATTAATTAGCTTGAGGAATAAGTTAGATAGTTTATTAGGAAAATTAGTATAAATATAGAGCAAAATACAATGTGAAAAGGATGTTGAAAATAGATGAGAATTTGGGTGAGCTTTTAAGAATTCAATTGGGAGAGAATCAAGCCTCTCGAAAGCTTGAATTTCTTTACATTTGCTATATTTTGTGTTATCATATCTAGAAGCAATTATATATTCATAATAACATCATTATATTTTAATTGACAGCAATAATATCACGAGTACACTAAAAATCGAACATGAACATGAGGAGAGAGAAAGTAAGAGAATACCTTCTTAATTGAAGGGTCAAGCCTACCAACGAGCTTTACACTATGTCGCAGATTTACGAACAAGGAGAGAAGAAATACGATCCCATTGATTTTACCATATTTCATAACAACGATTTCATCTTCGGTGTTCTTTCAAACACCTCCTTTAATCATAATCATCATCTTGAATTCGTTTTATCAATCGAACCACAATCAAAATGAATTTTAGGGTTTTGGTTTCGAATTTAAAAAAAAGGATGAATCTCTCTCTGTCATACACGAATCAAACAAGTGAGAGTAGCGCCATATTCTTAGCATTTCGCACATAGTTTTGCCGCAACTCGAACAAAGCGTCAGATGCTTGCAATTGCAGCCGTAAAGATCGGTTGTTACGCCACACACACCACATGATGGCTTCAAGGTCAAATCAAACGACATCGCAGATGAATTTGAGCGAGAATTTCTGGAAATTGGAATCCTATTATTAAGAGTTTGGGATCAGAATTTATGATGTTAGGGTTTTCATAAGATTTGGCGCTCTCTTTTTTCGTATCGATTTTGGGGAGAAAGAGGGAGAAAGGGAGGAGAGAATCTGGACTGAAGAACTATGGTGGTAGTCGGCTGATTAAGGTTTAATTAGGTGAGAAGGAGAGAGAAGAGAGATGGGGAGTTGAGAGAGGCGTGAAAAATGTGAAGGGTGTTAGGGTTAATGAGAGAGATGAGGGAGCAGGGCAGCATTTAAGTGAGTTTGGCCCAATAACATTTAATGGTGAGATTAGGGACGCTGGCCCAACATTTAAGTTGGGCAGCGTGAGAGAACAAGGTGGACGAGTGAGCTGGGCCACGTGATTTCTAAGGCCCAAATTATCTTATGGATGGGGATTAACTAATCCGATTCACAACCGGATCAGTTAACAGAAAACCGGATCAGTTTTCTGTTAACTGATCTAATCAGCCCAGTTACCCCTCCCAAAAGTTCGCGGATTAACGCATCTGGTTTTGTCTGTTACTAAGTGACATAGTATAACGTTTTTTCCACTAGTGAAATTCCTAGCTCTTCCAATAATCTTACAATCCAAGTGACCTCTGAAGTTGCATGAGCCATGGCTTTGTATTCTGCTTCAGATGAAGATTTGGAAATAGTTAACTGTTTCTTGGACTTCCAACGTATGGGTCAGGTGTTACAAATGGTATCTGAGCAAAATGCTCCTAAACTCTAAAAAAGAGTTGCTAATGATTCTTTAGAATTATTAGTTAGCCATAGGAGATAAAATTTGTTTAGAATTAAGTTTAGTAGTTTCACTATTATGAGAGTGTGATGAGTAGAGTAAGTAAAGGGAAGCCTTATAGGAATGTGATGATTGGTTTATATGCTTGATTTATGCTTAGTTTTTAATAGTTTTTGTCATAGCTTTTAGGCTAATTTAGGTTAAGTTTCTTCCTTTTTGTGCATCTTCCCTCCTTTCCGCTCTTTCTTTGGGTGTTTGTTTTTATTTCAGGATTTGGAGCACGCTTGTAGGTTCTATGCACAATCCCGAGGCAAGGCATTGAAAAAATGGAGCACTAAAGGGCTCGAAAGAGGAGAAGAAGGAGAGGAAAGTGCTGACCGGAGGGCCCGGGTCAGCCCAGCCAGCACACGCATCTTACTCACCATCAGTCGACCCGCTCGGGTCTGCTGACCCGAGGGTTCGGATTCACAGACCCGCCCGGGTCACAAGTTTTGAGTTCCCTCCATGATTCCTGATAAGCGGACCCGCCCAGGTCTGGTGACCCGAGGGCCCGAATCGAGTTATTTTTCCAGAAGCATTTCGCGATATTTGTGCCTTTTCTGCGGGGGCTGTTTTGTAATTTTTCTGTTTTATTTCTTATGACTATATAAGAGGGACTCCTCTTATTTTAACTTAGGCAATTTTTAATTTGAGATTAGATAGAAATTAGATCTTGTTTTAGCATTCAAGTTTAGAGCGAAATCCTAGGAGAGAGAAAAGTGGAAGTTTGAAGATTTTGAATTTCCATTCTTCATTTATGAAAGCTTAAAGTTGGCAATCTTTGTTTATTTTCTTCTTTTCTTCCATTATTCTTGTTTATTTCATGCTTGTTTGTTTAAATCTTGCTTTAGTAGTTGATTATTTGCATTTTTTCTCCTTTTCCTCCATGGTTATGGTGATGAAGTTATTTCAAACTTTGTTTTGTTTTATTATCATAATGTGTGAGTAGTTTTTTACTATGGGAAGGGATGTAACCTTCATTTACTCTTTGAATCTTAGATCAAGTTAGAGGGTTAACTTTTGGGGTTGAACTTGTTGATCAAACTTGTTTTACTTGGTTTGTTGGGTGCTTGATCACCACTTAACTTGCATATTTGGAATTCCTAGTGAAGGATTGAGAGATGAAGCTAGGAATAAACTAAGTTTGGTTGCTAGACTAGGATCTCCATGAAAATAGGCATTTTCTAGTTTAGGGAAGCTTGATTAATCATGTTGTGCTTGATTTGGCTAGATTGGTTGCTCATGCCATGAGAATAGGCCATGAGTGACTAATCAAGCTCCTCTAATTAGCTCGAGAGAGTAATTAGAGTTCCTATGTGCGTGATTTTCCCCTTGTGATCTCCCATTTATTTTCCCCTTGGTTTTGATTGTTGGATTCTTGGATTGAATGTTGGTGAATCCCCTAATCCCCTTGTTCTTTTACTCTTATTTTATCTCCTTTACTTGCTTGTTGATTTACTTTGCAAATTTCCTAGTTTATTTAGATTTAAGAATCATTGTTAAACTTTCAAAAACCCAAAAATTGATTTAGCTCATTGTAGTTAGCTAATTAACTCTTGATTTAACCCTACTTCCTTGTGGATTCGACCCTATACTTATCCTATATTGGGTAAATTAGGCTATATTTGGCGAGTATACAACGACCCGTCAGAATGTGGTGTGCTCTTATGCTTATGGAGCATATGTTATATGTATAGTTACTTGTATTATTGGTGGAATTAGTCTACCAAGTTTGCTAATCTTAAAAGCAGGGCCTCTAACATGTAATTTATTTTTCTCTTTTATCAGAGTGCGCAGCAAAAGCGAAGTAATTTATAGCCTTCTCAATTTAGTTGTGTGTTTAATTTGTTTTGTGTTTTGCAATTTAAAGATAAACTTTAATTTTATTTTAATATAGGCATGTGTGTTGCATTACATTATTTTATTTGCTGGATGCTTGATAGTATATGTTATTATGTGAGACGATATATATTTTATGTTCTTTTCCAATTAAGTGTTGTTTTTATGTGAGTACTATGTATCTGTTTTATTATTTACAAAACTTTCTAGTTTGAGTTTATATTCCAAATTATATTTTAGATCTTTGAACTTAATAAATCTCATAAGTCATACCTATATTAGAGTTATTTTATGACTTTCAAATTTTGCTATTGTTAATATTTTGATATACTCTTTTGAAAACGTTTAATTCCAATCGTTTTATTAATGTTTGGGAAAAAGAAAGGATTGTGGAATTGTCTTTCAAGAGATTCTACAAATTATTTTTACCGTCTTTTGACCATCTATGTATGTGGTAATAAGGTTTCATAGTCTTTATAAATAGAAGTACCCTAATGAGTTGTTTTGGTGTTATAGATTGAAATGTAGATGCAAACTATTTTGTTATAAAGGTAATCTCACGACAACTTTTATTTTACTTGCTAATTTACTTTTATTAATAATTTTATTTTCAAGCGCAAATGCATGAAAGGATCTTGTTTACTATTTGTTATTTCTTGTTTAAATATTATGTGCTTTCTCATTTCATAGCAAAATTTTGGTTGTTTTCATTACTTCTTATTTAATTCTCTGATTTTGACTGATCTGCTTTATGTTCTTTGAAAACGGAATTTATATACTTAGTCTAAATCTTAAACTTATTTGAGTTGATATTAAGTCATAATGGGTGATTCCTTTGACTTGTATGTCAATTTGATAAGTTGACACATTTTGACTATTTTGATTTAATTTCCTTTTTGAGTTGATATTAAGTTTATATTGGGTAATTAAGGTAAAATTTAATGTCGATTTGATAAGAAGACTTTCAATTCTTGTTTTGTTGATACGAGGTTGCAATGGGTGGTTCCATGCACATTTGTGTCGACGTGGAGAATTTTATAATTGTTGCTTATAATTTATTATTTAATCGCCTATTTACTATTAGCATTTTGTCGTTGTGAAATTTATTTTCTTATGTCTTTAAGTGGAGCATGTGCCTGAGTGGTCATTTCTATTTAATTACTTAAGTTTTTAATTTACGAACTTTGGCTCCGTCATTCGTTTTCTTTTTCTGAAAATATTTATGGTGGGTGATCGGAGTAAGTCTTTTATAATTTTATTAAACGATATATTCCTACTTCATTTGAAAAGCTACTTATAGTTGTTAGTGCAAATATTTTTCTTACCTTAAACTTTCTAATCTTTGTCTTCAATTCATTCACATTTTATAAATGTTGGTTATTATTATTATCCTTAGTTCTTTTTTTGGGTCTTCCACACTAAAATGATTATTCTTTGAGTTATCAAATTTTATACCCGCAAGTTGTCTAGCTCTTAAACTAAGATCCATTGGTTTGTGTTTTTCTTAATGTTCCTTATCTAGAGTATTTTCTTTTGATCTCTTGGTTGTTTTGAAGACGAAACTCCTTTAAGGGGGAGTGATTGTAACACCCCGTAATTTTCACCCTTTATTTTTGGCGTTTGTTTACATTAAAATGGTATTTTTCGTAAAAATAAAATAATTTATTATAAAAACTATTTTTAACGTGTATAATTGTTTAATTGTGGTATTGTATTGTTGGGATTATTAATTTAAAGTGTGTATATTTATTTAGGTATTTTATTAGTTATAATTATTTATTCGCATTTAGTATTGCGAATTATTTTTATAATGCTACTTTATATATTTTGGACCGGCAACGTAACGAAACTTAAGTCCGTCACTTAAGATAGGGGGCCGAATTCTAGTGTGTTATGGAGTCTTCTAGTGCATTCTAGTTTATCTGAGCAATGGTTTTGTAACGTTAAATCCACCCAAAGGTTACCTCTTCATTTACCACCATTAACCCCTCATTAATTAACCCACCTTAATGCGCCCTTAAACCTTTGCTTAATGGGGTGAATAATCACATCATCTACTGCACTTTAACCCCCTCCATAATGCTGGAAAGAAGTCGGGAAATTTGTGCATAACAACTCCTCTTCTTCTCTCTTTCGCATCTTCGGCCATTTCTGCACCCCTATTTTGTTTGCATCATATCTCCTTCGTTTCTTATCGAAATTGGACGTGTGAGTAGTCAAAACCCATCTACTCGGAAATATCTTGCTCTTAGTGTAATTTGTTTTTGAATAAAGGGAAAGACGTGACTGCAGTTTCCGTTTCAAATAGGCGAGTCAATCCGTTTTTCCTGGAGTTTTCGGGAGCGGTGTTTCAAATAGGCAAGTCAATCAGTTTTTCCTGGAGTTTTCGGGAGCGGTGTTATTCTCTTCTTTCTCTGTCATTCTAGTATTATTTTTCACCTAAAATCAAGGTAACTAACGGCGATCCAAGTACGATTAGAGTTCGTTTAGAATTTATTTAGTTTTAATACTTAAGTTGGTTAGTATTGTTTTTTAGGAATTTGGGTGAGAATAATATCATGTTATATGTTGGTTGAGCTTTCATGAATTATATGGTTTAATGTGATGTTATTGACAATCTCACGAAATTATTTGTTTGATACTATGCTTAGAATTACATGGTAACCTCTTGTTGTAATAGTAGAATGCATGTCTAGAATTACATGATTTTATTTTCTCTGCTTATGATTATATACTATGTGTAGAATAATTTTTTTTCGGTTAATATATATGTTTATCATGAGTTTGTTGTTGTTGTATGATGAGGAGTGATATTGACTGGATTTTGGGTGAGTTTTTGGTGGCATTAGATCACATCATTGGTGCTTGTAGAACCACTACTGTTTGCCGTACCACTGGTTTTGGTGCCCTGCACTGCTTTGTCTCGTAAGCCAACGCTAGTATGGCAGTGGACGAGGTGCACCGCAGTTGTTTTTGTTGCTCACATGATGATATTACTTGGTTGCCTGCAGAATCTTTGTTAGTGTTTATCATGGTAGGTATTACTTGTGGAGGGTATTGTTGTAGTTATGTTTCATTAACTAGGCTTATGCTTTAGGCTATGTTTAGTTCACCTTATTTTTACTGATATGAACTTATCTGATCTGGTCTGGTCTGATCTGATCTGATTTGATCTGAACTTATATTTTATAAAACATATTATTACTAATATTATTATGACTTTGTATTTCATTACTAGTATTACTATTACTATCATTTTATTACTATGCACAACTTTTAATAATAATAATAATTATTATTATTATTAGTTTTTTTTTTAAAAAAGATATATTAGTATATGAACATACAATTAAAAATAAAAGAATACATATTTTAGGTAAAAAAAAAATATTGTTCATGGTAAAGAGAACATATTGTTGTCGGTGAAAAAAAAAACGAAGAGAGAGAAAGCAAGAGAGAGAGAAACTAGACTAAAGAAACCCTCCCCCAATTCCGAAAGAAAAAACAGCCCAAAAGCTCCGAAAAAATCCCAAATCCCTTTGAAATATGCAATTCAGCCACAGTCTTCCCTAAAAATAAGCTTCGCAATTGTCCTTTTGTTGATAATTTCTACTTTGTCAGTAGAGTTAACTAATTTTTTGGTAAAATCGAAACCCCTCTTTCAATTTTTAGGGGTTAGAACCAAGAAATTAAGTAGAGTGGTGAGAGTTAATGCTAGTTTATGGCAGGGCTATAGCCTAAGAAAGTTGTTGGTTTGGTTTTCATCATTACTAATCCAGCAAATGGGGCATTGAAATGGATTAGGTGGATCCAATTTCTGAGATTTAAGTACAAAATTAAATCTAGGGTTAGGGTTTTTTGGGTTGTTGATGAGAAAGGTCACTTCATTTCTCTTTGGTGTGCGATTAACTTCAATTTTTTTGGTGCGATGTTCATCATTGCGGCTTCTGTGGCATCTGGTGGAAAGAGTTGCATAGTTTTCTTGTGGGTATTGGATTTGCGTCCATTAATGGTATTTCAGCATTTAATGCGAAGAGATGGTTCATTCAATCTCTTTATTCTCTCTCATTTTTTTAGATTTGCCCTAAATGTAAATGCTATATAAGTCTTCAAAGTTAGGTATATTTTTTACACTTTCTCATTCACTTTCTTTCAGTTCTTTTGTTTCGAAAAAATTGGTTATGTGATAAGTCATTGTTATCTAGTGTGAGTCTGGCATTTTCTGAGTTCATGGCGTCTGGGAAAAATTTCAAGGATGTGATCCTTGAACCTGTGGTAACTAAGACTAAGTCTTCTGCTGTTCCAGTTGGTGAACCTGCTGTAAGTGAGTCCCCTAATTCTCATGCTATTCCTGTTGCTTCTGATGATCAAAATGTAGACCCTTCTGGGCCTCCTTCTGTTCCTGAGGTTATTAATTTAGATGACCTAGATCAAGTTAAGTCTGATATTGACGATTTATCTAAATCTTGTCTGGTTGGTAAGATGTTAGGTGATCCTGTTGATTTTAGAATTATTATATCTAGAACTAAAGCAGAATGGAAATTTTGTAAAGGTGACATTTTTTATCTAGAAATGGGTAATGGATGGGTTTTAATTAAGTTTGCTAACCCTGGGGATCTGTTCTTAGTATGGTCAGAATGACCATGGCATGTGAAGGGGGAATTGTTTGTTATTTACCCTTGGAGGGCTTTCTTTGATCCTTATTTAGAATCTATTCAATGGGTTGATTTGTGGGTTAGAATCCCAAGGCTTCCAACTGAATTGCTGAACTTTGACTCTGTTGCTAACTTGCTAGCTAGTAATCAAATTGGGTCCCTAATTAAACTTGATCCTAGATCTGTGCTTAGGCATAAGATTAGGTTTGCTCGTGCATGTATAAAGGTTGATATTTCTAAACCTTTGCGTGAATATGCTAAAATTGTTCGTGCTGGTGGAATTGTTTCTAGCTATTTAATATGGTATGAAGATTTCTCAACTGGGTGTTCATTATGTGGGTGTGATGAGCATGTGATGAAAGCTGTGGGCTTTTATGTCCACCTAAGAATGAGTTGAAAGTGAAAATTCTGAAACATCCTATAAAGAAATGGTTGGCTGATTTCTTAGGCAATGCAACTAGGCAAGCCCAGCCTTCTACCATAGCTGAGCCAGCAAATGTGGTAGAGGCAAGGCTTAGACATGTTGCTAGACCTAAATTTGTTCCTGTCTCTGGTGGGTATTCTGCTGCTTATAAGAAAAAGTTCCCTGTAAAATAATTTGGTGGCCCTGCTGTGGCTAGAAAAGACAAAGGCATTGTTATAAATGAAGTTGTAGAAAAAGTGCATTCTCAGGTTGCTGCTATGTCACTGCATGTTAAGGCTGAGAAAGGTAAAGGAATTACTTCCTTAGTTCCTGCTATTGAAGTAGATTCTTCCTCTGATGATGAGCTTTATATAAAGGATGATGCTCCTATTTTGCCCTCTGCTGCTGCTGGAGTATCCTCCCAGTTGGTTGTGCACTTTAAAGTGCCCCAACAGGTATCTAATGCTATGATCCTCCCCCCTCCCTCTGTCCATGATGAGTTGATTTCTCCAGTCCCTATCAGGGTAGTGTATCCTGAAGATTTGTTTGTTGCTGCTTATTTGCCTTCTGCTGGTAATGATGAGTTACCTGGTGATGATGTGTTCTATGATGATAAGTTGGGTAAGTCAGATGTGGACGATGATACTTACATTGTGGATGAATTGTATGATGATAATATGCTTGATGATTACTATCACAACCAGATAACTCATTTCATTCTATCAATTCTGAGGCCTCAATAATTAAGCACGTGGAAGGGATGGGGGTGGAAGGATCTAGCTTAGTTGGGCAGGACTCTCAGTCTAGTTCAGCTAAGAGAAGGAAGAATAGTAATGAGCAAGACTCAGTCTCTTCAAGCCTGAAGAGGGGCAGGAACTAAGTTAGTTAAAATGTTACCATCCACCTGTTTTTTATGAATGTCAGTTTTTGAAATTTAAGAGGGTGTAAAAGACCCTTGATTTTGGAAGAAGTTAGAGATTTTTGTAAACGTAATAAGACTCAGATTATGATGTTGTGTGAAACCAAAATTCCTACTCCTCCTTCGAAGGGTAGTGTTAGGCATTGTGGTTTCACACATAGTGACTATCTCCCTTCCATAGGAAAAGAAGGTGGTGTTTGGTTATTTTGGAAAGTTAATGCAAGTAATCCCTTTACTCTTTCTATTGTCAAGAAATCTGTTAGACTTATAGTTTGTGAAGTTAATATTTTGTCTTCTAATTTGAATTTCCTTATTATATTTGTGTATGCTCCTCCAAATTATATTATGAAATATGAGTTTTGGGAAGAAATTATTCAATATGTTAATTAGGTTACTATTCCTTATGTTATATTAGGAGATTTTAATGAATTGAGCTCTCATTTAGACAAAGAGGGAGGAGCTAAGTTTAAGTTCTCAAGATTATTCTTTATAAATCTTTTATATTCATCTACTAATTGTGTAGAATTACCTTATGAAGGGGATTGCTATACATGGAGAAAAAAAAGACATGGTCCAAATAATATTATGGAAAGACTAGATAAAGGAGCAGCTAGTATTGATTGGCTTAGCATGTTTCCAGCTGCAAAGCTTACTCATCACTCATTCTCTTCATCTGATCATTGTCCAACCTCTTTAAATTTAAGAATGTTAACCATTTTAAAAGCACCGCCGTTTAAGTTTGATAAGATTTGGACTACAAGAAAGGATTTTGATGTTTTAGTTAAAAAATCTTGGAGCACACGATTTGATGGGTCAAATATGTTTTGTTTAACTAGGAAATGCAAGCTGTTGAAAGAGAATGCTAAAAATTGGGCGCTAACCCGTTTTGGCAATATATTTCGTCAATTAAGATTGGTTGAGGAAAAGATTAAAGTAGTGCAAAATAGACTATTAGTTGAAAATGTTTGCTCTAAGCTTATCAGTACCCAAGAAGTTCTACTTACTAAGAAAAGAAAACTTCTTGAGTTCCAGGATATTTATTGGAAGACTAAAGCTAAATCTAACCATGTTATTTTGGGGATGCTAATACTGAATATTATCATGCATGTGCTACGATAAGAAAAAATCGTAATCTAATCTCTTCTATTAATGATGCTTCAGGTAATTCTATTACGCATCCAAAATTAGTAGAGGAATGTATTTTTAAAGTCTTTTTGTGATAGATTTAAATCCCATCCTTCTTGTGAATTCGATTTTCAAAAAGATTTTGATCTGATGGATGCTATAATTTCAGAATAATAATTTTTTATGTAGAGATATTACAATTGAGAAAGTTAAACAGGCTGTTTTTAATCTAGCTCCAGATAAGTCCCCGGGGCCTGATGGTTATCCACCTTTCTTTTTTCAAAAATACTGGACATTAGTAAGGAAGTCTGTTTTTAGAGCAGTTAAAGCTTTTTTTTATTAAGGTAAGATTTTAAAGAAAATCAACCACACTTTTATAACTTTAATCCCTAAAGTTGATGCTCCATTTAATCCAAATCATTTCAGACCCATTAGCCTTTGCTCCACGATTTATTAGATAATATCAAAAATAATGGCTAATAGGTTATGTATAGTAATGGGTAAAATTGTTCACCCGCTTCAGGGTGCCTTTATCCCAGAAAGACTTATTCAAGATAATATTTTATTAGCTCATGAAGTTTTCCATTCTTTTAATAATAAAAAAGGGATGAATGGATGGCTTGCTATTAAATTAGATATAGAGAAAGCGTATGCTAGACTCGATTGGAATTACATTCTTGCGACATTTGAAAAACTAGGATTCTGTCGAAATGGATTGATTGGTTAAAGCAATGCATTACTACGGTGTCGTTTTCAGTTCTAGTTAATGGGATTCCGGGAGATACTTTTTTCTCAACTAGAGGTATTAGGCAAGGAGATCCCTTATTGTAACACCCCGAAATGTCGCTCCTAAATTTTCGTGTTATTTTACTCTTCATTATTATTTTCCGTAAAAATTAGAATATTTTACTTCTTAAAAAAATATTATATCTTATGTTATTTGTTTTTCAACTTTAAAATTTTATATTTATATTATTTATTTGTTGAGAAATTATAGATTTTATAGTATTTAGAAATACGCGTTTGAGCTAGTATTTTTATTTATTCGATTTGAACTCGTTTGGACTAATTTGTGAACTGCATTTTTTGTAGAATCAATTCAATATCGAAGATGATGAAGCAAAGAAGAATGTATTTCTATCCGCGATTGCCCAGAGATTCAGAGATTTCAAGGCTAAGTTAGTGTCTGGGTGGATCACTAAGCGGAGAAAAGTAGTAGGTACAAAGAAGAAGAACATCTACGGCGGAGAAACACTGTCTGGTCCTAAGGCTTCATCGGAAACATCATCTGAACCCTCCAAATTACCATTTCAGATATGGAAAACTATCAAACCTGAAGAGTAGGAATCATTTGTTGCCAAAAAAACCAACTCCACAAGCTATTGTAAGAATATTTTATTAAGATTTACTACACTTAGCTCCAGTATTATTGTATGACACTGTACCTAACCTTTGTTTATAATTGTGTGTTTTAGGCAAGTCGTGAGAAAAGTAGCGCGAGTGCAAAAGCTAGGAAGCATTATCATCATTTGGGTGCTCATTCGTACAATGAGGCGAGAGAGAAGTGGATGTTCGGCCATTACCCCACAATAGGGTCGACAACGGCAATGGGGACTAGCTCTACGACGACAGTTGCACAGCCTCGGCAACCAGATAGAGTCCTTGATTGGTGGTGTTCGATGCATGGGGTTGATGCAAAGAGAAAAAGAGTCTTGCCTGATCCCGGTATAGAATAGATAGCCAACGCCATTGTAAGTACCAAAAAAATGATTATTTAAGGTATATATAATATAACTTTTGCGTTCACGAGCATTTCTCTCTTATCCTTATGTAGATTGGCTTGAAGGAAAAAGAGGCAACTAGTGAGTTCACTCCTAAAGGACACATTGAAGCATTGCACGAAACTTTAGGAAAGGACCACAGTGAACGAGTGAGGGGCGTAGGAGGTGTCCGCCTCGGTTTGAGAAAGGTATATGGTGATTAATACACTACAGCGACAAAATCAAGTGTAAGTAGTGTGAATTCGGCAGCGTCAGTAGATGTGGAGGCTATGAAAGCTGCAATTCGGGAGGAGCTTAGTGAGGAGATGACACATAACTTCAACGCCATTTTGGAGCAAATGGGTTTACCGACTTTTGCTGCATTCAAGAAGGGTAGTGATATTACACCTAGCCAGCCGACCAGTGATCCACGAACATCTAATCATCTATTGATCAGATGATACCTTTACCTAATCCACCTGTAGTGCCCGAGTTGAAGGTAATCACTTAATCACTTTGCTTTGTTAAACAACTATTGTTCTTAAATGCATGAAATTGTTACTATAATAATGTTGTTTCATATACTAACTATAAATGGAGTTTTTTTAAAGGAAGAGACACCATATGAACTATTAGCTCGAGGAGATGGTTATGATAGTTTCATTCTGGTAGCTTATGGCCATGCACAACCCCCTAGTGACCGAGTACGATTGCATAACCAGTTAGTGGATGATAATCACTATGTGGTCACCCTCAATGAAATTGTGTCTGGTTTCGAAGAATTACCTCTTCCGCTGCCGAAGCCAGAAGTTGGACTGCATTTACTGAATGATGCCCTTGGCAGTTATGTTCCATGGCCGGGTGCACTGGTGCGGTTTTCAGATGAGGTACAATGATTAACATACATATATATATGCGTGTTTTCTTTTATAGTTCCTATGATAGTCAGTAATATCTTTACTTTTAACTAATTACTAGGTTTGGGGAAAGGCCGGCTCACATGACAGCAAGGCAAAGAAGGCCTGTTCACCTGATAAGAAGGCAATTTTAAGTGATGAAGGTGAATGAAATGTGTTGAAGGGAAATGTTTCTATGACAAAGAATCCACTTATTATCGAGCCAGAGGTGGTGCGAGGCCTTACTATTCCATGATTTTGGTTACATGAGTGCGCTAGCGATTTACCCGATCATAGTACAATAGAGGTTCCTTTGGGGGCGCAACAATTCCACTACTTTGAGGAGTCATTGACATTCATTTCTAAGCTCGATATTAAAGAATTCTTATGTGGGGTACACTTGAATGTTTCCATGATACAAACTTTCATGAGGTAATACATAAGTATATAAATTAAATATACATATACATATGCCTTAAGTAGTTTTCAACTCAACTTCCATAATAAGTAAGTTTACTTTTAATCAATATGATTTCTCATGTTATTATACAATGAATTGATTGCAACATCAAGTGATGAGTCAATGTTTGGTTGGTTATGTCCAAACATAATACGAGATGACAATTGCTTAAAAAACAAAGCCGAAATGAAAGAGTATCTCGATATGAGTTTCAAAACATCATCTCGTTTTGGATATCATCAGATCATCCTTGTCCCGTATATTGAACAGTATGCTTGTTAAACCCGCTTTACTTTTATTATTCGATAATTAAATTCACCTATTAATTGTTCTATGATTAATAATAACTATATTTTCTTGTTGTAGGGCTCATTGGACACTGCTTGCTATATGTTTGTCACGAAACGAAGTCTACCACTTTGATTCTTTGCGTCGACAACCACCACGGTCCTTACTAATCAAATCATTTTTAAATAGTAGCCTAATCGAAACTCAATATATGCGCACTTATTAATATTACACACTATTCACCATCTTTATATATATAAACAGTTAGTACATCTAATCTTATAACAATGTATTGATGTAGTGTGATGAAGCATATTAGTGCAACAGGACTTCGAGCACCAAAAGCTTATGTTTGGATATCAGTCGAGGTAACATGACTAATTTTTTTGTCCTTATATAGAAACACTTTTCGCCACATACTACACATCTAACATGAATGTCATTGGACGCATCCTTTGGTGAACATTTAGTGTCCGCAACAAGATGATGGACTTGCATGTGGCTATTACGTGCTGAGGTTCATGTTCGATATCGTCAACCATTGCACTAACGTCGATGATCTTCAAAAGGTGTGTAACTTATTAGTATATGTTATTTTAGTTTAGATCGATTGGTAATAGGTATTAATTGGTTTAGAAACCAAAGTAGCAAATGCATATTTGCAAAAAAAAGACCCCATTCTACCCTAAAACATGGTACTTTGATGCATTTCATATAAATATGAGGTATAATAACTAGTGTGTACATTTTTAAGCTTGCATTTGTTGTTGGTTGAATTTAGGGAACGAAAAGGTCATTTTACGCCTACTTTCGCCTTTTCGTGTCCAATTCGTACCTATCGAGTCATTTAACCCCAAATTCTTTTTGAACATGATAATATGAGATATAGTGTAACTATTGTGTAGCTTTTTAGGCTTGCATTTGTTGTTCGTTGAATTTCGGGAACGTAAATGTCATTTTAGACCTATTTTAGCCTTTTCGCTTCCAATTCTTAGATTTTTAGTAACTTCACTCCAAAATCTTTTTCAACATGATAATATGGGGTATAATATAACTAGTGTGAGTAATTTTAGGCTTGCATTTGTTGTTAGTTGAATTTTGGGAACAAAAAGGTCATTTTAGGCCTATTTTTACCTTTTCGCGTCCAATTCATACTTATCGAGTCATTTAACCCTAAATTCATTTTGAACATGATAATATGAGGTATAATGTAACTATTGTGTAGATTTTTAGGCTTGCAATTGTTGTTGGTTGAATTTTGGGAACGAAAAGGTCATTTTAGGCTAATTTTTGCCTTTTCGCGTCCAATTCGTACTTATCGAGTCATTTAACCCCAAATTCATTTTGAACATGATAATATGAGGTATAATGTAACTATTGTGCAGATTTTTAGGCTTGCAATTGTTGTTGGTTCAATTTTGGGAACGAAAAGGTCATTTTAGGCCTATTTTTGCCTTTTCGCGCCCAATTCGTACTTATCGAGTCATTTAACCCCAAATTCTTTTTGAACATGATAATATGAGGTATAATGTAACTATTGTGTAGATTTTTAGGCTTGCATTTGTTGTGGGTTGAATTTCGGGAACATAAATGTGATTTTAGGCCAATTTTCGCCTTTTCGCGTCCAATTCCTATTTCTCGAGTCATTTAACTCCAATTTCTTTTTGAACATGAAAATATGAGGTATAATATAACTAATGTGTAGAGTTTTAGGCTTGCATTTGTTTTTTATTGAATTTCGGGAAGGTATATGTCATTTTTAGAACCACTAACTACGGTAAATGATTGAATTCTTATATTATGTGTTTATTCCTTGGTAGTTTTGCAAGGTTTATATGAATAACACACCAATTTTGAGTGCTTTCACCATAGAGAAATTACATGAAGTTCGGGATAAGTTGGCGTCCTACCTTTGTGATGATTGCTTATGATAAATTTTGGTGGATTTTGTGATATAATTAGCTAGATCTACTTGTTGGTATCAATTCTATGTACACTTTTTACATTATTAAATATATATATTTAAAGTTAATTATTACGTTGAAAAACTTGTCATATATTGCAATTCGATCGTTTTTTTTATGTCGAAGGGAGGTGTTGGGCTGGGGGAGGGGCGTCACGGTGGGGTGCAAGGTGGGGGTCTTTGGTGAGCTAGGGGGCTGGTGGGGTGGGCGGCAGCGGTGGGTGGAGGGGTTGGCGACGGGGGGGTTGGTGATGGCGAGAGGGTGGGTCAGGGTGGGGGGTGCGGGGGCGCAAGGAGTGCGGGGGGTGGGATGGGGTGGGGACTGCGGGGGTGGTGTGGGGGTGGGGGTGCGGGGAAGTGCGGGGGGTGGGTCAGGGTTAGGGATGGCAATTACCCATGGGTGAGTGGATTATCCATCCACCCGCCCCGAATAAATGGGTGAAAACCCGCGGTGGAGCGGATGACCGGCGGGTGATGGATGGATCGGGTGATGGATCGGGTCGGATGTGGATGACTTTTTTTTGACCCATCACCCGATCCATCACCCGCTCCATCCATCCACCCGTTTATATATATATATATATATATATATATATATATATATATATATATATATATATATATATATATATATAATATAAAAAAAATTGTTTTAAATTTTTTATCGCCACTTACCATTTAATGTAATAAAAAAAAAAACTTATACAAATGGCGAGTTGATTAAGTTTTCAATATTAATTTTTTTAAAAAATTGTTAAATCTACAATTTAATTTTTTTTAGTATCACCCGTTTCCCACCCGCTCCACCCGCCCCACCCACGGATGATGGGTGGAGCGGATATGGATGGAATTTTTCGCGGGTGATGGATGGTGTGGATGGAGTTTTGGGTCGCGGGTGATGGGGCGGATGATGCTCCACCCGATCCACCTCCGATCCATTGCCATCCCTAGCCGGGATGGTGGTGCGGGGCGAGGGGTGGGGTGGTGTTGGGGGTGCGGGGGAGTGCGGGGGGTGGGCAAAGGGGGTGGGGGTGCGGGGCTGGGGTGGGGGTGTAGGGGAGTGCGGGGGGTGGGGTGGGGTAGGGGTGCGGGGCACCCGGGGGCCCAGGGTGGGGGGTGGGGGGTGTAGGGGAGTGCAGGGGGGGGGTGCGGGGGCGCGGGGCCGGGTGGGGGTCTTTGGGCTATTTGGGCTAGCAGATTTTTTTTTTTTTAAAAAACAATTCCGAATACGAAGGGCTGCGGTTTTAGGCCTAGACCGCAACCCTTCACTTATAGAAGGGTTGCGGTCCAGGCCTAAAACCGCAGCCCTTCACTTGAAGTGAAGGGCTGCTGGCCAAAAACGCAACCCTTATAACTATGGCTTTCTTTTAATCTTACATGAGTCCAATTTTGGTGGATGACTCATAGTTCAGTATATTGGTATTAAAAAAATTATAAAGCGTTATTGGATAATCCCAAATATATATTATAAAATATCAAGTTGTATATAAAATTATTTAGAAATTTATGGTAAGATAAGTGTGAATTGGTTGTTAAGAGATTTAGTTGTAAAAGTCAAAATTTTACAACTTTTGAAAAACAATAAATGAAGTTTTTTTTTAAAGTCAATAAATGAAGTATTCGATTGCACCATTTGTTGAGGCATTCGACTAGAAGGGTAGTTGGTCGGATTTTGAGATATTTTTAGCTTTTAAGAAATACGTAATGTGGTTTTCAGTTTTTTGGTTGTTTGATTTTCAAAATCATATGATATATGTCCTATAATAGATAAAAAATTAGTCAAATTTATTGGGAACATGATGATTTCGAAAACTGACAACTAAAAAGTGAACCACTTTTTCTGGTTTCCTGGTTTTGGTTTTTATTTATCAAAAAAACTGAAAACTGTTGGAACATTTATAGGGTAGTGGATTTTATAAGCTCATATGGTTATATACTAGAAGAGGAGGAGGTCTAGTATGCTAAGATTAGAATGCGCAAAATCACGTGAATCAATCAAGCAAGTCAGGAGGCTGGTCGCGGGTCGCGACCAGGAGGCCGTCGTGGGTCGCGACCAGCGCACTTTCACGATTCGCGATCTGTATCGCGGGTCGCGACGTGTATTCTGACTTGGGGCGTGAAATTTTGCGTGGACGATTTATAACCGTTGTATTGCATGTGTTATCCGTTTAATGATGACTAAGTATTCTTAATCAGGGGATTAAAGGGAGATCAATGTTGTAACAGCTCTAATCAAGAGGGAATATGATATATGACCCTTGTCATTCATATGAGAGGAGAGATAGAAAATCAGTTTTTGACATTCTAAGTGACTTAGCTTGCTTTGCTTCAGAGAAAACTTGCTACTTTCTCTCTAGTGTTCTTCACAAACTTCAAACACAAAGTTCTTGTTGATTCACATAGAAGATCATCTTGTGAATTGTTTTCTCCATTGTATCTCATTAGTTATTTCGTGTTAACCCGGTGATCCTAGAGGGGTGAAATTAAACTAATAGGAAAGCGTATTTTCCGTGCCTTGGAGTGGTATATCCGTTCCCTTATTTGATCACACATCTAACAATCTATTAGTTTAACTTTCTTTCTTTTCGGATATGGCTCAATCACTCAAGGACATGACTATGAACTTCCAAAAGTTGGACAAGTTTGAGGGGGTGGGTTATCGAAGATGGCAAAAGAAGATGCACTTCTTGCTGACAACTTTGAATGAGGTGTATGTTTTATCAACACCCATGCCACCATTCCCGAAAGATGGAGAGGAAGAGTCCGTGGAGACTACAAGGAAGAGAACAAAGTGGGAGAATGATGACTACATTTGCCGGGGTCACATCCTCAACTCTCTTACCGACCCTTTGTTCGACTTTTACCAAAATGTGGGAGTGCAAAGGAACTTTGGGATACTCTTGAGGCCAAGTATATTTCGGAAGATGCTTCAAGTAAGAAATTTCTTGTTGGTAATTTTAATTCATTTAAAATGACTAATGATTGGCCTATTATAGAGCAATTTCATGAAGTTCATCATATTTTGAACCAAATTAGATCACATGGTATGGTGATGGATGAGGCTATTGCCGTAGCCTCAATCATTGATAAATTACCACATTCATGGAAAGAAACTAAGCATTCCTTGAAACATAGGAAGGAAGATATGTCCATGGAGCAATTAGGAACCCCTCTTCGTATTGAGGAAGGGATCCAGGCTCAAGATGGGGTTAAGGATACTACTCCTAGTATTCCTAAGTCTACCGTGAATATGGTAGAGGTTGGTGGGTCCAGTGGGACCAAGAAATCCAACAATAACAACTCTAAAACCAACTTTGCAAACAAGAAGAGGAAGACCCTCACTTGTTGTTGGGTATGCAATGGACCTCATCTCAAGAGGGATTGTCCTTCTAAGAAGAAGAAGACAAAGAATGGACAACCTAGTGTAGTTCAAAACCAAGGTAAAGTTGCACATGAAACTGTAATTGAAGAAATGAATTTTGTGGCTATGATTTCTGAAATTATGTTTGTGCAGGTTGATGATTTTTGGTGGATAGATTCGGGGGCCTCTAGACATGTGTGCAATAATAAGCACTTCTTCAAATCTTTGGAAGAATTGGATGATGGTCCAATCTTGTATATGGGGAATGATTCTACGGTAAACGCCAAGGGCATAGGCCAAGTAGAATTGTTGTTAACCTCGGGAAAGACTTTAACTCTCCGGGATGTTGTTTATGTACCGGAAGTTAGGAAGAATCTTGTGTCGGGGGGTCTTTTGAATAAATTTGGTTTTAAAGTTGTATTTGAATCGGATAAGTTTATTGTTTCCAAGGGTGGTATTTTTGTTGGACAAAGATTTTATTGTAATGGGATGTTTAAATTTAGTATTAATAATGCAATTGATACTAGTTCTATTTACATGCTTGATGTTTCTTCTCTATGGCACAATCGTTTATGTCATGTAAACTATCGTAGATTATATGACATGTCTAGGCTAGGTTTAATACCTTCTTTTGATTTAAAGTTAGAGAAGTGTAAGACATGCATGCTGACAGGCTAAAGTCGTATCACCTTATCAAAAATAACCTAAGGTCCACTAACAAGTAGTCAGGGAAGTCAGGATCGAATCCACAGGGAGAAAGTTATACTATTGTATCTGAATTCTAATATTATACTAACTAGATCAGTTGAAAATGGGTGTGTGACTAAACTAATAGGCAAATGATAGAACTAAATATGAAGGTATGAATCAGTTAATAAAGAACTAGGACTATGGATCACTATGCATACAATTCAGGAAATCAGAGACGAATAATAACTACCCAATAAATCAATTTATCTAGGGCACATGTAATTTCTCTCGAACATTACCTCCCTCAAAGATCACCTAGCCGCTCTCGCATGGTCAAGGATCACTATGCCTAATGATTGAAAGCCTATACTAAATCTCTCCTCTCGAAGCAGATTCAATATTGCGATAATAGAAATACAAATCAGGCCTAATTCATAAATCTAGCATGAACGATTCAATCACAGGAAACAATTGAAATATAGGGGTAATTATACTAATCTATCAATCCCTCATTGCATACATAGATCCCCACAATCCTAGAAATAAAACTACTCACTCATGCTTAAGAAAACAATAACAAATTTCATATAAAAATCCATGCTTTGAACTATTGCAAATAACTAAGAAACTAATCTAATCAATAATAGAGAAAGCAAATAATAATGAAGAGAACAAGGAAGAAGATTACCAAATTAATGAACTATATTAAACTTGCGAATAATCCAAAGGTTCAATCTTGAATCACAATGAAGAGTAGTAAAAAGCTAGGGTTCTTGAGAGAGTCTATGAGAAAATAAGAGCTAAAACAAAGATGAATAAAAGATGCAATGATTTTCCTATTTATACTAAGTAGCCCGACATTCATTAAATGAGCGCGCGGAACGGTCGCCCGATCGGGCCAAGTCGCCCTATCAAATCGGGCTCAATAAACGCATCGCGCCCCAAAATGACCATCGCCCGATGCAATCGGGCGGACACGCCCGATCCAATCTGGCGAGATCCTTTTCCTCTTGTTTTCAACTCTAGAACGCCACCAGGTCAATTTGTTCTCGGGCCCGATCGGGCTGATCCGCCCGATCCTATCGGGCGAGAAAACTGCTACTTTGCGTCAACTTGCGAAGGCTGTATCTCTCAAACCAGAAGTCCGTTTGGGGCGTGTGACCTATCATTGGAAAGATCTTTAAGTCTAGTTTCCAACCCAACTGGAATTTCTTGATTATCAATTTTGTATCAAAAGTTATGATCAAAATGGTGAACAAGTGTCAGTTTTGGCACTTCTTTCACTAACTCTTTGCTTCATTCCAACTCGAAATTGTCCCAAACGGATGCATTGTGATCCTTGTGCAAGCTATCTCCATCCTCAATGATTAAAAGGCTTGATCTTAGATAATCATAATCAATTTGCATCAAAATAACCTGAAAATCATCGAAACACGCAAACGGGGAGTAGTAGAGCAAAACTTGAGTAAATCATGCAAATATGCACCTAAATGATCTAATATGAACTAGAAATGCAACCTAAATGCACCTAAATATCTATATAAAACCATATCATCAAACTCCCCCAAGCTATACCTTTGCTTGTCCTCAAGCAATAAGACATAGACATTAGAAAAGAAAGACAACCTACAATAAATGACTACAATATGGCCATAGACTCAACTGAAAACACAAGAGATATAATCACTATACAAACCAAGAATCGAAACAATCTCGAACAAAGCCGCATAGCATGTCATGTATCGCAATCGAACTCTCCAATCATACCACATACCATCTCTCCCAAGCTGGATTTTACCAAACCTAGCAGACCTCACTATAGTTATGCGCGCTCAAGTCTCTCATGTGTTTAAAGGATAAATGATGACACTCAACCTAATCAAGTCGACTCAGATGAAACATGTACTCTTTAACTTTGACTTTTTGACTCACTTAATACTCAACAATACAATACATAATGATCAAGAGGACTTTTAAGGGTTGTAATGGGGCTGAGGTTAAAGGTATGGAGAATAATTTGGGAATTGTGGTGGAAAAACCAATGAGGGGGAGCATCATATAACTGAAAACATGACCATGAAAAGTCACAACAACTCCACGCAACAACCAACAAACTCCAAAAAATATAACCAACACTTTTTCCATTCATCAAGAAATTCAATAATAACCCTTTTTATTTTACTTTATTCTCATCTCTTTTTTTTTCACTTCTTTATCATTTCATTTTCATTTTTTTTTCTTTTTGTTTTTTTTTTTTCTTTCAAACTTTCAATTCAATTTCAAAGCTCACTAAACATATTTTCCATCCATCTAAACCACAAATAGAGCACTTCAATTCAATACAAACCAAACCAGAACTAATACTCGCTCCCCCAAGCTAGGCTTAGGACAAGAATCAAATGAGACTAATGGCTTGTAATATAGGTAAATAAGCAAGCATAGTTAGGAAGGCTCAACGGGGCTAGAGAAAGGATAATATGAAAAAAAAGAATAACTCTGGAGCTAAGATCATGAAATGAAACGCCTCAATCATATCAAAATGTATGCAGTATCAAATATCAAGGAGTACCAAGTCAAAGTCAAGATCAATGCGACAACTAAGGAACTAATCACACATGAAAGAACATAACTGACACAGATACGTCAGTTTATAGGCACAGAAGCTCACTTAGATTAGGGTGACTGCATAGTAAATTTAAATCGAGCCAGAGAAAGATCAAACAATCTTACCACAAACGATCAATTGCAAAACAATAGTGCTATGAAGAATCATGAACAAGATGGATGACACTTAGGAAGTGTAGTGAAATATCAACAAGGTTCTCAAAAAGTGCTAGCAATAGTCCCATAGATGCAAACTAAAATGATATGAAATCTAATATGGAAAAAAGAAAAAAAAAAAAAAATTCTAATGCAACTAAGAAAGCAGTACATTTTTTTTTTCGTTACATGTAAACTCCCACCCCTAATGAGCGGTACAAACCACGTAACAATCCTACTAAAGCAATAAATCTAATTCTAATATGCAACTAACATGCACGAAGTGACATCCTTCCCCAATCCGAACTTTACATTGTCCTCAATGTGAACACCAAGAAGAACAACAAAGCAAAAAAAAAAAAAAAAAAAAAGGGAAGGGGACAACTCACAGAAAAGGTGGGCAATGAACATATAGTGTGCCAAATAGTATTGACACTTCCACCACAACTTAGAGCACGCCACTGGAACACACATTAGCAAAGTAGTCATAAAGTAGAAATAAAGATAACAACTAAAGGTTAGAAAGTCGGGTTGCCTCCCGATAAGCGCTGGTTTTTTAGGGTCCCGCACGACCGAAATACGTTTTACATTATGAAGAATCCAATGCCTTCAGTAACTTATCAAATTCCCCCGCAAACATGTTATTGAACACTCGATATGGCTTGACAAAGCAAGCATAATTATATTCACTAATAGGGGTTAGAGGTACCACAAGACAAAGAATCATAAGAAAAAGAAAAAAATGTACAACTATCTTGCAATTCCTCAGGTTTCACAGGATGAACATGAATATTTACTTGGTCAAAATTATCATGCGACAATAGATCTTTAAGAAAACAAGGAGGATATAACACAGGGGATGAAGGTATAAGATCAAGCTTCCGTGAAAATGGGATATGAGTGCTATGCAGGTTAGGCTCAACATCGAATTTTTGTATGCTTTCAACATATTCAAACTCTTTACCTAAAACTTCACTCTCATCAATAAGCTTGTCAACAAAGGAGTTTTCATTCAAAAGTTCAATAACAAATGGTTTTTCAATCATTGATTCTATAACTAATGATTTTTCCTCCTCAAAAACATCCATTATATCCATCTTTTCCTTATTCAAACTACCACCAAGAGTCAAATGATAACCTTCTTCTAATGAACTAGCATTCTCAACCAACACATCATCATAATACAAATGTTGCTCAATAGGTTGGCTAATAGATTTTAGTCTAGATGCTATTGATCTTTGACTTTCTGCAATTTTTGCTAGTTGCAACATGTAATCCTCCTGAACCTTATTTAATTCATTCATGAAATCATAAAGAAAATCTTTGAGATTATTAGATTCAGATGGAGCATTAGACAAATTAAACTCAGGGATAGGGTTATTGACATGCATATATGACTCATTATGTGGACAAAGAGAAATATCATGATCATAAGAGTGACAACAAGAACAAAAATCAGATGGAGAGGTAAGAGTTTGAGAATCATAGATAGATGAATTTTCTAGGGTTGGAGTAACAAATCTTGTCATCTCCCGCTCAAAGGTTTCCCTAGCTAATTGCTCAAACAAATTACAACCCACTTCAGGTGTCATATCCATGAATTTACCATCACTCATGGAATCTACAACTACCCTCGTATCATCATTCAAACCCTCATAGATCACTAAACCAATTTCCCATTGTTCAAATAAATGGTCGGGACCAAGAAAGTTCTCAAATCTAAGCTTATATCTCCAAAACACTTCATGTTCAAATTGGGGAAAAGAGATAGATGTCATTAAAAAAAAATTATTTACAAAATAATATATACAGTTAGTCTAATATTCGAAAGTTCAGATATAATAGTAATAAACCGTCTCCCCGGCAACGGCGCCAAAATTTGACATGCTAAAGTCGTATCACCTTATCAAAAATAACCTAAGGTCCACTAACAAGTAGTCAGGGAAGTCAGGATCGAATCCACAGGGAGAAAGTTATACTATTGTATCTGAATTCTAATATTATACTAACTAGATCAGTTGAAAATGGGTGTGTGACTAAACTAATAGGCAAATGATAGAACTAAATATGAAGGTATGAATCAGTTAATAAAGAACTAGGACTATGGATCACTATGCATACAATTCAGGAAATCAGAGACGAATAATAACTACCCAATAAATCAATTTATCTAGGGCACATGTAATTTCTCTCGAACATTACCTCCCTCAAAGATCACCTAGCCGCTCTCGCATGGTCAAGGATCACTATGCCTAATGATTGAAAGCCTATACTAAATCTCTCCTCTCGAAGCAGATTCAATATTGCGATAATAGAAATACAAATCAGGCCTAATTCATAAATCTAGCATGAACGATTCAATCACAGGAAACAATTGAAATATAGGGGTAATTATACTAATCTATCAATCCCTCATTGCATACATAGATCCCCACAATCCTAGAAATAAAACTACTCACTCATGCTTAAGAAAACAATAACAAATTTCATATAAAAATCCATGCTTTGAACTATTGCAAATAACTAAGAAACTAATCTAATCAATAATAGAGAAAGCAAATAATAATGAAGAGAACAAGGAAGAAGATTACCAAATTAATGAACTATATTAAACTTGCGAATAATCCAAAGGTTCAATCTTGAATCACAATGAAGAGTAGTAAAAAGCTAGGGTTCTTGAGAGAGTCTATGAGAAAATAAGAGCTAAAACAAAGATGAATAAAAGATGCAATGATTTTCCTATTTATACTAAGTAGCCCGACATTCATTAAATGAGCGCGCGGAACAGTCGCCCGATCGGGCCAAGTCAGCCCGATCGGGCCAAGTCAGCCCGATCAAATCGGGCGCAATAAACGCATCAGCGCCCAAAATGACCATCACCCGATGCAATCGGGCGGACACGTCCGATCCAATCGGGCGAGATCCTTTTCCTCTTGTTTTCAACTCTAGAACGCCACCAGGTCAAGTTGTTCTCGGGCCCGATCGGGCTGATCCGCCCGATCCTATAGGGCGAGAAAACTGCTACTTTGCGTCAACTTGCGAAGGCTGTATCTCTCAAACCAGAAGTCCGTTTGGGGCGTGTGACCTATCATTGGAAAGATCTTTAAGTCTAGTTTCCAACCCAACTAGAATTTCTTGATTATCAATTTTGTATCAAAAGTTATGATCAAAATGGTGAACAAGTGTCAGTTTTGGCACTTCTTTCACTAACTCTTTGCTTCATTCCAACTCGAAATTGTCCCAAACGGATGCATTGTGATCCTTGTGCAAGCTATCTCCATCCTCAATGATTAAAAGGCTTGATCTTAGATAATCATAATCAATTTGCATCAAAATAACCTGAAAATCATCGAAACACGCAAACGGGGAGTAGTAGAGCAAAACTTGAGTAAATCATGCAAATATGCACCTAAATGATCTAATATGAACTAGAAATGCAACCTAAATGCACCTAAATATCTATATAAAACCATATCATCACATGCCAAATAAGATTACAAAGAATCCTTATCCTAGTGTGACTAGACAAACGATATTGCTTGAATTGGTGCATAGTGACTTGTGTGACTTTCATAGTTCACCTTCTTTGGGAAATAAAAAATATATTGTGACTTTTATTGATGATTATTCAAGGTTTTGTTACATAAATTTATTATTTACTAAAGATGAAGCACTAGAGAAGTTTAAGATTTTTAAGACCGAAGTGGAACTTCAACTTAATGAAAAAGTTAAAAGACTTCGGACGGATAGGGGTGGTGAATACTATAATCCTAGCTATTTTAGTTCCATTGGTGTAATTCATGAAACAACCGCCCCATACTCACCTCAAAGTAATGGTATAGCAAAAAGGAAAAATAGGGTTCTAAAAGAAATGGTTAACACCATGCTTTCTAATTCGGGTCTAAATGACGGTTTTTGGGGTGATGCAATTTTAACTGCATGTTATATATTAAATCGAGTTCCTAATAAAAGGAATAAGACTACCCCTTATGAACTTTGGTGTAACAAAAAGCCTAATCTCAATTACCTTAAGGTATGGGGTTGTAGGGCAATTGTCAAATTGACGGAACCTAAAAGGAAAACTTTAGGTGAAAAAGGAATTGATTGCATTTTTATAGGCTATGCGGTACATAGCAAAGCCTATAGGTTTTATGTCATTGAGCCAAATGATTTTGTCTCTATCCATACTGTGATAGAGTCAAGGGATGCAATATTTGATGAGATTCGATTCTCATCGATTCCAAGACCAAAGGACATGATACCTAGTACTAGTTCCAATGTTGTGGATGACATTAACAATGATCATGATACTACGTACAACACCGGAAATTAGGAAAAGTAAAATAATTAGAAAAGAGAAATCTTTTGGACCGGATTTTCAACTATATTTAGTTGAAGGGTCAAGGGAGTCTACTGTGACTCAAATTTCATATTGTTACAATATGGAGGAGGATCCTAGGACCTTTGATGAGGCTATGAAGTCTCATGATTCTCCTTTCTGGAAAGAGGCAGTGAATGATGAAACAGATTCAATAATGGGAAATCATACTTGGATTTTAGCTAATTTACCTCCCGGATGCAAACCTTTAGGTTGTAAGTGGATTTTCGTAAGGAAAAGGAAGATCGATGGAACCATACTAAAACATAAGGCCCGGTTAGTGGTCCAAGGTTTTAGGCAAAGATATGGTATCGATTATTTTGACACTTATGCTCCGGTTGCTAGAATAGCTACCATTAGACTTTTGATAGCATTGGCTGCGATTCATGGTATAGTAATTCACCAAATGGATGTCAAAACTGCCTTCCTTAATGGTGAATTGGAAGAGGAAGTGTACATGAATCAACCTAAAGGTTTTGTGGTCAAAGGTCAAGAGACTAAGGTTTGCAAATTAGTTCGATCTTTGTATGGTCTTAAGCAAGTGCCTAAGCAATGGCATCAAAAATTTGATGAGGTCATTTTGTCTAGTGGGTTCAAAATAAATCAGTTCGATAAGTGTGTATATAGTAAATTTGATAATAACGGTAATGGAGTTATAATTTGCTTATATGTTGATGATATGCTTATCTTTGGGAATGATTTGGAACAAGTGGAAAAAAAACCAAAGTCTTTCTCTCTTCTAGCTTCTCCATGAAAGATTTGGGTGAAGCGGATGTTATTCTAGGTATTAGAATAATGAGAGGTAAAGGGTCAATTTCTTTATCACAATCTCATTACATTGAGAAAGTGATTAAGAGGTTTAGTGAATCGAATTCGACTCATTTTGCTACTCCGATGGATCCTAGTGTTCATTTGGTTCCGAGTATTGATACTCCTATTTCACAATTGGAGTATGCAAGCTTAATTGGAAGCTTGATGTATGCTATGGCTAGCACTCGGCCGGATATAGCTTTTGCTACTGGTAAACTCAGTAGGTATACTAGTAATCCTAGTATGTTGCATTGGCAAGCATTGAGAAGAGTGTTAAGGTATTTGAATAAAACCTTGGATTATGTCATAACTTACAAAGGAGAACCTTCTATTCTAGAAAGTTACTCGGATGCTAGTTGGATTTCCAACAAGGAAGATTATTCATCCACAAGTGGATGGGTGTTTCTTCTTGGAGAAGGTGCTATTTCATGGGCATCCAAGAAGCAAACATGTATAACGGATTCCACTATGGCATCGGAATTCATTGCATTGGCATCTTGTTGCCAAGAAGCGGAATGGCTAAGGAATGTGTTGAGTGAGGTTGACTTGTGGGTCAAACCTATGTCACCTCTTGCTATTCATTGTGATAGTGCATCAACCATAGCTAAAACTTATAGTGAAGTCTACGATGGCAAGTCAAGGCACATTGGAGTTAGACATAGCTATGTGCGTGAAATGATAAGGAATAGTTGTATAACCATTAATTTTGTTCGGTCTAGTTTGAACTTGGCGGATACGTTTACTAAACCGTTGTCAAGGGAACTAGTGAACAAAATGAACAAAGGGATGGGTCTTAAGCCTATTGATCAACCTTTAGTTAAGGAAAACTCAATTTGATGTCTAATACAACTTTAGATCTCAAATTCAATGAGGATAGTACTTTTCTTAAAGGTTGGAAGCACTTGTGTTAGTTACATCCCGAGGTTAGTGCTTGTTACTACAATGATAAGAGGTTGAATTAAGTTTCTTAATAAGTCTTTGATAAGTGCTCAATTGTAGGAGCATGTGCGCAAAGATTTACCTATATAAGCTAGAGGTTTGGCCGCTTCACCAAGTGTAAGGCTTGACTTGGAACGCTTATGAATGGATATGGACACCAAGGCGTCATAGGTGTCGGAGGTTAAGAACTAAGTTTATGATTATGTGTATTAGTATCTTCAATGATTTGTAGTGGTTATATGATTCAAAGCTTTGTCTATCATTATGATCGCAATTGTTGTAAAGTTACTTTTACTAAGTGGAGATTCAATCGTAAGATATTCCATGATGCATGAGCATGTTTTGTTTGTGATTTATAGCAAGTTGAAAACTTTTCAACATTACCCTATACATGGGAGGAGGATTGTTGGAACATTTATAGGGTAATGGGTTTTATAAGCTCATATGGTTATATATTATTAGAGGAGAAGGTCTAGTATGCTAAGATTAGAATGCGCAAAATCACGTGAATCAATCAAGCAAGTCAGGAGGCTGGTCGCGGGTCGCGATCAGGAGGCCATTGCGGGTCGCGACCAGTGCACTTTCGCGACTCGCGATATGTATCGCGGGTCGCGACGTGTATACTGACTTGGGGCGTGAAATTTTGCGTGGACGGTTTATGACCGTTGTATTGCATACGTTATCCGTTTAATGATGATTAAGTATTCTTAATCAGGGGATTTAAGGGAGATCAATACTGTAACAACTCTAATCAAGAGGGAATATGATATATGACCCTTGTCATTCATATGAGAGGAGAGATAGAAAATCAATTTTTGACATTCTAAGAGACTTGCTTTGCTTGAGAGAAAACTTGCTACTTTCTCTCTAGTGTTCTTCACAAACTTCAAACACAAAGTTCTTGTTGATTCACATAAAAGATCATCTTGTGAATTGTTTTCTCCATTGTATCTCATTAGTTATTTCTTGTTAACCCGGTGATCCTAGAGGGGCGAAATTAAACTAATAGAAAACGTAGTTTCCGTGTATTGGAGTGGTATATCCGGTTCCCTTATTTGATCACACATCTAACAAAAACTGAAAACAAAAAACGATAATGAACGGGCCCTTAGAAGTTAGAAACTAAATCAAAGATATAATTAACGGTATAATTAAATTAGCGTTTACACTATTAACTTCTATGGTATTGCTTAATAGCGTGAATCTTCTTCATCCGGTGAGTTAGCATGAGTAAGAGACATTATTGAAGTGGTTGACGTTGCTATTACTGGAAACTAATAGCATAGCTGAGTTGAGTCATGGATCAAACAAAAAAAGTATAAATAGTTCCTAGTTTAGTAATGTTTGGTCTACCTCTAGTTTGAAACTGCTAGAAGTGAAAGGATATACAGAAAATCAAATGTTGTCATTCGTCATATTGCGCATCTCTCATATGTTTACCTCTAGATTTGGATAATGTTTGCATGATATTCGCATTACGTGGGTTCTTGTAGTTGTGAATATATGACAAGTTACAAGCTAGCATGAAATATGAGTGGCCCATAAGTAGGGATGGCAATCCAGTTCGAATTTGATCCTAGTCCGCTCCAATTCGAAGGATAAAATCTGAGCCAACTCCAACAAGATAATAATCCTCATTCGACTCCGTTTAAAAAGTCTGACTCCGAGTCGGAGGAGGGTCGGAGTCAGATCCCATAAAAAAATCCGACATCAGAATCCGACTCCGACTTTAAGACAATTCATCCCTTTTTTTATTGATATTAATGTGTTATATATGTGTAATCTGACTCCAACTTTGAGGCAATTGTATTTTTCACTGAAGAAATGATTGTTAAAAATAATAGTAATGTTTAGATTATTTGTACTATATAAGATTTCCATATGATTATTAAAAAAAAAAGTAATGATTTGATTATTTTTATTATAGAAGATTTTTCTATTAAAAAAGAGGAGTAAAAAAAAAGTCGGATCGGGTCGGAGTCGGATATTTGGATTTTAAGTCAGAGTCGGATTTTCGAAGTCAGAGTCGGACTCAGATTTAAAATCCGACTTCTTGTAGGATCGGAGTCGGATGATGCATAATCCGGTCCAAATCCGACCCGGTGCCATCCCTACCCATAAGTGGGACCGGTATTAATTGTACATGTATAATAAGAATCTAAAGTTTGGATATTCTAATCATTCTTAAAAATCTACATTTATAACTTATTGTTAAGAAACATAATTTAGATATTAGTTGCGCAAATATTATGGCCCTGTTTGGTAAAGAGATGTTTGGGGGAAAAAATAGAGGTTTGAACCCATATTAGAGGATTTGATTAGTCAATCCTCTAATTTAGGTGTTTGGTAAATAGAGGTTTAAAATAGTTATTTGAGCTCAAAAAGCTCTTTCTGAAAAACTTGGGGGGAGGAGTTTTCTGATATTAGAGGTTTGAGAATGAGAGGAAAAAGTTACATTTATGTTCTAAAGTTCTTTAAAATTACTACCCTTACCTAATTATCCCTAAACCTAACATATATATTTCTATTGTGTATGTTCATATTCTGTTTTTTGTCATCCAGGTTTTGGATGAGATTTATGGTTAGGAATTTGAATACTACTAAGTAGTATGCTTTTGAAACTTATATGTAATACTCACCCATGATGCTCTTTAGTCAGTGGACAGTTAGTTTGCATTCTAATTTTAGTAATGCTCTTTAACTAGTGGGCAGTTGGCTTGCATTATATGTAATACTTATATGAGATAGCTCTTTAATTAGTGGATGGTATTATTTTTAGCTATGGATTTGCAAGCTAAATGTACATAAAGCAATACGTAAAAAGTAATTAAAATATACAATATACAAGAAAGAAAATGAATAGGATTTATAGGAAAGAAATTAAAATCCCTCCATATTTAAAATAATGATTAGTATTGAATTTTATAGATGTGCTTTAAATTATTATTTATTAGTATGTCTTATTTCCAATATATATTCATCAAGCATATTGATTTTATAAATAATAAAAAGTACACTAATGGATTATGCACATGTCCTATTAATATGTTTGCAAATTATCAACTCATAAATTTGAATCTCTATTCTATATGGCAACTAGAGGGGGACACCAAAATACAAAAAATCCTATTTTACCCTCACTAAATACCGCAAATTACATCTAAAAAAAAATCACAACCAATATTTATTACAAAATCACGGCACACACCAATAACTGTAATTCACTCTCATACAAAACCACCCAACTCCCCAACACAGTTACCACAATTCTCGACAGTTACGTCCCCATTTCTTCCTCTTCTCCCTTCTTCCTCTACTCCCATTCTTCATAATCTCCATGTGGTTCTGTCCAGCAATCTACAATTGAAATTAGACAATTAGATCTCAAGTTCCCAACATAACAATCTTATGAAGCTAGACACAAAAATGGCAATCCGAATCATATACCAAGTTACCAACTAGACACTCCAATTAGTATCAAGCAAGGAATGGAATTTGGGACTTATTAATTAAAAAAAAAGGCACAGATTGAGCACGGAATTCAATCCAAGATAAATCAAGCGACATTTTTGAAGAAAACCACCAATGTTGGGAGTTCCTAATCGGTACTACGGAAGCATTAATTCAGCAAAGCTATGAGACCAATATAAGGTAATTATATAATTCATAGAATTTGGTGTGTTCTTCAGAATCCTTATAGAATGAGATTTTATAACTAATACAATATCTTTATGGTTTGATTTCATATGTACAACAACATAATTGACAAGAGGATCACCAAGAGCAGTCACATTCAACTTCTAAAGGGCAATCTTAAGTTCAACTATGCACTCAAAAAGGTAATTTTTAAGTCTTTCAATTTGATTATGATTTGATTAATCAATCAATTCGTTAAATTCAAGACAAACCTATAAATGTTATTTTCTACATAAAATTCATTTTAGCAAGAACAACATTGTTAGTTAGTGAAAGTTTAGCAAGATTATTTTTTCAGACTATAATTTCTCAAAACATAGAAATGTACCACAACCATTCATTTCTCAAAACATAGAAACATAGAAGAAGAAGATCACTTTAAACTGTCATCTACCACAACCTTTCCTAAGTTACAAGCAGAGAGATTAATAAGACATCTTACATTATTCCCAAAACAATTCTTTTGAATGTGAGATAGGTAGATGACAAGTTGTGGTAGACCAATCTTTCCATAGAAAAATCATTCATTTTTCTAGATTCATTTTTGTTATATGAATACTAATTCGAAAAAAAAAATATTTAGTTGCAAGAAAGACAATTTTTTTATATATCTATAATTTCTCAAAACAAAAATTCAACCTTTTTATGGAATTCTAAAAAAAACCAATCTTTCCATAGAATAATTACATTGCTCTTTTAAAAAAAGAATTCCTGTCAGGGAATACTAAATCGAATAAAACAGTGAAAATTGCAATACATATAAGATTTTTGGTTTCCCAATTATAATAAATCATTCATTTTTCCAGATTCATTTTTGTTATATGAATACTAATTCGAAAAAAAAAAAATTATAGTTGCAAGAAAGACAATTTTTTATATACCTATAATTTCTCAAAACAAAAATTCAACCTTTTTATGGATTAATAATTCTCTAAAAAAACAATCTTTCCATAGAATAATTACATTGTTCTTTTAAAAAAAAGAATTCCTGTCAGGGAATACTAAATCGAATAAAACAGTGAAAATTGCAATACATATAAGATTTTTGGTTTCCCAATTATAATAAATCATTCATTTTTCCAGATTCATTTTTCTAATATGAGTACTATTTCGAAAAGAAAAGATAAAAATTGCAAGAAAGACAATTTTTGTGGTTTACTTGCATGCAAATAAAAAAAATAAAGAGATTTCAAACTCACCGCCACAATTACAATCCGACGTCTATATTTCTTCTCCCGATTTTTTTCTTCCTCCATCTCCAATTATCTCGAGTGGTTTAATTGACCGACAAACTATAGAATTTTTTCCCCAAAACTTCTTCAAATTCTTCCAAAAAATCTTAAATTTCCAATAATAATCGACGTAGTGGAGAAGGGGTTACAGGTGGAGAAGCAATAATAATCGGCGGTAGTTGTGTGGTGGTAGACGGAGACGCAATATATCGCTCGCCGGTGTTGCCTTGATGGTGGACGCATTACATAATGTTTAAGAGATAGAGTGTTTAGGACGAATTGGGTTGAGGAGATAATTGTAATAGGGTCCGAATTGGTGCATATAAGGAGGAGATAATTGTAATGTTTAAAGAGAGAGATATGGGCTGAATTGGGTAGAGGAGATAATAGGGATATGGGCTCTCTATTTGTAATGTTTATGATGATATGATATCACCAAAACTATAGACTATATGGGCCGAATTGTGTAGAAGAATATTGAGACTTTTTTAATTAAAGAGAGAGATGCATTATTTTAGTTTACGATAATTGTGCTCAAATCCAATAATAATTTCGCACGCATTGCGTGCATATAAGGCTAGTATTTTACTAAATTTAGATAATGATTATCTTTCCCCAATATATTTTTACCAAACATTTTTATTTTATAAACAACAAAAAACACAAGAGTGAAGATTATGTTAATGTTCTTGTTGGTCAATTTATACAATCAATTAGCAACCAGCTATTAGCTAACTACCCAATACCTTTATACAAACAGCTAATACAATTAGCTAACAACTATCAGCTAATTACCAAATAGGACCTATAACTCCCTGGATTTTGAGGGTCGAAATAATTAACATTATTATAGTTACAATTAAATAATTTTAGCCAAATGTTTAAGTTTGTGCAATTATCAAGGGATAATTTCTTGATTTTGCTTCAAGACCAATGCATAAGCACATGTACGTAATCAATTTAAACACAAGAAAATGTTGGTTAAACGGTAAGTTCAACAACAAGAGGGTTTTTTTTCATTATAAGCTTGTTTCATATTTGCTTATACCTACACAAGATTTAATTTTGTGCTTTTGAGTAGGTGTTAATGAAGGAGAGAAGATTAACCTACCTAACAAAGAATAGGTGAAAGTAAATAGGATTTGCCGTGAGGTCTTACTTTATCCTTTCATGTGCATGGATGTAGTCATTTTACGTATAGGTGAGATTGTAGGAATATATAGATGCATATAGCGGAATTTCAGGAAACAATTTCCTAACATCTATCATCGGATCGCAAATATAATCAAACATATGAATCATTCAATAGGGATTAAATATCAAACCTTTGTAGCGTGATTTCCCTGTTGTATGCAAGCTTTGAAGATCCGAGAGCCCAATTGTTGCTCCTTTAATCAGTCCACGAGCACCAGTTGAACACCAACGTTTGCTAGAACGGAAGAGAAGAAAATCTCTTGCTTTTGATGGTATAGGCGCTGGTTAGGGAGAATAGTTTAGGGTTTCACTTTCTCTCTCTTGTAAAAAGAAACTGATTAATGAATTGATCACCTAAACCCTAATATTATATCCTATATATAATAGAAGAGTCATAGGCTAGTTAGGAGAACTAATTCTCCTCCTATTCCCCTTTGGACCGGCCCAACCCTAATCCTAAATGGATTTGGATTGCTTTGTCCAACTTGTGCTACAATGTATGACCTCATAGGATTAATATATTTTAGTTATAGGCCCAATCAATATTGTCCTATTAATCATATTTATTCTCTAGCAAGAAAATAAGATTACTAAAATAATTAACTTTATTATCTTCATAATATTATTCCTATTTATATATAGTAATTGCCGGGATGTCTAAGGACATATTCCTTCAATCTCCTACTTGTCCGAAAACAAGAGCGCAATGTTAAATTCCTTAAGTCACTTAATGTCAAATTTGATAACACAATGTTATTCTCAAATTTTGTTCCTTGATCACTGAGTTCGAACTGCTCAAATAAGGATTAACTCTTTAATCCTATTCCGCATGGCCATGCAATTTTCTAGTTCTCGCTCATCAAGAGGCCCAGACACCATTCCTATTTAATAGGAGGACTTATCCACTCTTGTATGACCATAACTCCCACTCAATTCTTAGCCCACCTGATCACTGCCTTTATAACCTCCTTTTACGGCGCGGCGTTTAACAGTGTCAAAGTTAAACTAATTATGTTGTGGTTATTAAGACATACTCATGTCTAAGGAATCCACTAAATATAGTAGTCCGATTCTACTTTTAGAATCTAATTAGGTCAAGTCTCAATGTATCAACTATACATCCATATAATCAATTAGACATCTCTATGTCTCCATAGCCCATGGAACTGCGCTATCAATTAATTATATACTAGTCTTTTAAATAAATCACTTATGTCCAATTCAGTGATTTAGACTAGGGACTTTAAATAAATTGTGATTTCAGTTCACTTTATAGGGTTCCATTATCAAAACGTTTTCGATAATCCTATTTAAAAATACAAATTATTTGAACATTTTATTTAATACTAAACCAAACAATTAAATAAGAAACGAATTTTTATTAATAAACATTCAAAGCATAATAAATGTCTTTACAATTGTAAACATGAAGTAAACAACCTAAAGCCATTCTCCCATATGCTTAAGTCCCATAGACTTAGTATGACACTCATGCTTAGGTTGAGCAAGCGGTTTAGTCAGAGGATCTGCTACGTTATCCTCAGTATGAACCTTGCTTACTTTCACATCCTCTCTACCAACGATATCTCGAATGAGATGGAATTTTCTGAGCACATGCTTAGACCTTTGATGAGATCTGGGGTCCTTAGACTGAGCAATGGCACCATAGTTGTCACAATACAACTCAATGCCATTCTCAATGCTAGGAACTACACCAAGCTCACCAATGAACTTTTTGATCCAAACAGCTTCCTTTGCTGCATCAGCTGCTGCAATATACTCAGCCTCTGTTGTAGAATCCGCGATAGTACTCTGCTTAGAGCTCTTCCAGCTTACAGCTCCTCCATTGAGACAAAATATGAAACTAGATTGAGATCGGAAATCATCTTTGTCACTCTGGAAGCTTGCATCGGTGTATCCAGTAACAACCAACTCACTATCTCCACCATAAACCAAAAAATTATCCTTAGTCCTTCACAAGTACTTAAGGATGTTTTTCGCTGCAATCCAGTGCGCATCTCCTGGATTTGACTGGTATCTGCTGCATATACTCAAAGCATATGCAACATCCGGTCGAGTGCATATCATGGCATACATAATGGATCCTACTGCAGAAGCATAGGGAACATTACTCATACGCTTGACCTCATCAGGACTCGAAGGACACTGAGTCTTGCCAAGTGTTATGCCATGTTGCATTGGAATGAAACCTCTGTTGGAGTTTTCCAGCTTGAACCTTGCAAGAACCTTATCAATATAAGTGTCTTGACTAAGTCCAATCAGCCTTTTCGACCTATCTCTATAGATCTTTATTCCCAATATGTACTCAGCCTCTCCTAGGTCTTTCATAGAGAAACAATATTTAAGCCATTCCTTAATTGACTCAAGCATGGTCTTATCATTTCCTATGAGAAGTATGTCATCCACATACAAGACCAGAAAAGTAATACTACTCCCACTTAACTTCTTGTATACACAAGATTCCTCTTCATTTCTGATAAAGCCAAATTTCTTGACTGCCTCCTCAAATCTGAGGTTCCAACTCCTTGATGCTTACTTTAGTCCATAAATGGGCTTCTTAAGCTTGCACCCTCCCTGGATTTTCTAGATCTTCAAAACCTTGAGGTTGTGTCATGTACACATCCTCTTTCAAGAACCCATTCAAGAAAGCGGTTTTGACATCCATCTGCCATATTTCATAGTCATGAAAGGCAAAGAATCGCAAGGATTATCCTAATGGACTTCAAGATGGCTACTGGTGAGAAGGTTTCATCATAATCAATACCATGAATTTGTTTGAAACCTTTCGCCACCAACCTTGCTTTGAAAACACTAATGTTTCCATCCTTGTCTGTTTTCAACTTGAAAATCCATTTGCATCCAATGAGTTTTACCCCATCAGGCAAATCAACCAAGTCACATACTTGATTTTCAGACATGGAATCCATTTCAGATTTCATGGCCTCAAGCCATCTTTCGGAGTCTTGACTATCCAAAGCATCTTTGTAGCTAGTAGGCTCTTCTGATTCTAAAATCGTTATTTCAGAACTTTCAGTCAAAAGGACATCAATATATATCTTTGACGGAATGATGGTCCTACTAGACCTACGTTGGGGAACAACAGAAGAAGTTTCTACCTCACTAGGTTGAGTGACTTCGCATGGAGTATCTCCAAGTGGGACGGTATGAGGTACGTGAATTGAATGCACCACCTCCTGAGCATTTTCATGCCGGGCCGCCTCTGATGAGGTGTTAACCTCATCCATTTGTTGCTCATCTTGAACTTCTTCGAGATATACATTTCTCCCACTTGTTTTTCCTCGGAAATAAACTCCTTTTCCGTAAAAGACACCATTACGAGCAACAAACACTTTGTTTTCGCTTTGGTTGTAGAAGTAGTATCCCTTAGTCTCTTTTGGGTAACCCACAAAAAGACATTTATCGGATTTGGGTGAAAGCTTATCAGAAAGTAAACGTTTTACATAAGCTTCACAACCCCATATCCTTAGAAAAGACAATTTTGGAACGTTTCCTGTCCACATTTCATATTGTGTCTTTTCCACTACTTTGGATGGTGCTCTGATACCACTGTAGGAATATATAGATGCATATAGCGGAATTTCAGGAAACAATTTCCTAACATCTATCATAGGATCGCAAACATAATCAAACATATGAATCATTCAATAGGGATTAAATATCAAACCTTTGTAGCGTGATTTCCCTATTGTATGCAAGCTTTGAAGATCCAAGAGCCCCAAGTGTGCTCCTCTAATCAGTCCACGAGCACCAGTTGAACACCAACGTTTGCTAGAACGGAAGAGAAGAAAATCTCTTGCTTTTGATGGTATCGACGCCGGTTAAGGAGAATAGTTTAGGGTTTCACTTTCTCTCTCTTGTGAAAAGAAACTGATTAATGAATTGATCACCTAAACCCTAATATTATATCCTATACTCCCTCCGTTTCATATTAATCTACACACTTTGACATTTTACACTATTCACAAATTTCACTTTGACCATCATTTGTGATTTATATGCGGATGAAAATATAGTCATGTGGGATCTTGTTAGATTCATCATAACATGTATTTTATTAATATGTACTTTTTATAATTTTTACAAATACAAAACTAAAGATATATTTCCTCAAAGTTTTGCATTGGCATGCGTGAAAAGTGTAAGTGTGTAGATTAAAAGGAAACGGAGGGAGTATATAATAGAAGAGTCATAGGCTAGTTAGGAGAACTAATTCTCCTCCTATTCCCCTTTGGACCGGCCCAACCCTAATCCTAAATGGATTCGGATTGCTTTGTCCAACTTGTGCTACAATGTGTGATCTCATAGGATTAATATATTTTAGTTATAGGCCCAATCAATATTGTCCTATTAATCATATTTATTCTCTAGCAAGAAAATAAGATTACTAAAATAATTAACTTTATTATCTTCATAATATTATTCCTATTTATATATAGTAATTGGCGGGATGTCTAAGGACATATTCCTTCAGAGATATATTCCGAGTCTACAATATGGTAGCATAACCTCAATAGATAGACTAATTTATAATGATGGATGCATAATCAAGAATCAAGATGCATAGCGGATCACAAAATGGTTATGGGGCTTGAAGACAACACTTAAAATTTCTTCTTCATTAAGGTGCGTTACGCCCTCCGCAGAGAAAGCCGCTTCAAATTATTCAGTCAACTCACCATAAACATAAAAAAACTTGTTGATTATTTGACTTCTATGTTAAGTTGAAAATGAATGCCAAGATTTAATTCTCGCTAGAAGCTAGCAGGAAGTATCATATAAATTATTCGTCACACTGAAGGATATTTCAACATCAACAAGCAGTATAAGCAACCGTGTGACCTTGTCTAAATTGATAATTAGGTTGAGTAGTTCCATGTGGACTCGTGACATTGAGGAATATTTCACGAAGCTCGTTTTTTTTATAAAGGAAAACAAGCTAATCCACTGCACCAAGGAAAAAGAAAATTCTCTCTCCGTTTTTTAGATGTAATATTGGACTTTTCACATTTTTCGAGGTACAACTTTGATCAATAATATCTCTAATTTTATAAAGGTAAAATTATAAAAAATATATATTTGGAAGTGTATACCGTGACGAATCAAACAAGATCCCACATGGCTATATTTTTTCTTATGTATAAATAACAATTAATGGTCAAAATGTATTAGATGAATAGTGCTCAAAGTCAACATGTTACATCTAAAAAAACGAGGGTGTATACTTCTCTTAATGCATTCATCACATATTGACTTGTCATTTTAGATTAAGTCATCCTGAAACATGAATAATTGATGTTTGTAATATTTCTCCAAAATTAGAAAGGTACTCTACATTATCATTTTCTTAAGTAGCTAGTTTGGTGAGGTGGCATACTAAGGTGTCAGTCAAATTGTTCCATTTATTTTATGACAAAGAAAGAAATAAAATTCTACTTTTACATATTAGTATTCAATTTTTTTGAGTGAAACATATTCATAGGATTAATAAACTGGTTCTTATCTATTTAAATTTTTTTATGAAAAAATTTGTGTGTTCTTTACTTCCTCTGTTTTTATAATTCCTGTAACGATTCATGTTTATGATCTTATTTAAAAATATTAATATTGTGTAGCTACTAGGAATCAAACACATGACCCTTGAAATGAAATGTGAGAGTTTAACCACCAGACCACTACAATTTCAATGTTTATGTTTCAAAGTTAACATAATACTACCTCTGTTCCTTTTTTAATAGTTACGCTTTCACTTTTGATACTATTCACCAATTTCCCTTTGACTATCATTTGTGATTTATGGTTAAGAGAAAATATAGTCATGTGGGGGTCTTGTTTGATACGTCTCGATATGTATTTTTAGAATATCGACTTTTTATATTTTTTACAAATACAAAATTAGAGATATAAATGCTCAAAGTAGTGCATCGGCATGCGTGAAAAATGTAAGTGTAACTATTAAAAAGGAACAGAGGTAGTAAAGTCTTATAATTATATGTAACTATGAAGATATAAACAAACTTTTTAATCTCTAACACTTTTATTAAGATAATAACACTCTCTTACACCAATTATGAAATTGTTATTTTTATCTCGAACTCCTTAGAAGTTTCTTTAAAAAAACAACTTATCATGTCATAACGTCCCTTTTTCAATTTTGCAATTGTAACTGACCCGCTCGGGCCAAATTCTAGTTAAATATCTAAAAGCTACGAATTGAGTTGAATATAATAAGATCACACGTGAATATATTTCTTTTAATGTATTCATCACATATTGACTTGTCATTTTTAATTAAGTCATCGGGAAACATGAATAATTGATGTTTGTAATATTTCTCCAAAAATTAGAAAGGTTCTACATTTTCTTAAAGTAGCTATCTGGTGAGGTGTCATACTATAAGGTGCCAGTCAAATTGTTCCATTTATTTTATGAAAAAGAAAGAAATAAATTCTACTTTTACATATTTGAATGAAACATATTCATGGCATTAATAATCTGGTTCTTATCTATTTAAATTTTTTTAAAAAAAAACAATTGCGTGCTCTTTACTTCCTCTGTTTTATAATTCATGCAACACTTGCAATTTTGCGGTCCCCAATACACTATTTAACTATTAATATATTCAATTTAAATTAGTTAAAATAATAAAAAAATTAATATCTAAAAGCTAGAAATTGAGTTAAATCTAACAAGATCCCACATGAATCTATCTAACAAGATCCCACATGAATCTAATAAGATCTCACATCAATCTTACAGATTTTCCTTGTAAGCCCATTTAGGCCCAGTTTGACACTAGCGTTTTAGGTAGCGGGTAGCGGTTGGACAAGATTAAAACGCTACTCTAAAAAATTATGAGTGTTTGGTAAGCTAGTTGGTGTAGTAGCGGGTATCGGTTGGACTAGATTATGGGTAGCGGTTATAGAATGTTACTACAAGTAACGTTTGAGATTTATAGGTAGCGGTCTAGCAAAAAAACACTATACAATAGCATAAGATATAATTATTAACCAATGTTTTTAATTTCTTTTTCCTTTTACTGTTTATTAATTGTTTTATTTTATGGCAATTCATTGTTTTTTTCTTTACAATAGCAGGGATGTGATTTAAGTATTTATTTTAAACATAAGATATAAGTAATATTTCATACTCCTCATTCCACAAGCATTTTAGTTAAAAAAGGTAATATAAATTTTTTGAGGGTTGAATATTATCTTAAATCTATACATTTCTTTGAGCAGTTAAAAAATCGTATACTCCTTTTAGTGTAAGTTCTTTTGAAAAAATAAATATTGATTTTAACTATTGAACGAACATATGACATTGTTGTAGTTCATTTCATCTTTGAATATTTTATGAATGTTCAATATCTTTGAGCTTACCAGGCAAAGATGCTTCGGTTTCACGTTGGAAATGGCAACATTAACGTGACTCATATCTTAAACGATTATAATCTGCTTAAAATTAACATATCAAAAAGTCCTGTCCCTAATCCACTTCTCTGATAATTACTTCATTTCATGTTATCAAGTCAGCATGGGCGAAGCTAAATGGGGGGTTGGTAGGGGCTTAGCCCCTGAAACTCACCCCCACGACCCATATTTTTTTGGTTAGGCCACTGCAGGTATCTTGTTTACATATTAAATGAGGCATTATAGATCTGAAGGAAGTTGTTGGCTTGGTGGTTAATAACTTTGTAAAAAGTTGGAGTGGTTAGGAGGTCGAGTCTTCTTGACAACAAAAATTATGATCATTCTCTTTTTTACTATTTTTTCGTTTCTTCTATTTATTTTATTTTAAAAGTAGTGGTCATACGTCCCCCGCAAAAATAAATTTCTAACTTTGTCCCTGCAAGTCGGGTCAAATTCTATTCGCCTACCTCCCATGAGGCCAGGAAAAAACTTTGTCTACCCACTAGGTAGACTACCCACCATTAATAAAGACTTAATGGAATCCAACTCAATATAATTTTTTTTAACTAGTATTTGGGCCAGATCGTCACCCCGGGTGGTACTTTTTTCCGAACTTGATAGACATTTTTTTCCATTCGCCTTAAAATGTAATTCTTAAAACTCTGCATTTAAAAGGTACAAGTATAATAATGTGGACATTTAAAACATGATTAAAAGTTGGTTGAGATGGTAATTGTGCTATATATAATAGCAAGATGTCACGAGTTCAGATCTTGTTGCAAGCCAATTTACTTTTGTTAGTTGACATAATATTTGTGCACATTGAACAATTCTAGTGGAGTAAGAGAGGTGTCACGTGGCGTGTATACGTTGTTAGGCACGCCTTTTAATATATTAGTATAGATGCTCTATTAATAGGGTGTTTACCCGATAGATAGGTGTAGCAATATCCATAGGCCATGACTAATTATGAGCTATGCTTAATTTGTTGATTCTCATTTCCCATCACCCCACAATCCACATGTTAGATTGGGGTAATTTCATGAATATATCCCCCATCCGGCCATCCCCATGGGTCGTAACTTACAATGAGGAGACTTTTAAAGTGGGCCAAAACATAACGGACCTTTGTAATAGTAAAACCAAAACGACAACAACGCGTACGACCATTTAAAGCACATCACCTTTATTGCCGTGTAAATGGTAACCTAAACACGCCTCAATTTTATCCCACTTTTATCCCCTTTTCCCATTCAAAAATTTCAAAACTCATCCTTAACCAAAACCTATTGACGGCTCAACGTCCACCCATTCAACTCCTTCATATACCCCTTATAAATACAACCCCTATCATCCCATCAACACAACACCATTACAATTTACACTACCTCATCTTACAAACATTCCAAAAAAAAGTTACGTAAACACTACCTATTAGTTTTCACTTTATGGCGTACCAAAAACAACCCGAATTAAACGGGGCCTATTACGGCCCCTCGATCCCACCCCCGCCCCCGCCTCGGTCCTACAACAGACCCAAAAGGCGAGGCGGACGAGGGTGCGGATGCTGCCTCTTCGACTGTCTTTGCGATTGCATCATGAGCTGCATCTGCACTATCCTGTGCACGATCTTAGTAGTACTTGGTCTAGTCGTACTAGTCTTCTGGCTCATTGTTCGACCCCACGAAGTCAAATTCTACGCATCAGACGCTTCGATCACAACCTTCAACTTATCGAATACCAACAATCTTAACTACAATCTTGCAGTTAATTTCACCGTTCGAAACCCAAATCGACGCATTGGTCTTTACTACGATAGAATCGAAGCAAATGCTTTGTATGAAGGTCAAAGATTTAGCACTGTTGATGGACCTGTATTTTATCAAGGACATAAAAATACTACTGATTTTGGACCTGTTGTTTTTACTGGACAACATCTTATGGTTCTTGAGAATTCTGATAGAGGTAACTTTGATCAACAAACTAGTGATGGGGTTTATGAGATTGAAGTTAGGATGAATTTGAGGGTGAGATTTAAACTTGGGTTGTTTAAAACTGGTACTTGGAAACCTAAGATTAAGTGTGATTTAAGGGTACCTGTTGATGGGAATTCTGCGCAATTTGAGAGGACAAGGTGCAGTTATGATCTTTGATTTGAATTTTTTTTGGGGGATTTTGTGTTCTTGGATTTTGATTATGGAGATTATTTGATTTGTTTTTTTAGATGCATAGTCGTACTTTAGTGATAATAAGAATAAAGAATTATTGGGGATTAGGATTTGTCTTTTCCTTGATCTAGTTGTTACTTGTATTTACTTTATTTTCATGTAAATGATATAGTATTAATCGTTTTGATTAATTTTTGTTGGTGTGGAATTATATTATTTTAGTAGTTTTCGTAACGGTTGGATTTTTTTTTGGGTTCTTGTTTATTGCTTCCATGGAATTATTCTAGTCTTCTGCTTTTTTTTTAAGGCCTAATATTTAATGGTAGAAGAAATACTTTTTAGAACTTTAATTACTGAAAACAAAAACAAATATGATGAAATCAACTTTGGTTTGACTGCAATAGATATCTATAATTTTCTAATTACTCAAGTTGCTATAAACTGTGATATAATATAAAGAAGCTTGTTTTATTACGCCACCAGCAAGACAAAGTCTCTTGTACTTGTTGAACAGTTGAAATGGTCCAATTTGCACATTATGTTATTATTGGGAAGTGGAATATATAACCTTCTTCAAACCTGAATTTTACCCATTGTATGGTGAGAGGAATGAAGATTGAAGATACAGCTAGCTGGGGGCATTTGCATCATTAACTTACATACATTGGCTGCAAATCCATTGGTTTTGCATGAAGTAAAGTAAGGTTCCAGCAAGAGTTCTTACTCCTTATTCCTTACCAAGCTAAGCTTGGCGTAGTGGTTGGCATCGTGCCTTCCAACTTTGAGGTTGGGGTTCAATTCCCACTAAGGGCACTTCGAGGGTAGGGATTTCCCTTACCCTCCCTCTACTTTAAGAGTGTCTAGCCTGCTAACCCAAGTTGGGTTAACCTGTGCGAGATTCTAGTTCGGTAGAGCAATTCATCTTACCAATCCAAAAAAAAAAAGTTCTTAATCTTTATTTATTGTAGAATAAATGAGCCCAAATGTTTTATGGAGTGGAGGAGTTTGGTAATATATGTCTTTCCTCTTAAAAAAAATTACATTCCCCTCTCCCAAAATATTGTTACAACGAGCGTTTTGGATTTTAGCAAACCGCTGATACAATCCTCTAATTTACCAGACATGTTAATTGGAACTAGTCAAAAGGTAGTCATATTTCTAAAATAGGCTAAAATCTCTATTTATATTTTTTTGCCTAAAACACTGAACATGAAACATGCCTTTGTTCAGTTTTGTTACTTGCATGGTCTTTTTGAGAGGGTGGTTTCTACCAGCACAATACAACCACAACACACACAAATTATATGGTACTTTCGGATGTACATAACTCTATGTACACCTAAGAACAAATGAGTTAGTATGCATTTGATTAAATGAGTTTGTATCTTTTTAAATAGTATGTATCCGATTGAATGAGTATCAATCTTTTCAAATGTGTATGTATCTTATCAATTGAGTATATATATATCTTTTCAAATGAGTATATACAAACATGATTTTGTGTAATAGTACCTTATAAAGAGATCTAATAAGATGCTATCTTTTAAGCAAACTTATTGTGAGAAGCTACATTTAGACGAATTTTGGACATTGACCATCTTTTCAAATAGGATGTATCTCATCAAAAACTATATATTATTTACATGTTTCATGTGAATGGAGGGTTTATCTTTTTGTAACGATAAAATAGTTAACATGATGTGCAAATACAAAAAGGCACTTGTTCATGTGAGTGGAGACTAATGAAACGTTTAGAAAACTCTTGGGAGTTCCACAATGAAAGACTTTGAAACATTGGAAATGCTAGAAAACAGAGAAGCATAATAAATGCTGGCGTTTGTATAGCTATCCGACTACAGCTACAAAGGTAATGGATGCTACATAAACCAATCATTCAGGTTAAGTTTTCAATATTTTTCATACTTCTACATTCTGAAAAGGATTTGATTGAAACTTTCCGAACTTATGATCTTCAAGGTACACCCTATTCTTCCTTCCTCCTAGTAAGTTATTTGAGTTTGTTTATCATACTGTTCATGAAAATATTTGTGGTATATGTTGTTTGTGATTGTTTGGGACGAAAACATCTTTCCATTGTTCCTTTGCTTGGTTTGAAAAGGTGGAAGATAGTTTTTCCAAGGTGGAAAATGATCCTTAGAATTGATAGAAAACGTTTCCTTTCCTGAAAAAGATATATCAATACATTTTAGGTTTAACCAAAGAGAACCGAAGTCGAATATGGATACAAGTTCTTAGGTGCTCCGGGGGAGGAGCAAGAACTATGTGCTTCCAATCACATTCTTTTGCACATTTGTCACATATATTTGTCACATATTTTAGAGCAGCAAGAACTATGTGATTCCAAAGCACATTCTTTTGCACATTTGTCACATATTTTGTTCAAATGATGAGCAAAATGTAAAATGTGCAAATATAGAATGTGCAAAAAATATGAGAGAGAGCACCTAATTCTTGGTGCTCCTGGGAGTACTATAGAGGCTTTGTGCCTGCAAAATTCTAATGTATGCTCGCCTCAAGTTAATTTTCTTTACAATTCATTACTACTCTAGAGGTGGTGTTGAATGGTAACAAAGATTTATGAAGAAGAACTCACATAGAGAGATAATGTTCCATTTTCAAGGGCATGACATGAGACTTCCATTACAAAATAAAGTTGCATATTTTACTATCACCAAAATCTAATACTGCCTACCAAACGGACCTTTAATATTTTTCCTCTATGTAGTAAGCATCAAATTAGAGTAATTGCTTTGTTAGGTTTCTGAATCGTACCGTTTGCAAGTTCATTGGGCGGGGTTTGCCCTTATCAATACATTGGATTAGGAAAATGTGAGGCTGAGTTCAAGTTTGATCACATGACAAGAAAATCAAAGGATTTAAACATCCAAATTTTGCACATTTCTTCCTGTATTATACTCTAAGATCTTTTCTTATTGTGCATAATTTCAGGAAAACTTAGTGATGAGTAGACGAACAGAATGTCGTAAAACTCCAAACAAATTGAAGGATCGAGGAAAATTGGATAGGATAAGTGGTTTACCTAATGAAGTACTTGGTCACATCCTTTCATTTCTCCCTACAACCAGTGCAGTGAGTACAAGCATACTATCAACTAGATGGAAACATCTTTTCCAATTAACAACCACTCTATATTTTGAAGAATCAGATGCAGTTAGTAACAAAACTGGAGAAGAACGAAAAACTCGAAAGGAAAGCTTTAAAAAGTTTGTGTATCTTGTGTTGGCATTACACCAAAAACCATCCATCTACGAATTCAGTCTCGAGTGTCAAAACTCCTATGGTAGTTCACATCTTAATGTATGGATCAGTGCTGCAATACTGAAGGAAGTTAAAAGGCTTTATCTTCACCTTGGTGCTGTGTACGTTAATAAAAAACACAGTTTACCATCTTGTTTATTCAATTCTAAAACACTTGTGATACTACAAATTACTGCTAGTTTGGACCTTGAAGTTCCGAATTTGATATGTTTGCCATGCCTTAAGGTACTTCTTCTTAAATCACTCAGATTTCTTGACGGAAACTCAGTTGCAAGGTTCTTTTCTGGTTGTTCATCACTCGAAGTATTGACACTCGATTATATCAGATTCAGAGGTGGTAATGCTTGCATTTATTCTGCCACTCTTAAGGAGCTGACAATAATAGACATTTTTTGCAGTGTATGGATTCAGGTTGATTCCCCTAGTTTAAGTGATGTAACATTCTTGTACTCTGATGGTACCGATTTTTGGTACGATTATCGGCCACCTCTTGCCTTTGATGTTTTGAAAGACCCTTCTTCTGTGACATATTTGTCTCTGCAAGGAAGCTCTTTAGGGGTATGCGTCATCCTGACTCCCCTGTTTTTGTTTTTCTTTCTTTGGATTTCTTCATAATTCTCATATAACTAAAAAATAGGTTTTTTGTCTTTGTTGAAGCTTGTTGATTCTTATGGGATCCCAGGCTATCCTAACTTAGCATGGTTGGAGCTTGATCATTGTCCTGCTTATGGCTGGAGATATATAATTGATCTCCTTTGTAGCTCGCCTAGACCTTTTTTTTTTTGGTGAAAAAGGCGAGAATTACATAAAGTCAAACATAGTGTTATAGTTATTACAATCCGAGATGTACGCATTAGTGCGAGAAAATAGGAGGAACAAGGAAATTTGTAACTACATTCATGCTCTCATCTAGTCTTCTTGCTTCCTTTGCAAGCTTGTCCGCAAGTTGGTTCTTCCTTCGAGGGATGTGAATGATCCTAAGTGAGTGGAACGCCTTGCATAGCTCCCTGCATAAGACAACAATATTTGTATACAAGGTAAGATCCGTGGGATCCTCATTGAGTAGACGAGTGGCCTGAATGTTATCCGAACACAAAATACGATCACTTATATTTTCATTTAAAGCCATTTGGAGTCCTTCTTTAATGCTAAGTAGCTCAGCATTTAAAGGAGACGTTGCAAAAGTTTGTTTACAAAAGCCCTTAGTCCACAATCCCTTATTATCTCGAATAATCCCTCCCAAGCCTACCGGGTCATGGATATTGCAAAACGAGGCATCGGTATGGATCATGAAGGTGGGGTTTATGTTTCGGGGTACTAGGGGGTGTGTCATCCACATTTCAAGGGGAAGACATTGTTCGATTAGTGGAGGAGCGGTGAGTTTTCCAAACTCTCTAATTAGGTGCATTGCTTTTTCAATTATGGAGTTAGCATTCGAAGGGGTGCCCTCAAACACTAGCAGGTTACGCGCTTTCCAAATTTGGAAACATAACCCTGGAAAGATGTTCTTCCAAGGTACCCCTCTCACCTCACTTGTGTCCTCTAGATTCCGGGCTAGCCACGATGTTCGGTTTCCATGGTGAAGGTTGCTAGGGGGTTCATGGCAGCCCACACACTTGTGTGGAGATTGTGCAGTCCCCTCAAAACATGAAGACTATCCTCATAAGCATGGTCACGGATTGGGCACATTGGGGAGGGGATAATTTTCCTCGAGTAAAGAAGGCCCTTGTGAGGGATGCGGTCCCTCCATACTAGCCAAAGAAAAAACTTAACTCTTGGTGGGGCATGGGCTTTCCAAACTTTCAATATATCAGTTTGTACTTGATGATTTCTCCCTATTATATCCCAAAGACTCTCCTTATAAGCAAGTCCTAACGAAAACCCATTTATAGTCACAAATTTCGATATGGGGTGATCCTGGCCTGCAGAGTTGCGCGGGACAGCTCGGATTCTCTCCATGATTTCTGAGGGAAGGGTGAAAGAAAGTTTGTGAAAATCCCAATCATTATCTTGAAGAATATCTGAGACCCTAAGGTTTTCTTCCTCACTCCTAAGTGGACCTTCGATTAGATTTCGCAGGGGGCCAATCCCAACCCAATCATCCCCCCAAAAGTTAATGGATTCTCCTCTTCCTAGGTTCCAAGTACTATTTCGGGCTAGGAGATCCCAACCCTTCCCTATACCCTTCCAAACTGGGGAGCCATATTTGAAGCTTGTGACATGGTTGTTGTGGACGTATTTAGAGAATATACACTCCTTAGCCAAGCTATTCCCCCCGTGGCACATCTTCCAGCCCAACTTAGCCATTGAAGCTCTGTTTAGGGCAAGTTGATTTCTTATGCCTAGGCCTCCCATGTCCTTAGGAAGGTAAGTAATGTGTCTATTGACAAGGTGTATGCGCTTTTGCCCCTCCGTATCCCCCCACAAAAAGTCATTGCAAATCTTATCTATATTATGCATTGTTGCTTTGGGTAGGAAGGAGGCTTGCATGTAGTATGTAGATATGGTCGATAAAGTGGATTTAACTAAGCATAACCTTCCCCGCCTTAGATAAGTACGCCGTTTTCCGGTTTGCCACAACTTTTTTTCGACCTTTTCTATTACAAATTGAACCTGGCTCTTAGTGGGTCGCTTATGGGACAGAGGAAGTCCTAGGTATGTGCCTAAGTCTTCAGACTGGGAGATATTCAAAGTTTCTTGGAATAGGGAACGATCTTCTTCCGGGGTATTTGTGGAGAAGGTTAGGCGACTCTTATCCTCATTAATTTTCCGCCCGACACTTCACAAAATTGTTTTAACACATCCCTAACAGTGAATGCCGTTGATTCCTCCACCCTCCCAAAGAGTAGGAGATCATCCGCAAACATGAGATGGGAGACAGGGGACCTTCTTCCTTCCAACCCAAAAGGGAGTCCACTTCTTTGCCTGGCATGCCTCGTTAATCAACAACGACAACGCTTCCAAGCATAGATTAAACAGGTAAGGCGACATAGGATCGCCTTGCCTAAGTCCCCTAGTATGTTTAAAGTTCTCTCCTTTCCTTCCATTAACCAGGATAGTTGACGAGGCCTTGGAGATACAATCTAGAATGAGCTTAATGATGTGATCATCTAGGCCGTGGATTTGTCACATTTCGACGGGTTTGCTAGATACTCCCTTCTTTCTATATTCATCGATGACGTACTCAGTTTTAAGTCAAACGGTTTGGTAGACAACAAGAGGGTGAAAAGACAAACAACCTTACTACAAGGATATAATGACATGATTGCATTCAATAGAAACCATGGGTAAATGTACGTCTATGCACACCCTTGTTCTTCATCAAACCGTTTGGTGTTTAATAAGTTTCTTATGCCATAAATTTAGAATTTTTTTAATAGCATACATTATCCTACTAACTACTAAGAACTACTCCCTCTATTTTCTTTTGTTATTCATATCGAAGAAACCAATGCAACTTAAAAAAATGGGTAAGATTCCTCTATTATAAATAAAATTAAATTAATGAAAAATAAAGATTCGAGCTCTTTGAGTCAATATATGTTAGGCAACCAATAATACAAAAACTTGAGGGGTAAAAGAGTAAGGGGGCGTTTGGTTCAAATAGAGGAATGGAAGGGAATGGATTCAAGTAGAGGGGAGGATTGGTAACAATAATTGTTACTTTTATTGGGTGTTTGGTTCAACAATAGAAAGGAATCACTTGAAGGGAATGGAAAGGATTTTGTTACTCCTCTAGTTTGGAGGGTAACATTTTGGGGGTTTGGGTTACCCTCAAGTAAGGGTAATGGTAAACCCATTACCCAAACCAAACAAGGAGTAATGGATTCACATTATTGAATCCGTTTCCAATCTCCAAAAAAGCTCAACCAAACAAGGTCTAAAATATGATTAATGAATATTGTGAACACATTTAATGCAATTTAAATTTTAAAACCAATGGAGATTTAAGTTATAAAATTACACTATGTATGGAAAGATTCAAAATAGAAACAACAAATTGAAATTACTCAATGGGAAATACAGGAGTAATATTGTTTCACTTGTTTTTTTATGGAACTGAAATTATTTATTATTACTAATTAAATATTAATTTGATTGATTAAAATTAATTGAACATGATGCTTGTTGATTCAAACTGAAATCTTACTTATACTGGATGAAATTTCTCAATTATTTGAGCATATAACCATAAATTCACTTACATGGGAATGCAGAATAATGTAACATAATAGCTTTATAAACATTAGTTGATTGATGTTGATCAGAAATTGTTGCTCATTTTTGTTAGGAGAATATATTTCTAGGGAAAGTTTCCTATTGTATAGAGTCCTTGATATATTAGGTTTCCTACTGTATAACTATATATTGTGAAAATCATTGAATGAGAAGGCAAGCAATTAAACCCTAATCACTTTTCTACAATTTTCCCTCTATTTTCTTAGGGTTTACTCCATCAAAAGGACGAAGAGTTGGAAAAGTATTACCTCGACTGGCCTGTTTGTCACTTGCATGTGGAGGTTATTGAAATTCATTACTTTTCTGGCAATGAACGAGAGCTCTTTTTACTGAAGTATCTGCTTCGAAATGCCGTGAAATTGAAGTGGTTGAAACTGTACAAAGATTGCAATATGAAGATGGAGCAGGAGCTACGTGTGGCCAAGGAATTGTTAAGGGTACCAAGGACCTCAGAGTACTGTCGTGTAGAAATAATTTAACCGCGCACTTCATCTTTAGGGTGCGTTCTCTTAACTTGTTGGAATTTACTTGTGAGTGTTTTGTTAGGCCTAATCAAATCCTGGCCCGAATTTATTAGGCACAACTTATTTATTATGGTTTGATTTGTTGACTTCTCCTGAAATGTTAATGCTTGTTTATTTGTTTGCTTGCATCAAGGATCTCTAGTTTATCTTAAATTCATATATGACTTGTTGGGTGATTATATATATGACTTGTTGCCCTGTTGGGTGCGTCATAGTCATAATTTGGGATTAAATGCTATCTACATTATTTTCGTCATGTCGCTTTATATATTATTAAGATGAAAATAAAAAGAAAGATTATTTTTAGAAGACCGCATGTGTAGAGAAAGATAAAAGTGATGGCTATATTCTAGATTTTCCTAGCTATATAAAATCCCGAGCACCAACATCAATATAGCTCTCCAAGTTTACTGCCCAACCCATTTTTTACTTTCTCTCTCCTCAAGATCACCCCTTTAAAAATTGCTAACAATGGTATGACTCTCCAATGAGCTCTCCAATTTATTATTATCTTTAATTTATATTTTATTTAATATTTTCAATAACATGTGTCATCATACTATGCCAAGAGCATGCTCTTGGGGGAGAGCATTTCTCCAAGTTCTCTCCATGGAGAGCGAATGGAGAGCACCTAGAGAGCACCAATGTTGGGGTAGAGTTGGCTCTCCATTTTCTCTCTCCATGGAGAGCTACTTAGAGAGCACCAATGTTGGTCGATGAGATCCAAGATTTCCTTGGTGATGAATGCACAATTATTCCCTTCATTTTATATTAATTTCGACAAATAGATGGATAATGATTAACGAAAAGGGTAAGTGACTGATAAATTGTTACATGATAAATAGGAAATTGTGATAATTAATTTGAGTTGGAGGGAGTAACACAAAATAATTGCATTTGTTATAGAACAAGTGGAATACATAATCATCAAATTTAATTAACAACCTTGGGAAAAAAATTATCGAACAAAAATATATAGAAGATAAAAAGGTGAAGTTCTTGTCTTAGTTATGTCACTTTGATGAATCTATGTATACTAGTCTATATATATATACTTAGTAGATATACCAATTTAGTCTGAATTCGATTTTTATATGAAAGCCAAATTAAATTTGATACTATTACCAACTCATTAATCGGTAGATTATAATCATAGTACATTATAATAAAACATGTGTTTACAATAGTATATTAAATACAAGTATAGTATGTAATTGGTTTTATGATCTTGAATGATGATAGATTCGAACTAGCATACTACTTCCTCCATTTTTTAGTTATAATAGTTTGAGTTTTGAACTATCTACATATTACGCTTTGACTAGTATTTATGATTTATACGCAAGGAAATGTATAATGATATTAGATCAAGATAGGTTCATTTTAATACATGTTTGTAAGATATAAATGATAAAAGTGTTGTATTAACAAATATAAAAGTTTAACGGTTAGAACTAGAAGTAATATACTATGAAGTCTCAATTATACTCCCTCCGTTTCTTTTTAATCTACACACTTTCCTTTTTGGTTCGTTTCTTTTTAATCTACACACTGTTACTTTTTCTATTTTTGGTAACATGTCACATCTACTTTCTCCTCTTTTTCCACCCATATCATCCACTTTTAAATATTCTAACCCACTTTTTAATTTCTCTCTCACTTTTCAATTTCTCTCTCCACCTTTTCAGTTTATCTCTCATACTTTTGCACTTTCTCCTTGATTCTCCCCCAAAGTGAAGTGAGTAAATTAAAATGGAACGGAGGGAGTATAGTATAGAGACTTGGCTTTAAAAAAAAATAAAAAATATGACGTGCGCAAAAGCATAATAATTTTCGGAGTTGGTAATACTCTTTGGTAGTTTACGTCTTAAGGACCACCCAAATGGCATGTACAAGAGATAAGATATAAATACAGTGCTTCCATTTAGGACCATTATTATCTTCCAACTCACCTTTATATTATATACTCATACTAATTAAAACACACCTTGTCAAAGTAAGTAAATTGTAAATTGGGCTGGAGAATACTCAGTTAATTAAGGAGACCTTGAACCATTTACATATCTAAAGGAGGAGCTCCTCCTCAAATAGTTGCACTTTTCCATATATAAAGGCCTAATTTCTAGTATATCATGTCAAATTAAGTCAATCATAAAATGGGTTTAAGGCGCAACGTTAATGAATAAGAGTTTATATTACTTATAAGCTCAAAAGAGATTTATTTTCAAAACCAATTGGTAATATAAGAATTAAGAGGTTATTCCCTCTATTGAGGTCTTTGAAAAAAAAAATTTTGAGTAGTTATTATACTTAATTTGACCATAACCTCAAACTTGTTACATATTGGCCAGTTGTACCATTAAATTGATTTCTTTTGTCAATGTCCATTTGGCCAATTGGCCAATTGTATTGCGTTGTATTCTTTTGTAGAAACAATAATCCGTACAAGACTTACAACTTACAAGTAAACGCGAACCATATGAAAAAAATTAAAAGACGGGGCAGGTAAGTGAGGCACATGAAAGGAAAACAAAGCCACATGGCTCCAAAAGCGGGGCCACCTTGTATATGACATGGTCAAATGCGTCCTCTCCGTCACTACCTCAAAGGCGCATATGATATGAATAAATATGATGATATAGTCCATAAGTTAAATCCAGTATATGAAGAAGTATATGACTATGGGACAATTACTTTCAAAAAGTGCATGTATAATAATAATAATAATAAGAATAAGAATAAGAATAAGAATAAGTGGGTCGTATTACATTATTTCGTTTTTATATGTGATTCACCTCCTTTGAAATACGAGTTTTAAGATCGAATTTGGATATCTTTTTTCATGGATTTGCATGAATATTTTAAATTAGTTAGATTGAACTTGAGTTGGACTCGTAGTGTACGTTCAATTAAGATCTCAAATGTAAGAGGTTTAATAAATGTACTATATCTTATTTTACTTGATTTTTAATGGAGCATGCATCGTTAACTTATTGATACGTATAATTTTGATATCATAATTAGCTGAAAAGGTGGTAGTAATAATCAGACTAATCAAATCAAATTTTATATGAATTAATCTTATATCAAACTTGAATTGGATACCATTTTTTTATTTGAATTAGATTTTTTTTTTCTAGTTGAGTTTATTATACTCTGATCAGATTTGGACTAGCGACGGACATCCTATACATGCATACAAGCTGAAAGTGCATCAGCTTTTGATATCTTTATTTGCAGGTCACTTCATAATCTTTAACATGTGTTATCTTTTCTTATCTACGCAAAGGTGAAGTCTTCCATGAAGCAAGGAATTAAAGAAAAGCCCACCATGATGCTTGGTAATGGTAAGGCATTCAAACTTTAATTTAGATGAACATTACCTATCTACGACAAATAGGTAAGATTATTATAATTGAGCGTGTATTGGGTGTAACACGTTACACAATAACTTATTGTATAACATGCATAATGACATATACTCCAACAAAAATGACATGATAATGACATGAATCTCATGTCATTATGTCTTTTATTTTATGTCATTGAGTTCTTTTTATAAAAGAAACGTTGTTTTGTGGATTGTTACACCAATAAATTATTGGGTGTAACAATTACACGCAAAAATTTGTGTTACTTTATATATGCGAGGAGCCGCAGATATTGATGCATGCTAATTAACGACAAATTGGAAACTTAGTGATGATAGGTTTCGGATTTGTCATCAATCAATTAGCAGTGTCTTACTGAATTTGGCAAGACTCCAACACTTAACAAATTTTTGTATTAAGTTATTTACGTGACACAACAAATTTTCCTCCTCTATAGGCCGTAACATTATGTTTGCAGCTTACATTCAAGTACAAATGCACCTACATGATAAGTATAGAACATATTCTATATTTAAGGGGTGTAATACGTATGCATACATTGTTTAGAAAAAAATTAGATGTACCCACAAATTTTCAATATATACGCATGCCGCGTATTTAAACATTTGCAATGAGAGATGCAAGATGATTAATATTCCCTACAATGTAGGCGCGCGTAAGTCATTAATTAGTTTCCTCTCATTTTCCTCCTTTCTTTCACATACAACTCAACCCAATAAAGCATAAGGTGCCAATAATTCAACAGGCCAGCGATTATGTTTGAAATTGATTAAACAAAACGTATCCATATTGCCAACTTTCTAAATTGACTAAAATACAAATACAAATTCAACCTACCACCGCCCCTAGATAACACTAGCTAATCTCCCCTTAACTTTTCCCTTATTAGCTCCTTAATAATCAAAATTTATCCACCATTTAAAATAAAACTAAGTATACACCTTTATCGATCCTTATACCATATGTAGCATAAAAACGATACTAAAACAAGACCACTCGTCATTTTCAAAGTTCATTAGCATCACAAACACATTAATAATCCAGGTTTCGAGAAAGTCGTGTTTATATTCATATCTTATACTTCCTCTGTTTTTATTTATAGATGCTACATTTCCCTTAAATGGAAATGTCATAATAGATGTTACATATCATAAATGGATCACTTTTCACCATAAAAATTTTAAAATACTATTAAAAAGTTGGTGGTCCCCCACCTTTTTCTTTAAAATACTCATACTTTTTCCTTAACAAATGTTTCTTTATTCAAAAAGTGCTGGTCCCCTACTTTCTCTCTCTATCTTTCTTAAAAACCCCTCACTTTCTCTATGTAGCATGTATAAAAAAAAAACGGAGAAAGTACGTACCTAATGATCATTCCAATAATTCCCCCATGGTAACAAAAACAATCCCCCTTTTCAATTTTTTTTCTTTATTTTCGCGTAAAATAAAAATTTACAATATAATAATGGTATGAGAGAGAAAAAAGAAGAGAGAAATAATACTCCAGTTTCCACTTGACATTACTATCATAATTTCATACGCTAACGCCGCAACCCTGTATAAGCTGATATTTGATGGCGTTTCTCCCAACGTAGATCCCAGAATTAGGATTTCCAAACGGAATAAACGCTTGACAGTTAACATGTATACGATATGGCCCACTTATAAAAGACCCAACTCTCCATCTCACCCGTCCATCCATTTTAATCACAAGCCGTACACCTCCCATCTGCATCTCTTGATTGATCTGTGAACCTATGTACGGAGCAATAGGTACGGATTGTCCTTGAAGAAAAGGAGACCATATATTCATTCCATTTGAATCTTGATAAGTAGGTGGGATTGAGGTTGGGAGTGTGATCTGTTGATCATGATAAGTTGCATAAGTGTTCAGTTTGTCGTAGTAGATTCCGATTTTGTCGTTCGAGTTTCGGGCCTGGATCGTAACCTGGAAGATGGAGGTTAGTTGGGCTGGGCTGGTTAGGTTGAAGTTGTAGAGTGTTGCATCTTGGAGGATGAAGCTGGGCTTTGAGGGTTTTAGGATGGCCCATATGATGAGGATGACTAGGAGGATTATGATGATGAAGATTGAAACTCCGATGAGGATTCTCTTTAGGAGGATCTTTTTCTTGTTCTTGTGGTGGCCACAGTCTTTTATAGACATCGCAGCGTGTCGGAAGAGGTGGTTGTGGTGGTGGTGGTGGTGGTGGTGGTAGAGGAGTTTTGTATGAAAAGAATGGAGTGATGGAGTGTTGATTTATTTTGTTAGAGTAGTAATGTGTGTAGGAGAAAATAAATTGGGTGAAGTTTATATGGATGCATAATATAGGATAGTGAGTTTAGGTTTGATAGAGGAAGGTGGGTACGTTGACGTATGGTTGCCGTGTATGGGTTGCTAACTCGCGGAAATTTTTTGTTTACTTATGCAATGACTAATGGTAGACTTTTGTTTACTTCTTCATGTCATATAATAAACATCTTTCTCATTGCTTTTGTACTACTATTATTATTATTGAAAACAAACTTTGAGCATATACCAATTATTTCGAGAAATCTTGTATACATGGGTAATACTATATTTGTGTATAGAAGTTTATTATCCCATATTATAGTAAAGTTAACTTTGTAAATGGCCTTCCTTTTTCTTTTTGTTATTTGAAGCCTTAATGTAAGTATGTAACTCTATTCATTCCTCCAACTTTATCTAATTATTATACCTTCAAATACCAAGGCAAGAAGTGTAAGAGTTTTTTTAAAAAATTAGGAGAGAACATGTTGTGAGATAGTGGGGCTAATAAGTGGTAGGGTAGAATGGAAGAGAACTTTTACCAAATTAGCTTAAATTGAAAAAAAAAGTAGGAAAAACTTCATAAAACAAATAATAAGAATTCAGATGAACGAAGTGAGTACTATATATATACATATTGTAAACACATTCCTTTGTGGTTGTTTTTGTTACATTTTTTTCAACTCAAATTAAGCTAATTATAATTTATTAATACAATCCAATAATATATTATAAGTAATATACAGAGTTATTAATTTTTCAGTGAGTAGTAATCAAAGTTTTCCAAATTTTACTACGGAGAGAATACTGGTCAATTATTTTGGTAGGTAGGAACATGGGGTAGTATAACATGCTACGTTTAAATTAGGGATGGTGCCATATTAGTAGGTTGCAACTATGCTACCATAATTGATTTCCAAATAAAATAAGGTGCTTGTATAGGATATTGATAGTTTATTGACCTTTAATATACTAAATATGTGTATACATCCCATTCTGTTGATGGATGAAGTGGCATAACATATCATGTCAAAAGGAATTCTCTTTGACATGAGTTGGTAATACTAGTACTATAGTTATTGGGATCTGAGGACTGTAAAACAAAGAATTTTATGAAATCAAGATGCTGTATGGCCCATCTTCAATTTTTATTGTTTAAAAAGATATGATTATTGATGGTTAACTACCGGCTTATGATAAGCATTATTATTAGGTAGTGTTTTGTCACGTTATATCATGTACATGGTTCATGCTTACAAATTGTGCTCTAAATCTTTCATGATAACAAAATAATACTTCATCCGTTCTGTTTTAAATGAAATATTGGGTGAAATGACACTATTCATTGATCAATTTTGACTCCAATTTATCGTCATTATATAAAGGAAATCATAGTCAAGTGGGACCTTGTTAGATTTGTTTCGATGCATACTATCAAATTATAACGTTTTTATATTCTTTTACGTGTGCACAACTAAAGATTTTAATGATTAAATAAACGCGTTGGGTTGCGTGAAAAAGCAAAAGTTTCATTTAAAACAGAACGGAGGAAGTATAAACTTTCTTTGGAGTGAGCAGTAATTTCATTTTATACACACGGAAAATAAGCATGAAATAGGACGTCGGGAAGAAATCAACACCAAACTTAGCCAATGCACATGATGTTTGTTAATAATTCTTAAACTCTTTTATTAGGCCATTTTAGTAGTAGTTTTGCATGCAATTGTTACAATAGATTTCAAATCTTTATAAGTGAACAAGATCATTCATTTGTACCTGTAAAAGAAACTATATCATTCATCTCATGTAGTTTTAGATATAGTCATTTAATTTGTTGTATTGATTTTATGTTTTAATTTAATTTATCATAAAAATTATTAGATTAGAAAGACATTTTCAAAATTAAGTAAATAACTTTGTTTTTTTTTTTGGATCTTTAAGGTCATCAGATTGATCCAAAAATTAGAGGCATTAGATTTTTTCAAGTAGCCATTGAAAAACCTTCCTTCTCTAAGACAATTAAATTGACCTTGTGGATGTGTCGAGGTCTTGAGGAAATGACCTCCCATATTAAGTATGAGATAGATTAAAATTGGGACTAAAGCTAGTTGAGTGAGATTGAATATTTATTTTGCTTTTTCCAATTTATGTATAATTTTATAAACAAATAAAGCAAGCATTGTGATTATTTATAAAAATTGACACAATACAAAGAGGAGCTGATTATAACACCCCTTTAATTTTCATTCATTCGTTTTTTTATCCTTCATATTAAACAAATATCTAAAGAAAAATGAAGTGTAGATAAGTCAGATAACAACTAATGGGAGCTAGACTGCCACCAAAAATAAGGTTTCCTGATGAAAACAATTGCAAATGGGCGTCGACTAGAGTGGATGAATATTGACTAGAATGGTGAACCAAAATCATGTGAAAACTCCCCCAGTATTAAAACGTAGAAAGCCATAAACTTCCAAATGTGGGTCCCAAAACTATGACAAAGAAGCTTCCAACTTAAAATGCCGACCTTTTGTCAATTGTCACTAGGGCTGTTCACATGGGTGGGTCGGACCGGAATTTGGACGGACCGGACCGGACCGAGATTCCGGTCCGGTCCCCGGTCCGTGGAAAGTGACGATTCCGGGTTTCCGGTCCGGTCCGGTCCAAACCCGGAAAAATCAGTGCCCGGGCCGAAGCCGGAATTTTAAGTATTTTTTTTTTTTTAACTGCCGTCAAGTCATTTTTACAGGTCCAAACAGGTCCAACAGGTCCAAACAGGTCCAACCGGTCCAAACAGGTCCAACAGGTCCAAACAGGTCCAACAAGTCCAAATAGAATATTTAAAATCCAAAAAAAAAAAAAAAAAAAATCGGGTCCAACAGTCGGACCGGGGACCGGACTCGATTTTTCCGGTCCAAACCTGGACCGGACCGGAAAAATCAGGTCCGGTCCCCGGTCCACCAAATCCTACAAATCCGGTCCACCGGTCCAAGCAGGTCCGGTCCGGTCCGGTCCGGTCTTGGACCGGTGAACAGCCCTAATTGTCACTGCGGTTATAATTTCCAACTCCTTGAGAATATTCCCTTACCAACCATACCCCACAACTAAACTACTACATGTATGTATTACATGGATAATAATTTCTAAAATGTATCCCTCATGACCTTGAAAAAAAAAAAAACCATATGTCATATGTGAAGTATTTCACAACTATTGACATTTTTGGATGGTTTATAACTTGTTCCAAAAACTACTAATCAATTAAAAATTGTTTGATGGATTGCAACAATACAAGAAACAACTATTTAATTATTTAATATTGATTAAGTTCTATATGAAATAGTCTCGCTTTAACTTATTACGAAACGTTAAATTTAATTATCCCATAATTTTGTTGATTTGTAATCAGGTTGCTATGCTCCTGAATTAGAGTTATTGGCTAAAACTCCGATTACACAAAATTTTCAAAGAGAATTACAAAAATATTTTGTTTACTTCAAAAAATATGTATTGTAGATACTAGTATTAAGGACCTTAAACTACATGCCCGAAGTGTTCAAATGATTAAATCTTTCTGGGACGAAGGGAGTAATAAAATAGTAACCCATTCACGCACGCGCGAACAGATACACACATTCCCAAGGAAAGGACCCATACAATTTACCACAATATTAAATTACTCACTATCTTCAATCAAATCAACTTTAACACTAAAATAATAAAACTCATGTCCCATTTTATCTAAGAGTACTTCTTAAAACTATGTGTACAAGGGTGTGTTATGACTAATACGAAAAGGATGGAGTATTTGGCTAGTCCATGGCAAGAATGAAAATGGAATTACTGTTGCATATGGCACCTTGATATCCCACCAAAAATTAGAATTTTTATGTGGCAAATGTTTCATAATGGACAATATTATGTTTATTAGGAAAATTTCAGTCCCTTCTATAATGGAACAGAGTCTAACAAAAAAAAAAATACAGTGAGATCGTTGGAGTGCTTAATAAGATATTTAAGTTGTTATTACACCTAATAATAGACAAATATAATTTATTATATCAAAGATGCATGGGTTTCAAATCTAGTTTAACAATATATGTTACTCGTGTATGACAATTAGCTCATAAGTCTAATCTTCTTCTAAAGATACAATTATGAAGTTTATTGGATTACTGTTTTTTTACAAATTTTACTGTAATCCACCTAAAACCCGCAAATTGGAAGCAAAAAGAATCAAAATGGAGATGAATATCTATTCTACATGGAAGGTTCTGATATTGATTGCTGACAAACAAGAGTCCAACTTGGGGCCATATGTATATAATCTTGCATTAAAATTATACACCGCACAACAATTTGATTTTTTTACGAGTATTATTGGAAAAATACGAATCTTTGCTAAGGTATACAGCAATGATAAGTTGTACCAGTTCGAATGAAACAACACAACAACTTCGAATCTTGGTTTGCAGTACATTAAATATATTTTTTCTTAAAAAAACAAAAGAAAACAAATTGGAACATCATTTTTAGTTCTTTATGTTTTTCTTATCTTCTTTGTTTGTTGATACATCTATACTAATATATTAAAAGGCGTTCTTAAACAAGGAACGATGCCACGTGGCGCTCTCCCTAAACTTTAAGGGCATTTTACTCCATGTAATCCACATTCAATAAAAAAATAGAAATTGCATAGTATAGGGTTTGATCCCGCGTCTTCAAGTTTATATATCAAAGTCTTAACCACTAGACCAAGTGATGTTAAGTGTTATCATTTTAAAGTATAAAATTAATAAGGGAAAATTTTCCTCACCCGAGGCATAGTCCGAGCCTAATAGCTAGTTTAAATCTTATACTATGCACATGCGAGTTGTTGGGATTTAGACTAAGCAGATACTAATTACTTGCAATTAATATTAATTAACAACTAATGAAAAAGATTAAAGAAACCAAGAACAATAAAGAAAGCAATGAATAACACACGAAATAACGTGGGAAAACTACCCGATCACCGGGGAGAAAAAAAAAACCCACCAAGCAAGCAACTTTAACCAATGGATTCAATGGATAATGATTACAAGCACTAATGGATGAATTGAATGCTCTTTTCTCTCTCATCTTTCACTAAACCCTAGGAAGATCTTACTTTGTGTGAATTATGTCCTAAAACCAGGATACAGAGGGTTTATATAGTTTAGGAACAAAATACAATCCAAGGGTTGAGATTTAATCTCCAAATAAATCGCGACAAATCTGGGTCGTCGACCCAGGCCAGAGAAACCGCCCACCCGGGTAAACAGCTTGTCCGCCCGAGGAAGGATTTCCCAAAATCCTCGCCTCGAAGTGTAACTTGCAGAGAATGGGCGCTCGCCCGGCAGTGCCTGTCCGCCTCCTGGGCCCAAAGGAGGCCTGGGCGCGTGCTTCCTCTCTTTGCTTTGCTTTGTTTGCTCAACTCCACCATAACCCATCATGAGCTTCTCATTTAATTTGGAAGTTGATAAAAAATAACCACATCAGAATTTTGCATTTTTTTTAAATTAGGGGGAAGGTATTTCATTAATTGAAAGTCATACGACATCTATAATCAATATTAAAGGAAAACGAAACACAACCTAACTTGATCATATAAAAATTTTCTACGATATAACTACGATAATAATGAACCAAATTTGACAATACAGTATAGCCTCATTCGCTAAATCATGCAGCCTTTTATAAGAGCATATATCATTATGTCATAGTTTTGAGAAGAAATATCTTTATTGAGTCGCGTAGATAGCATACGAAAATCCATTACTGATTGCAAATTTGTACAGCAAACCATCAAATGAATTGTATCTTTGCAACAAACCGCAAAAAACCAAACTTTAAACTCCCACAAGAGGAGATTAACAAATTAAAGTCCAAACTCCCGCTGGTGGAGATAAGAAATCCAATAATTGAGTAAAAAAAAACTCTTAAACAATGAGATAAAAGAGGATTATTATTAACAAATTCTAAAAAATAAATGCATAAAAGTATAAATTGGAGTTTACCATTATGGAAAAGAATGGCGGCAGCGGAACTGGCTAAAAAAGCTAGGGTCTTTTTAGAGAGAATAAGAGATGGGAAGGAGACCAAGGAGTAGAGCAACTATAGCTATGTTGGACTTCAAATCTCGCGTGTCTCAACTTAGGTAAAGGAAAGTGTTATATAGGCCTGGGCCATTCAGCTTTAAATTGTCGATAATTCTAGGCAGTAGGCACTTGTGGCTGAATTAGTTGTCTTTCATAATTTCATCCAATGTTTATATTAATATTGTTGCCATTTTGATAGGCATTTATCAAGTAGAAAGCCATGCCATGATATTACCAAGACAAAACATTCATTTTCATCATACAGTTTAAAGCGCATGTTGATTATTTCCATGCATGATTTAATTTCCTCAACAATTTGTTTTTTTTTAAATTTGAGTACTTATTTTGGAATGATTTTTAAGAAATTTAATGGTCTTGACTCTTGAAAGTTTGTGGATGGGTTGAATTTGTTATATTTAGAAATTTATGAGAAAAGTTTGAGACTTGGAGTATGCAAATTACCAGTTCATTTAGTGCAAGTTGTAGGGTGCAAATCATAAATATATGAGAAAAAGTTTGAGTCTTTGTGTTATTCTAGTATGAACACTAGACCAACTACAAGAGGGGGTGAATTGTAGTTAAGGGAAAATTTTCGAATTCAATTGCGGAATAAAAAGAACTTAGAATGAAAGAAAGTTTGCACACGAGATTTAACTTACAAGGAAAACTTCCTAGGCCCAATAGGAAGAAAAACCTTGAACCCAAGGGATTTTGACTAAACACTTCACTTATTATAATAGGTCGAAAGACTCTCTTTACAACCTATTACTGGACCCTTCTCTATTCCTCTAAAAACTTGTTCCCAGTCACTCAGTTCCCCCTGAACTGATGACACTCACTCGACTTCACTCGAAGTCTTCTCTATTCTGTCTTTCTTTCTCTTACTTGATTACAAGGATAATCTGGAATTTTTTTGCTCACCCCAACACAAAGAATATTACAATGGTATGTATTGTAGGAGAAGAAGAAAATTACAGAAAAACTTTCTAAGTAAAAGATTAACTTTTGAATGCTTGAAAGTTGTAAGTTTTCCGAACAACTATTTTCTCTTAAATAGCTGCTGTAAATTTTTGTTCTTTACTCCACGTTTTTTGCAACGGTGATCAACTACTTCCGCTAGCCGTATGAGCGCATATATCCAGCAGGAAGTTAGAGAAAATCTTTCCCCTCCTCCTTCTTTATAGTAACGTATGTTTAACCTGATTAACTCACCAACATACAACAACCATAGAATATCTAATAACTAATAATTTTTTTTTATTCAAAAGATTCTAAGTTAATAGATCCATTAAACATACCATATAATAAATTAAAGTCCAAAGTGTAAAAATAAAATCTTGACTATATTTAAAACTCATTTAACCTTTCTCCACAAGATATATATATATATATATAGAAAAATTAACATGACAATATTATTGGGATTTTATATTTTTTCCAAAATAAAACTATACAAGAACCCAAGTATTTGGCATCATCAAAATTTGGAATACAACGATATTCTCCCTTTCTGATAATGGCAAATATAAGGCAAATAAAATTATGAAATCGATAAAAATTAACAAAAAAATAAATCAAGCAAAAGAATCAAGAGCTAAACTTAGAAAAGAAAATGACAAAATGCAAAGCAAAAGAATTAAAAGCTAAGACTGCTAAAACAAAACCTAGAACTAAATATGAAATCTAAAACTAATAGTACTAATCAGTTTTGAAAACAAGGAAAGAAAACTCAAAAAGCATCATTACAGAAACTAAGCAGACTAGAATCCTTTTTATATGCCAACTTTACTTCTCCCCTTTTGTCATCATCAAAAACATCTAAGGAACCAGCAGTGTTCTAAGAGTCAACAATAATGGGCACAAGAAAAAGTTGGTCGAGCATATTATCTAATAATACTAGCCATCCAGACATTTTAATGAGCATTTTCAGACAAAACAGATGCAACAAGCGAGATGTGAGCAATAGCAGAGTATAAGAATGAAAAGAGAAGAAGAAAAGCAAGCAAAATAAGAATAGGAAAGAGAAAGAAAAAGAAAAAGAAAAAAAATATGAACCAAAATAAACTGATGTGATTAACACATCCAAAAAGTAACAGTAGCAATGATGCACCAAATTTTAGTTACAAAAACCAAAAGTTATATTGGTTTAACAAATTGAGGAAAAAGTGAAAATGGGGAAATTCAAGGCTTGGAGCGAATGGTGAAGGAGGCAACAACTGAGTCAATCTTCTCACGAATGGTTGCTTCATCTTTCTTCACAGCAGCAAGGATCTGCACCTGTTGAACATCCAACCATGCATCTCTGGCTTCCATTCCCTGGATCCTAGAGTGGAGAAGAGACAGGGAGTCTTGAAGTTCCTTGAGTAAACCATGAAGACCAGCAGTAGAGAGCAAGGGAAAGTCCACAGCTCTAGAGGCATATCCTAAAGGAACTGGATCCGCATCTAGATCAATCATCACAACATCATCATCATATTTGTTCCTTGGGAACCTAGAGTCTGCTAACCGCTGACTCTTCCTTACTGATTTGGAACCCCCAACACTCACTTCCTCAACAGTTTTCCTCTTAACCCCAGATTCACTCTTAACCTTAGGCTCTTCAACATCAAATGCCACTTTGCCACCCATCACCCTTAAACTAATTTAAGCCTAGCAAGTGTATCTTTGGTCAAATAGTTTTCCGGTTCAGGGTCAAAAGATGGACTAGCAAGAAGTTTGACATTACACTTTTGAAGAATGATGGTAATAAGGTTACCATAGCCAATTCGATTGTTATGAGTAATGAAATGGGTCAGATGAGTTATCATCAAAGAAGGGAAGTTAATTTTGATGTTGTTGGCAAGGCAGTACATAAGGGACATGTCCATAAGGTTGGCTTGGGTTCTTTTAGAGGTACGGGACAGAATAAAGCGCCATACAAGATGGAACAAAATTTGTGAAAAGGTGAAAGGTCCTTTTGGTCAAGTGAAAGATCAGTAGATTTCCCTCCAAAGAACAACAAAACTTCATCATTCGAAATGCCATTAATGTTTAATTTTACATTCCCTTTGATATACGCTTTGTACCCTTCAATAGGTACATCAAACCAATCACTTATGTTCTTTTTAGTAAATTTAACTAATTTCCCATTAACAACACTCATACACATACCATCATAATTCTCGAATTTTGAACAGAACTCACCCATTTCAGTCTCAAATAGGCCCTCATTAGAACATAGTACTTTCGACCATTTTTGAAATTTAACTAGGTCAAGGAATTCTACCCATTTTACTTTCTTGCACCATGCATGATCGACACATAGCCCAATCATATATTTTGAAGATTTTAATTTATTATCCCTTTTTGTAGGCACACAAATGATCTTTTCTTGCTCTGTTTCTTCCTCACTGACTTCTTCTTCTTTCTTGGGAGAGATTTCTTCATGCCTGGATGATTTCTCAAGAGAATCCATGGTTTCTTGAATGGAATTAGAAGACTCATTGTCGCTTTCTTTGTATTCAACCAAAGGTGAGGATTTTTCGGCAGGGAAATTTTTGTGGGGCTTGGTTTCTTCGGAGGTATTGCGTTTTGGGGCCATTGATGAAGCTTGGAGAAGGGTGAAAAAGATGAGCAGTTTTGAGATGTTGATGATTTTGGGTGAAAAGTAAAATTTGCCATGTAAAGAGAGTTGATGTGATGGGGTTTTATGAGGGGGTAGATTTATGGGGTTTTGTGAGATAATTTATGACGATTTTTCACTTTCCACTTAATCCATTGTATTTCAACTTTGGCTTTGAACTTAGACTGAGGTGATGCGTTGCATTGTTTTAGAAATAGATATTTTGTGGATAATTAATGAAGAAAAGAAGGAAAGGAAAAATAAAGAAGAAAAATAAAAGTGGGAGAGAAAATATTTACGAGAAAATAAAGAAAATGAACTCATGCAATTTTCATGTTCAAACTATATTTACACAAGTCTCATCAAGTTTTGCTCAATATCTATGTGTGGACAATAAGGGGAGTATTATGAAGACTAATGCGAGTCCTTTACATTGACTTTGTATTGTATGAAAAAAATTTCACAAAATTTTGCTGGTCACTTAGAGTAATCTTGTAACTAAGGGTTTCATTAGAAGTAGCATACTTAATGAATTCTAATCATCCCTAACTCTAAGCGAATTTTTTGAACTTTTCTCTAGGAAGTGGTTTAGTCAAAATGTCAGCAATTTGATTTTTTGTTGGACAAAACTCAACTTTAACAAGACCTTTTTCAACACTGTCCTTAAGAAAATGATGTCTAATGTGTATATGCTTGACCCTTGAATGATGTACTGGGTCCTTGGAGATGCAGATTGCACTAGTATTATCACAATAAATAGGAACACACTTAAATTCGATACCAAAGTCTCTTGCCTGTTGCTTGATCCAGATGACCTGGGAACAACATGCAGCAGCAACCACATACTCTGTCTCTGCAGTGGACAAGGCAACAATGTTTTACTTCTTTGAGCTCCATGAGACCAAGCTTGTTCCTAGGTACTGAACAATACCTGATGTGCTTTTGTGATTAACCAAGTCCCCAGCATAATCCGCATCCGAGTAACTTACTAAGTCAAATACATCACTTCGAGGATAGAACAAACATAAGTCATCGCTTCCTTTCAAATACCTAAGAATTCACTTAACTGCTGTTAAGTAAGATTCTTTGGGATTTTATTGGAATCTTGCACATAAACCAACACTAAAAGCAATATCAGGCCTACTTGCGGTTAAGTAGAGTAAGATCCAATCATACCTCTATATTGCTTCTCGTTTAACACTTACCATTTGTATCTTCATCTAATCTTGTTCTTGTTCCTATGGGAGTGTGGTTGGTTTTAGATTGTTCCAGTCCATATTTCTTCAGCAGCTCCTTGACATATTTTTGTTGATGGATCATTGTTCCTCTTTCGGTTTGCTTGATTTGCAAGCCCAAAAAGAAGTTCAATTCTCCCATCATACTCATTTTGAACTCACTACTCATAAGATCAACAAACTCCTTACAAAGAAGATCAACCGAATATAATATCATCAACATAAATCTAGACTACTAATATGTCTGTTCCTTTTGAACGAAGGAACAGGGTTCCATCAACTTTTCCTCTTATGAAATCATGCGAAAGTAAGAATTTTGATAATCTTTCATACCAAGATCTAGGAGCTTGTTTTAACCCATATACAGGCCTGGCCCTGAGGGGTGTTTGGAGGGGCAATGGCCAAGGGCCCAAGGCTAAAAGGGGACTAATCCTCTAGGTTTTGAAATAGAACTAAGGAAAAAAAAAGAAGTGAATGACGCTCACTGAAAAACTGAAAAACTCCTCGTCTTCTTCGGTTCTTCACTTCTTCTCTCTCTCTCTTTCCAAGATCCACATTAAAATCTTCTTTTCATTCCCAAAATTTTCTCTAACCTCCATTAAACTCGTTGAAATTTCCCATATTTCTCAAAAATTTAGCTGTTAAATTTCCCTTAAATATGGCAACGAGAATTTAATTTAGGGAAGAATTGGATTTGTATACTGCAATACTCATAAGATTTAGTCTCAATCAAGTGAAGTTATTATGAAATTAAGAATGTAAGTAAGGGTTTTGGGAATTTTTTCTTCGATTGAGATTTGCTTGACTGAGTGACTGTCGAGTTGCTTTATTGGGGTTACTTCGCCGGATTGCTCTGCCTCTACTGACGCCAGACGGTCAGAAGGTGGTCCTTGGTTGCCGCCTGCCGGAGTCCATCGCAATTCGCTTGCTGTCCTGCTGTCCTGCTGCGTCGCTGATTGCAATTCACTGCTGCCATAGTGCGGCTGCCGCAGTGCTGCTGCTGGATTTATTTTTCCACTTCACTTGTTCAAGGTGTTGTAAATCTAAGCTTAACTGGTTTTAATAGCTATTTAATCTTTGATAAGTGGTTTTTTTCCTTCTCATATAGAGTAACTATATTTTTGATATTAACACACCCTTCGATTTTATATACTACTAATTGTTCAATTTTTTATGTTTGTATTGTTCGTTTGCTCTAGTTCTGCTATCAAGTTAGTGAGTTACTAATATATAAGAAATGTTAATATGAAATGTTATCAAATTTATCTCAATGTATATTAAATTCAAAATGTTCTATTTTACAGAAATTGTACTAATCAAAAAGTATGATAGTCAAATATATTAGATGTTAATAAAAAAAACCCAAATGTCAAAGTGGAATTGTTAAAAAGTGGAATTGTTAAAAATGTAAGCTAAAATGAATCCAGCTTTCATGAGTTACGAAACCCATATTCAACCGAACTTTGACCATTAATATGTTTAAATCAATATACGTCAAGAATATAAGTTAACAAAAGTTGCACTCTCTTATCTTTCCAAGTAAGAAGGTTGTTTCGTCATCTTTTGGAAGAGTAGTTAGTGACATTCTTTGCCTCTCTAGTTCATGTGAGCAGGTGGTATTTTCCTTTGTGAAAAGAAATGGTAATGTAGTGGCTAACAAACTAGCAAAAAGTAGTGCAGAATTTTTATAGATGAGGGTATGGTTGGAGGAATATCCTCCTGTACTCAGTAGTGCTGTAAGCTCTGATATTTTTTCGATGAATGAATAAATTGTGGTGTTTTGATGTCAAAAAAAAAGAATATAAGTTGACATTAGGGAGGGCCCATTTTTCTTAGTTCGCCCAAGGGCCTCCAAAATGTCAGGGACGGGCCTGCCCATATAGAGCTTTATCAAGCTTATAGACCTAATTTGGAAGATCGGGATTTTCAAATCCATGAGGTTGTTCCACATAGACGTCTTCTAGTAAAAAGCCATTTAAAAATGCACATTTTATGTCCATTTGGTACAACTTAAATCCCATAAATGCGGCAAAGGTAATCACTACTCATAAGATCAGCAAACTCCTTACAAAGAAGATCAACCGAATATAATATCATCAACATAAATCTGGACTACTAATATGTTTGTTCCTTTTGAACGAAGGAACAGGGTTCCATCAACTTTTCCTCTTATGAAATCATGCGAAAGTAAGAATTTTGATAATCTTTCATACAAAGATCTAGGAGCTTGTTTTAACCCATATAGAGCTTTATCAAGCTTATAGACCTAATTTGGAAGATCGGGATTTTCAAATCCAGGAGGTTGTTCCACATAGACGTCTTCTAGTAAAAAGCCATTTAAAAATGCACATTTTATGTCCATTTGGTACAACTTAAATCCCATAAATGCGGCAAAGGTAATCAAAATTCTAATTGCTTCTATCCTAGCAACAGGAGCAAAGGTTTCATCGAAATCAATACCTTCTTGTTGATTGTACCCTTTGACTACAAGTCTAGCCTTATTCCTTACACCTGTACCATGCTCATCAAGCTTGTTCTTGAACACCCATTTAAGTCCAATTACTTTCTGGTTCTTTGGCTTGGGCTCCAGGTGCCAAACCTTGTTCCTCTGAAACTCATTCAGTTCTTCTTGCATAGCATTATCCAATCAGCCTCTTTGAGTGCTTCCTTATGATCCTTAGGTATCATCATAGATTGAAAAGCATGAAAAGCACAAAAATTCTTCATTTGAGATCTCGTTTGAGTTCCCTTTTCAATATCACTTGTAATTAATTCAAAGGGATGAGAATTTTGGTGTTTCCAAGGCTTTGGATCAAATCTCCTGGTTGGTTCTGGTACTTCTTGAGGTGGTTGAATCATTTGATCTTCTTTGGGTTCAGGAGTTCCTTTTTCTTCCCGAGTTCCTGCTGTAGCTTGTTCCCCCTAAGGATCAGGCACAGGATTCTCAGGTTTAGGAACATGCTTCTTCTCTTTTCCTGCAGGAGTTAGTTCCTCATCATAATGATTTGGCACTTCAGGTCGAGTCAAACCAATTTCAAAGTTATCATCATAACTCGGTTCTTGCAGGGAGTTAGTTTCATCAAAGATAATATGGACACTTTCCTTTACACACATTGTTCGCTTATTGGAAACACGATAAGCCTTACTATTTGAAGCATATCCTAGAAATATAGCTTCATCACTTCTAGCATCAAACTTTCCTAGATTGTCCTTTCCATAATTATTGTGTACAAAACATTTACATCCAAAGACATGAAAATAAGAGATATTGGGTTTTCTTCCTCTAAGAAGTTCATAGGGCGTCTTCAATGTAATTGGCCTTAGCATGACTTTATTAATGATGTAGCATGTTGTATTTACTGCTTCAGCCCAAAAGTTCTTCGGGAGACCGCTTGCTATTATCATCGTCCTAGCCATATCCTCCAGGGTCCAGTTCTTCCTTTCAACCACACCATTCTGTTGTGGTGTCCTTGGAGCTGAGAAATTGTGATCTAGCCCTTCATTGCTGCAAAATTCATCTAACTTGGAGTTTTCAAACTCCTTACCATGGTCAGATCTTAGATGTTTCAATTTATAACCACTAGTTCATTGAATCTTTTTGGCAAAGGTTAGAAATTCATCAAAAGTTTCATCTTTGCTATGAAGAAAAATAACTCAAGTATATCTAGAAAAATCATCTATGATGACCAATACATATCTCTTACCTGATCTACTTTGAATTCGTACAGGGCCACATAAGTCCATATGAGTAAGTTCCAATGGACTTTGTGTGCTTAGCATTTTCTTGGATTTAAAGGAGGATCTCACTTGCTTGCCTTTCACACATGGATCACAAACACCGTGGTTTATAGACTTAATTATTGGTAAACCAATTACTAAGTCTTTCCCACTTAGTTTATGCAATAGGGACAAGCTGGCATGACCGCAACGTTTGTGCCATAGAAGGGGATCCTCTTCAACCACGCTCAAGCATGTGAGATTGTTTCTAGGAACATGGTTCAGGTCAACCATGTAAGTGTTCCCTCAAGGATCTTAGTTCTTGTATGTTCATTGCTGACTACACAAGACTCATTAGTAAACTTCACAGAATTTCCCTTATCACAAAACAGAGATATACTAAGTAAACTATGCTTTAAACCCCTCGACCAAAAATACGTTATCTATGAAATGTGATTGAGATTTTCCAATCTTACCAACTGCTACAATGTTACCTGTAAGATTGTTTTCAAAGGTCACAGTTCCTCCATTGTAAACTGAAAGTGAGAGAATTTTTGATTTGTCTCCTGTCATGTGCTTAGAACAACCGCTGTCGAGGTACCACAGGTTGTTCCCCCTCACTTCAGTCTGCATCATAACAAACTAGTCAATGGTAGGAACCCAGTCTTGCTTGGGTTCCTTTGCTGGACTTGAGTCTTTCTTAACTTCCCAAACTTGTTTGACTAAGTATGTGTTCCTCTCAATAAGTTCTTCTCTGGTGGAACAGTCGGACACAATGTGACCACTATCCCCACAGTAAGACCATATTTTACTATTTGGCAGATCAACATATTTTTTCTTTTTGTTCTTTTTTCTTATGATTGAAACTAAGACCATCTCTTCCTTTATTTTGATATTTTTGTATCCAAGTGACTGGATCAGGAAGTTTGTTCCTTGAGGGTTCCAGTTTCTTCCTTAATACCAGATTTTCTTGTAAAACATTTTCATAATCAGTTTTCAAATTTTCAAAATCAGTTCTGGTATTAATTGAGGAACGTGTTCCTTCAGGAACAAATAACTTCAATTCTGCCATTTCTATGTTCAAAAGATAATTCTCGGGTTTAACCTTTTCAAAGGCTTCTTGAAAAACTCTATTCTTGTCAAAAAGTTCAAAGAATCTTTTTTTCAGTGTTGGTTTTTAAAGAATAAAGCCAATTTGAATGTTTCTTTGTAACTTTTAAGGCATTCTCTACTTGTTCCTTTCTTACACAAACAGCCTTATAGTCATATGAGCTTTCAAGAAGTAATTTCACAACTTGGCTTTTGTTAAATTATGTAAGCTCTTCTTCTATAGTGTTAAAACATACCTTGGTGTTTGACGATTCTCCTTCATCTTCAGTTTTGGCCATGAGGCATAGATAAGCAGTTTCTTCTTCTGTCTGTTCCTGCTTCTCTTCAGAATCAGATTATCCCCATGCAGCAACCATGGCTCGCTTCATGTCTTTTTTTGTAAAAGGTTTCTGCTGATCCTTGCTCCTTTCCTGTACATTTCTCGATTTTCCATTGAGGACACTCCTTGATAAAGTGATCAGGATTTCCACATTTATGACAGCTTAATTTGGTAGGCTTCCTTCCTTCCCCTTATAGTTCTTGTTAAAGAACTTCTTGAATCTTCGCACAATCACTGCGACTTCTTCGTCATCTGTCTCTGACTCTTCTTGATCATTTGTCTTGAGAGCAAGAGCCTTAGGTCTCACAGTTTCAATCTCGTGAGTTCCTAGATGCAATTCGTGGGTCATCAAGAAACTAGCAAGTTGTTCAATGCTGAAGGTTGTGAAGTCCTTTTGTTTCCAACAATGCTGTAACCTTGGCCATCCACTTGTCATCCTGTGGAAGACTCCTTAGAACCTTACGAACCTGTTCCTCTGGAGAAATAACTTTTTCAAGAGATTCAAGCTCATTTATTATGTTCGAGAAGAGAGTGAGCATGTCTTGAACAGACTCTTTTTGTTTCATTTGAAACAACTCATAATTATGCATGAGCATATCAATCTTCGATCGTTTCACCTCGCTTGTTCCTTCATGAGTAACTAGAAGGAGTTCCCACATTTGCTTAGCAGTCTTGCATCCCATGACTCTATTGTGCTCATGGGGACCAAGACCATAGTGGAGTAGCTTCTTGGCCATGTTGTTCATTTTCATTTTGTCAAAGTCGTCATTGACAAAATCTTCAAGGGGTTTAGGAATCGGCTCCCCCTTTTAGTTTTTCTTTGTAACTTCAAAATCACCAAGTTCGATGACTCTCCAAACTTGGTAATTTTTTGTTTTTATAAAGATCTCCATACGGTTCTTTCAATACGGATAATGCTTGCCATTGAACATAGGTAGGCGTTGGGTTGAGTACCCTTCAGCAAGTTTTTCTCCCGTAGTGTTCATTGTGCCAGGTACAATCTCCTTAGTGTTAGCTAATTCTGGAGATACGAGGTTATGATACCAATTGTTATTCTAGTATGAGCACTAGACCAACTACAAGAGGGGGTGAATTGTAGTTGAGGGAAAATTTTCGAATTTGATTGCGGGATAAAAAGAACTTAGAATGAAAGAAAGATTGCACACGAGATTTAACTTACAAAGAAAACTTCCTAGGCCCAATAGGAAGACAAAGCTTGACCCCAAGGGATTTTGACTCAACACTTCTCTTATTATAATAGGCCAAAAGACTCTCTTTACAACCTATTACTGTGCCCTTCCCTGTTCCTTTAGGAACTTGTTCCCAGTCACTCAGTTCCCCCTAAACTGATGACACTCACTCGACTTCACTCGAAGTCTTCTCTATTCTATCTTTCTTTCTCTTACTTGATTACAAGGATAATATGGAATTTTTTTACTTACCCCAACACTGAATATTACAATGGTATGTATTGTAGGAGAAGAAGAAAATTACAGAAAAATTTTCTAAGTAAAAGATTAACTTTTGAATGCTTGAAAGTTGTAAGTTTTTCGAACAGTTATTTTCTATTAAGTAGCTGCTGTAAATTCTTGTTCTTTACTCCACGTTCTCCATGTTGTATGATTGCTGATTTCTAGAGATCATAGCCCATAAATCGCTGCACTAAGTCCACGTTTTTTGCAACGATGATCAAATACTCCCACTAGTCGTTTGAGCGCATATATCCAACAGGAAGTTAGAGAAAATCTCGCCCTTCCTCCTTCTTTATAGCCATGTATGTTTAACCTGATTTTACTCACCAACACAACAACCATAAAATATCTAATAGCTAAGAATCTTTTTATTCAAAAGATTCTAAGTTAATAGATTCATTAAACATACCATATAATAAAGTCTAAAGTGTAAAAATAAAATATTGACTAGATTTAAAACTCATTTAACCTTTCTCCACAAGATATATATATATAGAAAAATTAACATGATAATATTTTTGGGATTTTATATTTTTTCCAAAATAAAACTATACAAGAACCCAAGTATTTGGCATCATCAAAATATGAAATACAACACTTTGCTACTGTCATATAATATTAAAATTTGCATTGCAATATAAGTAAGATTTACCTTTTGTCGTTTCCTGATTGAATTTGGCGTTGCTCTGTTTGCTCCTCTTGATTGATAATGGTACTCACTTCTCATTGTGTCCAAAATTAAATGTTGGACTTGAATAGTTTAAGGGTTTGTGTTTTTGTGTAGAATCATAATGTGTTGTGTTTGTTTTCTTGTGTTTTGCAGGCTATTGAAGTAAGGATTATAATAGAAGGTGGGAAGAGGGACGAGATGAAGCAAGATATTGCCATGTAGTTTTGATTTGGTTTTAAGTGTTTTAATTTTATGGTACAGTAGAGTGGTAAATGTTGTAAACTTGTAATCATTCCCCCCTTTCCCCTAAACTTATATAGGGGTAGATTTTGTAAATTTTTTAATTTGTTTAGGGGTACATTGGTCAAAGAGGGTGAACACCAAAGTACTAGAGTTCATATATAGCATACTAGCTTTCTAAGCACGCGATGCGTGCGATGACCATGTTTTCATTGTGATATTTCCTAATGTCGAGTAGATAGTTTTACATGCACTCAATACATGAAGCAACAACTCATTATAATAGTTTAAGTTGATAGTTTTTTCAATAAATGCTCTGTCTTGTTCAACTTATTAGAAGTTATTTTCAGCAAAAATAAGTTTAGATTAGTTGTTGATCTGACCTTATTATCCTCTATGTAATTGAGTTACACAAATTGAAATTATATAAACCAATTAAAATGATCATTTCATTACATGACTATAATGTTGTGGAAGTATATCGCTGATTTTTATTTTGACAATTGTTCCTTTTGATGGAAGATTTTGATATTCTTAAATGAATTTGTTATCTTTGTTTTTTTTGTAAACTTTTTTAGTCTTTCGTTTTTTAAAACCAAAAATTTTAAGTAGTTATAATTATAGTTTTTAAAAATGGCAAATATTGAGATTGATTGATTACCCATTATTATTTTAAAAATATAAACAAAATTGATGAATTAAAAAAGTAATGGTAATATAGTCATTTAATATGGGGACATCATGCCTCCTCCCTTCACTTATATAATATAATAGAGATATATTGTGAGAATGGATACTCTAGGTGAGGCGGCGATTATGGTGAGAAATGATGCAGTAGGTGAGGCGGTGAAAGTAAGGTAATTCATAATTCATGTTTCCTCTATGATACCAATTTTTTTCCTTTTATCTTCTGATCCCAAATTTATCTTCTCCAAATCTCACCTTCATCTCTCCATTTTTTCTCTATGATCCCAATTTTTTTTGCCTTTTCTAACTTTTACAATTATTATTTCTTTCCATCTTTAAAATTTAATTTGAAAAATTCATCAATTATCTTCATGGGCTTAAATTTGACAATTGTATTTGTCGTCAAGTTGTTTTTTTACGAAATGTGATTTTTTCTGTCGATAATTGTTGATATAATTTTTATATTTGATTTAAAAAGTATTTGAATTTCAATTATATTAGAATGAAATCTTAAATTTACAGTAATTTGAGTTTATTTTTTTTTTTAAAAAATTCGTATACGGTGTTATTTTAAAATATACTCGAACATAGTACATATTATTGCACATACTCTTATTGTCAACTAACAAACTGCGTACCTGATTAACAGTGAAGTATCCGCAAATTTGAGAATTATATTTGAGTTTGTGTTTTTAATTGATTTTGTATTTTGGAGAAAGTTGCTTGAGTTTGTAATTGATTTTGTATGCCGTGAAACTCCATATGAGTATGGTGTATATTTTTGTTATAGTCTCAGGTATTAATTTTTGGTAAGTTTTTTATTATGAATTTTTTAGTTGATTGGGATGTGAATTTTAATTGATTGAATCTTTTTTGTTGGCAAATTTATGAGTATGATTGTTATATGAGTTGATTGGGTTCAGTTTAATTTGATTGAAATTCTTTTTGGCAAGTTTTTGATTTTATCGTATCTTAATTGATTGATGGAGGGTTTGTTTGAGGGGTGAATATGTAAATTCATATGGGGACACCGTTGCTCCCCCCTTCACTTATATAATAGAGATATATAATATACTAGAGTTCCTCGTAATCTTGTTGTTGCACCATTATTTCATTATGGACTATCATCAACCAACTTAAAACTATTTTTTTTTACCATTATATAATACTCCCTCCTTCCCATAATATAGTGCTTGTTTGCTTTTTGCACGATCTCTAAAATATACATTTGACCTTAAATATCTTCAATTCCGCATTAATAAAAAATATAAAAAGTTGATATTATGGAAGTACACGTTGAGGCGAACCTAATAAGATCCTACATGAGTATTTTTTTTTTTTATATATTAATAAGAATAATTGGTCAAAGATTTTAAAGTTTGACCTCAAATAGAGAGAAACAAGTACTATATTATGGGACGGAGGGAGTAAAAGACAGAGTCAAGTGGGATCTTCTTGGATTCATCTCAATGCTAGGATTTCATATCAACTTTTTATAATTTTTACTTATACGCAATTAGGGATATTAATATTTAAAGAAGTGTGTTGGCATATGTGAAAAGGCAAATGGTGCAACCTAAAAAATAAAAGAGGTGGTATATATTGGTCAAAATATTTAGGTTATAGATAGTGTAAACGTAAAAATAGTGCACTAGAAATAAATCGGTGAAAGCATTATTTTTATTGGAAAAGTTAATTTGATGGATGATAGTGGGGTATCTTGATCTTGATATTGTAAGTAAACTATGTGATTTGTTTTTTTTTTATCCATATGAGCCACGAAGGCAGTACAAAGAAGGGGAAGGGGGATTCGAACATGTAACCTATTGTTCACAGCACCTCAATCTTAACCACTAAGCCAAGACATCCTTGGTAACTATGTGATTTGTGAGTCTTTTGATTTGATGGAGGAATGAGTGGGAGGATGAGGGTTGGGCGGGTGGCTAGCTATAACTTTATTGTTGTTCCATCATTTTTAATATGGATTTGTAGTAGGGAGGTAGACTGAGAAATAGTTTTAAAAATATTTGATACATACACTAATGGGAAGTATTGCAATTACACTGAGACAACGAATATAGAAAGTGTTATAATTAAATTGGAGCGGAAAGAGTATTAATTGAATTTAGTCAATATAAAAAGTGTTACAATTACAGTAGGACGAAAGGTGTATTAATTGAAATTGCGCATGAAAAAGATAATAAAAATTGGATGGTCTAAATTCCAAGTAAAAATGTAGATCACCAGGTACCCCTGTGGTTTTTTAAAATTTATGGGTACCCCTACTTTTTAAAAAATGCATCAGGTACCCTTACTATTTCAATAAAATTCACGAAATGCCCTTAATGACTAACGGTGTCAAGTTTCCATTAGTCACTAACCCTAATTAACCCCCAATCCTAACCCTAATCTTAACCCCTAACCCTAACCACCACCCCCTCCCCCACCCTCTCACCACCCCCAGTGCCCTACCCTCCCACCATCCCCAATGCCCCCCCTCCACACCACCCTCACACCCCCCCATCCCCCCCCCCCGCACCCCCTTTTCCCTCCCCATAGCACCTTGAAATCCGCAAAAAGAGGTGCACTGCAGCTGGGGCTACTCTTTCTCTTCCCTCCCCGTGGCACCTTGAAATCCGCCCAGAGAGACGCACTCCGGTGGGCGTGGGCCACTCTTTGCTCTCCGCGATTTCCCTACCACGCGATCTCCGCCTCTCTTTGTTCTCGCCGTCGTCGGATGCACACGATCGCGGGGTGCGCGCGCCACCGGAGTTACGATGCCGTCGCGATTTCAAGGTGGGAAGAGGGGGCTATGGGGGAGGGGGGGGGGGAGGGAGGCTGCGAGGGAATTCGACGGGGTGGGGGGGGGGGGGGGGAGGTTGTTTGGGGTGGTAGGTGAGGGGGGGGGTGGTGGGGGGAGGGTTAGGGTTTAGGGCTTAGGGGTTTAGGTTATGGGTTAATAATGGCAAAATGGTAAATAAAATTAACGGAAACTTGACAACGTTAGTCATTAAGGGCATTTCGTGAATTTTATTGATATAGTAAGGGTACCTGGTGCATTTTTTAAAAAGCGAGGTACCCGTGAATTTTGAAAAACCACGAAGTGCACTGTGAAAAAAACCAAAAAAATTAAGATCTAAGACATGTACTGATTAGAACCATTGTAAAAGTTTCAAATTTTAATCCTTGATACCATTATAAAAAAAAAATTATCAATAACATATTTAACATTGTCAATTGAAAAAATGTCCATATCGCTGGCATTGCCATTATGCAAAAGACCTCAACAAGTCGAAAGTCATGATAAAATACATTTCAAAAAAGAATTTTTCAATACATTAAATGTTCATATAGCTGGCATTGCCATTGTCAAAAAGACTTCATCAAGTCAAAAGTCATGATGAAATAATTTTAAGAAAGAAATACATTTTTTTTTCTTTTGATGGGAAAAGCACAAGCTAGATTAATTAAGGGACAAATTGTCCATAAGAATGTAAGGAGCCACTTCTATAGGATAGTGGTTCTCCCAAATTAGTTATACCCCAAAAGGAACTGGCGTAGCTAAATGATGGACAATAAAACTGTCATCTCTTTTCACATGAGACCACATTAAAGAGGAAAAAGAAGTAGAAGTGGAAAAAATATTACTCAAAATGTTATCTAAATCCAAAAGGTAGAGAGAGGTGTTCAAAAGTCTATTTAACAAAGAAGTACATAATTGTATATTCAAATATTCAATCATACTACTACAAACAAAGTGCAACGTTTTCTTTTCTTTTTTTTCGGCAACGAACCAAGCGCAACTATTGCACATCTTTATCCATACAGTACTTTTGTCTTCTATGTACAACAGATTTTATCATGCTTTCATTCAGCAACTAACTGTACACACAATGAATAACCATAACCATCTCCCTGAAGTACTCCTGATCTCTGAAATCTTCAGGCGCTTACCCATCAAATCTCTTCTAATTTGCAATTGTGTTTGCAAACTATGGAATTCCATCATTTCAACCCCCTCCTTTGCTTCATATCACCTTAAACACTCCCCTTTTTCTAACCATCAATCTCTGTTAATCAACACCAAAAGCTTGTTCCTTTCATTCGATTTCGAATATCATGAAAATTTCGAAGTCGAACGCATAAAAAGAACACCAATTGAGTTCCCTAATGTTACTATGGTAGCATCATACCATGGATTAGTTTGCTTGGATGACGAAGCTAGGAATTCTCTCTACATTTGGAATCCCACTATTTCAAAGCATATCCAAATTCCTTATCCTCAAACTTTGATCAAAACTCGATTTGTTTGGGGATTTGGGCAAGTTTCATCAATGAAAGATTATAAGTTGATAAGAATTTATCATCAGAGCTTGAACATGAAAGTACAAGTGTTCTCCTTCATTAGCAATATTTGGAAGAATTTGGATATGAAATTTGGAAAACATGGTTCTGATGATATCCCACCAATGAGTGGAATAGGAGTATCAGTTAATAATATGATATATTGGGCATCATACTATACTGAATACGATGTTGGTTATTATGATCATTGCTGCCAGATCGTGGCATTCGACTTGGTAGAGGAGAAGTTCATGGAGCTCGCCCCGCTCCCAAAGTGGTCTGATTACAGCTTGAACGCAACTCCGGTGTTGTTTCCGAGAGATGGATGCTTGTGTGCTTGTTGGAAAAGTTATCAAGGTGATATTGATATTGGAATGTTCAAGGAAGAAGAAGCAGGGATATATTCATGGATAAGGTTGTTTCATTTTGATCATGGTTCTTTTGCATACTTCTATGATGAAAGATTCAGGTTTCAGAAAATTCAGGGTGTTACAAAAACAGGGAATCTAATTGTTCAGGTTGATGGAGAAAGCATCATTCTCCTTGACCTGAATCAAGATCCACCCAAAGAAGTCATTGTTTTGGAGATTCCTAGGACTAGAAATGTGATTAATTATGTAAAAAGTATATTATCTCCCTTAGATCTTGTGGGTTACAGAAGCTGAAACAGTGATGATACCTGGGGATCAAAGCTTGACTTCTTCACAGTTGCTTTCTGCAGATTTCGGCTATATTCTTCACCTTTTCTTTCTTTTATCTATTTTACATATTTCTACCTACTTTTTGTAGTTACATTCCTAAAATATAAATAAATTTGCCTTGATGCTTAGATCTAAATAGCTTGCATTACAAATCTACAATTGAACAATTTGTTTCAGAATACCTCTGTTGGTTGGACAGTTGGTTCAGTACAGCATATATGACTATGACTATGAAGCACTGATCAAAATCAGATCTTGCCTTGTGTTAAAAGGACATGGCTACTCAAGCTCTACATTATGTAGGTATACACAAGTTTATGCACTTCTCCAACTCACAAACGTAGAACTGCCTGGAAGAGCTCGAATTAGAATTGCGCCAAATTTATCCAAATTCAGCTAAGGGAATTTTTATTCCTGAGATGATGCAGAATTCCAACTTATTGAGCCATCAGAGTGAAAAATGGAGAAAAAGAATGCAGATTAAAATGCTATACAACAAAGCTAGTAATTTCTAAGCACCTATCGCTTCTGTTCACCCCAGTTTTTGCCCTCGAAAAATTCGTTTAACATGCGATCGAGCTCCTCCGCGCTGAATCTTATGTACTTCTGAGGGTTCTTCCCACCCTCTATCATTGGCCTACAACCAGAAATTTAGTTAAGAATCCAGGGTTGTATAAATAAGGGAACTTCAGGAAATGAAGAAGGGAAGCAGGATCACAAACCCATAACGTTTAAAAAAATTTCGATACGCAGGCAATAAGACCTCAGCTACAGCCAACCGCAGAGACTCACGCAATTCACTATCAGGAACAGTCCATTGAGATTGTCTTTGATGAAGTTCCTCGAATTGAATATTGAAGTTTTTGAATCTTTCTTTTACCATTGCCCTAGAAAGCGCTGGAGTGGCATCAGGTGTAGCAGCCCCACCCCCAGAGGAACCAGCAGGTTGGGCAGAGAGATATTGAAGAATCTACAAGTCAAGAGAATAACAAAAATGTAAGGTTCCACTCAGCAAGGAGTGAATGATTTACAGTTCATGAAAATACCAAAGATCTGTAAGGGCAACTACTAGGCAAAAAATTGATTTTAGTTATAGTTTGTTGAACTACAGTAATTCTTTTCGGTAACAAGGATCAAAAGGCAACATTACAGAATGAACAATACCTTAGACCAGGAAATCCTCTTGTACTGATTTGCATGCTGTTGGACAATCCTCCGATGTCTCTGAACCCAATCATCTCCCAGTAGGTCTTTTGCTTCCGACCTAAACCCAAAGGAAAGGATGGTCAGTGAGTACAAGCATTAAGCAATGAAAGAATGTGCTTAAGATAAAAAAAATGTCTAGCAAACCTCCGAACTGATCGAACAATGTAGTGGATGTTGTTCATAAGAAACAGCTGAGTCAAAGCAGTATCTTTATACTGCTTGGATTTTCCATCCAGATTAGTCTGGAGTGCTTGCATGATGCGGGTTGTGATCACTGCCAACTGTGCTCCTGTATCTTCTCCACTGACTTCCTGGAAAAGTTGCTTCAGAGTGGACTGATAGCTGTGCAAAGTCAATATTACTCAGTTATATGGCACTCTACCTATGGGAAGAATGAGGGGGAGATCCAACACTAGCAGAGAACGAAGAAAAACAAATGCAAAAAAGTGTGCAGAAGAAAGAATCACAATACAATGAATTGCAAAAATACATATAGTAATACAAATCCACCTTTAATGAGATATGGCAGCATCATAAACCATAGATATGAGAATATAAAAGAAGACATACAAATGATATGTTTGATAGGAAGCCATTAAAGGAAAACAGACAAAACTTTCAATAAGTAAGAGAAACATAATGTTAAAAATCACCTTACTGAAAACATAAATAGCACATTCATCAAATGCACTTCTGCCCAACTTTTACTCTAGAAGATTGATATTGGCTTTCGTTTCTAGTTCCGGATTCAGTTAAAACTTACACCTTTGTTCTTTAAATCAATGGAGAATACCAATGAATTTGCACTTTCTCACGGAACCAAGACTTTGCCCCCACCGGATGTCTATGAAAAGGAGAAAGCAGGAACAAGAAAGCCTAAACAGAGAAGAGGTACTTGGCTTACTCAAACAAAAACTTCACATAGTTGATCACATAGCTAGTCAGTGGATGCACAGTTCCATCCATCACAGCTGTTTTTGTGGCATCCTTCTCAACTGCTTCTTCAAAATCACCAAATGTCTCTTGGGCTGTCTGTGCCAGTCTTTTTGTCAAGCTTGCTGCAGCTTCCCTCATTTCGGTGCAAGGCTTACCTTCAAAAATAGTTTCTACCTGTCCAACAGAACCAAATTGATTTGCACCAGATCCATTCAGATATTCAGAATATAAAAGATACCAATTTCGTAAGCATTTGTGTGTGGTTATACTAGGGATTCAATATAGACTGAGATGAGATGGACAAGCTAGAACACATCCCTTTTCTTGCTACATTACACAGAACTAGGTACCTAACAAGTCAAAATTGGGACATCTATGGTTGCGATATGCCAATACATACAAAGAGGATATTACCAATAATTTTTCAAATATAAGTAACTAATACAAACATACTTAAGTCAAATATTAATGTTAAAAAAATTCAAAACAAAACGTTCTCTGTGTTACCAAATTGTAATGCAATCCCACCCCCCCCCCAAAAGCATTAACAACTTCTACGTTGTAATAATGAGCCTTAAATCACTGGATTTCTCCCACTCCCTCCTACCCTTCTGATCCTGGCCTCCCCCCTCCCTCCAAAAGAACTCGCCTATTATTTAACTCTATTTAATCGTTCCTCAAATGTAACAAAAGTATTAAAGTTGTGCACATACATAAGACTACTTGAAAATATTAGCAGAAAATAATAGAATCCAAACATCGCAAAATCAGGTGCATTCATCTTACCTCTGGCTGAAGTTCTCTCATTATCTCATACATGTCCAAGAGAACAAATAATTTTTCTGGGGATCTCTTACTTCTAGCAATTGCATCCCCAAAACTAAGGAGCGTAGACACAGAACCTGAAGTTACTTCAGCAAAACATAATATTCTGATAGATTCGATAGCTTTAAATATCTCATCACAAACTTTCTTCTCTGCAGAAAACAGCAGTTTAACCTGCACTGATGCATAATAATTAATCAAATCCTAACACAGAAAGGTCAGCATCATTCTCAAAGGCAACAAATTCTTACAGCTATACGCATGTAATGTATCCAGTTCCCAATCTTTGCTTCCAAAGCTTCCCACTGCATTTTTTGTACATCTTCTTTGGAAAGTTTCTCCACCCCAAGTTTTCTAAGTGTTATTTCCATAACGGCTGACCGTGTTTCCCTAGATATTCAAAAAATTTAAGAGATGTTAGTACATGACATCAACACTCATAAAGCAAACCTTATAGAAACTGTGAAATTTTAATTTTACTATTTGCATAATAACAGAAGATTTTAGTTCCATGGCATACCAAGTGTCCAAAAGCAAGCTATAAGGAATAGAAAGGAAAACTGTAGTTCAGACCAACACAAAACCTATTACTCCTTCCCCATATAATGCCTCATTGTTCGTTTAGCAATGTCAAACCAATTACTCCCTTCCTTCTCAACTACCTCTTTGATAAAAGGATTTGCTAAAGTGCTCCACCGTGTAATTAGCTTAAGTGTAACTAGTGAAGCAGCGAAGGACTTCAGTAACAAAAGCTCATTGTAGAAGTAGTGATATAGTTGCAAGAATGACGATGTGTAACGCTCTCCAACATCAGCTTTGTCCAACAAACTTCATTTTCACAGGAAATACATACCTTTACACTCGTAAGTCAGTACACAAGACTTTTCAGTAATACAGCACCTCAAAATATGCTCTAGTATATTCACCATGTAATAATATGATTTTATTGCATCTGTTAGTAATACCACTGATGAGTGAGAATTTAGTCTCACTCATGTATATATTTTGATAGTTTTCTGCATGCTATTTTTGTATTTAAGTGCATTTTCTCCCTCCATTCTCCTCATTTTCATCCTCTATTGGTGCATGCTAAGTATCTAGGATTTCTTAGACTTTCCCGCTCCCTGTTGATCACTAACATATTGTTTAGTGTTGATTTTTGGGAAGAAAAGAGCAAAGCAGGGGAGGAGCGGGCGCTCCTTGTAAAATAGCAGCGAGCACTCCTAAAATTTCCAGACCAAGGCAGATTGAGGCAGGGAGTTTGGAGTTAGTTAGGAGTCAATAACCTCAATTAGTTGCTTGGTTTTCCTCCCCCTATACTTCGCCCTTCTAATTGCCTAAATAATGATTGGATGGTGTTTAACCCCATCTCCTAACGTTTTTTTCATTTGATATCTTGTTTAATCGTGTTGTGCATCTTTCTAAGGTCTTAGTTAATTAGTTATTTTGGTTATTAGCCTAGTAAAACAATCCTCTTGACCGAATCTTCGACTTACCTTGCAACAATTAACAATCTTAGTGTTTGTCATGCTATTCCTTGTGGATCTCGACCCTTGCTTACCACTCTACGTAGGTTAGTGATTAGTTAGGTAGTTTGACCTTAGGTGTTTTGTCCAACGACCAAAATATCTTTTGTCAACCACTCTTCTGCAGGACTAATATGATAACCAAACATCACACATATGAGGTTGCAGAATTTCCTAATTCTTAATGAAGTAAAATCTTATAGGATTTTATGCAGTAGCTGGTCAGAGGTTACCTACCTACAAGGAGCAGAATAAACAAGTAGCTTGTAAGAATAGCTTTAAGAAACAAAAGGAAATGAGCTAAGAATGAGAAAATAATGTCAATACCGATATGTACTGAGAATTTGCTGTTGATAGCCTGCCTGAATCATTTGAGTGGCCAAATTATTGAGCAATGGTAAAACACGAGGAGGAACAAGATCAAGAGTCTTATATGCTGCATTTTCCGTGCTTTTATTATTCTCAGCAGAAGCAGCATCTCCTTGACTCGCCGTTGTTGAGTTGGGACGTAATGAGTTGGGAAGGCAATCAAGAAGACAATCAGGTTCAACAGGTTTGCTGAAACAAGGACATATAACGCTTTTATTTTAGATAACAAAAGTATACATGGCACATAATTAATATAACATACAAGAATTTTCTTAACAAGAGCAACAAAGTAAACAAATCAAGAAAAATCGAAGTTTCTCAACATTCTCTTGGACTAAATATTAGACACACTACTATAGGCATCATCATTAGTCCAAACAAGTAGAGCAAGCAAATGAGTATCAAATTGACACAAGAACTCCAAAATTTAACCTTCTCTTAAAGGAAACAGCCTCATGTACACCATTCTACAGACAAGACAGGAAACTTTATTTGCCTTGCAGATGACAAGAGGTCACCACTCGTACTTATTGCAAAACACAGTAAACACAAAAAAATTGCTTTAAAGTTAGCTAATATAGATGACAAACCTGTAAGACATTAAAATCTGCTTAAACTCATCTTCTAGCTTTGCAATGGCTTTAGAAAGTAAGTTGCTGACACGGGTGAGAGCACTGTCATTACTCTTGAAAGTTTTATTACCGCTGAAAAAAACAACAACACCTTTCAACTGATCAATAGCGTCAAGGTAACTTTCCAAATCTTCATGAGGCCCTCTCAATATTTTAGCCTCAGCCTGCACTTCGAAGTCAAGTTAAAATGGTTATAAAGAGCTAAATCACAATTCTTACAAAAAAAGTAAAATATCCCTAAACTTCTTTACTACCACATCTTAAATAACGTATGCTAATAAGTTTCAAAATATTCCCGTCAAAAACGAAGAGGAAAAAAAGAGCACAGTGCCAAACAAGTCACAAAAAAAAGGATCCAGCTCGTAGCAGAAACAGCCCCCTCCCCTTCACAAAGCCACCAAGCAAAGTAAAACATTTTGTAAACAAAATACTGAAAGGACCAAATATTGTAGATGAAAAATGTTACAAACTTGTCCAACCAAGCAATAGCCTGCACAGGTGCCCCTAAACACAGAATATCGTCCCCCAAGAGACACCAGGGATGCCCAAAAATTCAGAGTACTCATAGTCACGTTCTAACTCGTCGTATCTTGTTTCACATATGAGATTTTACTTTGCGAGTGCAGCCTATCCATCAAATTGGGCGCAATGAAGAAATCCAAATAATTAACAAAAGAGTAAAATGAAACAAAAAAAAAAAGAGCCTATCAAATTGCTATGAATAAGATTAGTGACCGAAACAGTGAGATTACAGATAAAGTTGAGAGATTAAGGGAAGGACAAGGTTTAAGAAGAGAACAAGTAAGATACGACTGAATTAATGCTAATTTAGGTGATTAATCACCAATTACAGCCTCACCAATCTTTCGAGAGGAATGGCACTCTCCAAGGTAAGACCACCAATCACTGTCCACAATTTTCAACATCCTAATCCCTTTCTAATAATCTCCTCAAGATACTACTAATTGCACTACCTAATATGCCCCTCCTACTAATATTGATTCATAGCACAAATCTTTAAATTTATACAAAACCAAGGCTGCTAAAGCCAAGCTTCTCAATCTTCCATATCCTAAAGGACCTCTCACCCCTCTACTTATATTAAAAGAATTCCTAATCGAGCTACATCTCCAACCACTAAATTACATCTCCAAGATTCTTGTACCACAAAAAACTTTGGGAAACTTTTGGTTCCTCTAAAGTGATCCGAAGAAGTATTAACCAGTCAAGGTATTAACTAGTGAATTGCAACTTAACTGCTCATATTTTTCATCTAGCAAAGAAACTGATTCTCTCATGCTAAAGGAACCATATATACGTATGGGCTGAACCACATTGAATCTCTTACATTATATTCACCATTCAAGAATTTAGTCAGCTATCACCCTCAAAATATGAAGACTTTTTTCTAATTTCTATGCAATAACGAATCTTCGTTGAATACAAAAAGAGATTTAAGACTCTAAATCTATTTTATCTAATAACATTATGTGTTAGGCTTCATAGATTACTCCAAAGAAGAGTAAATAAAAAGGCATCAAGGTTCACCCCTCTTTCATACATTACATTTTTAATCTCACTACATTGAAACATGCGTTTCTCTTTCTCCCGTCTTAAATATTCTCCTCTCTTCTTCAATATTAAACCTCCATAGTTTCCCTCTTTCAAGTTCATATCTTCAAGACTTAAACATTAACCATTGATTCGGACGAGGTCACAAGGGAAGAGATTAAATAGTTTCCCATAGGGCAATCTAAAATAAGTTCTAGGCATATCTTTTCAAAAGACTAACAAATTACCCTCATTCATAACTTGGAGATTGATACATCTACCCATCGGATAAGCAACCCACTAGAAATAGATAATTAAAAAATTATTAACTCTGCTGAGTTGGACTCCACTAATTATTAATGTCTATCTCTAGTGGGTCGATTACCCACTGGGTAGATAAAGTTTTATCCTTCATAACTTACGAATCAATCAAAATCTCTATCAAACATCAAATTCATCAAAATCCACTACATTAATTAATCAAAAGTACATACTCAATAAACAGCAAATCTAGTATCACAAACCTTTCGAGAAAGATCAAATTGATCCAAAACAAGCTCAGTCGCCTTCAATGTCTTGTCAATATTATCATGCGCTCTCCTAATCGAATGCGTCCTTATCTAAAAACCACACAAAACAAATTCTCAACCAAAAAATCAAGGAATATGATATATACAGCTCTAACCTAAGCATTAATAACACCGATCAACACGTGAAATTTGTCGTACATTCCTAAACTAATGTCATTCCACGATACAATTATTTGTGAGGTATATAATATTCATTTGTTGCATTTATTATATTACGGAGGATGTATAATTAATGGTTATCGTTAGCCCTTAGGGATGCATATATCGAATTCGGAAAATGTTAACTTAAATTAGACCTGAGTAGGGCGCATAGCAGTTTCGAGAGAGGAGAGACGATGATCGAATGAACCAAGAATAGAAACCATGCTATCTGTAATGGTTTGGCTTTTGGAAAGCGAATCTTTCATGAAAATGACTCTCTCTCCTAGGGTTTCCTTAGCCAATGGCAATGGTAACCCCATTTTCGATTGTGATTACTTTTTCTTCGTTGGGTGTTTGATTGAGGAGGAGAGAGAAAATGAAGGATGATTTGATGAAATATGAATATGAAATGATACCGTTGAGATTTGAATTCGGTTTTCTTCCATTACTATTATACCTTACGGTTTTGCTCAGAGAGGTGTGGCGGTAAACTAGGAAACGGATTTCTTATTTGCTTTTTTTTTAATGCTTCTTTTTGTTTCCCTCGTTTCTTCTCTTATAACGCTCTGTTCTTTTGGACTGAATAAACCTGAATTGAACTGAACTGAACTGAATAAAATGAAAATTTTGAGAGGAAACTACGAACTGAACTGAACTGAATTTTCATTGATTTAGTCCAAAAGAACAGAGCCTAAGACACTTTATATTTTAGTTCATTTCAATTCAATTAAGTTTAGTCTAACTCAAAGAAACATGACATTAGAGTAAAGGTGATCAAATAGCGGGCCGAATCAAGCCAAAATTCAGGACTATTTTTTGTGCCCAAAGCCCGTTTTTCGGGCTAGAATTGGGCCAAAAAATTCTACCCAATCCCAGACATTTTCGGGCCGGGCTACCTTTTATCACCTCTACGTTAGAGGTATAAATTTGAGAGTGAGGGAATTATTTGTCTTTTTATATTATGCAAGAAATCAATCATGTTGATTAGCAAATTCTACAAAGTGTCTTAGGGAACCCCCTAGAATTAGAAACTTCTTTTCACATTTTTTTTACATTTTCTATTTTTGTACATATTACATTTTGCACATTTGAACAAAGTATGTGACAGATATGCAAAGAATGTACTTGTGAGCATATAGTTTTATGTGCTCACGAGAGCACCTAAGAACTTGCAGCTGACTGGAGGGAAACGAATTAGTAGATAGGTTTGTAGCTTTAAACCAATACTAAACTTATCTAATTTTCGTCCTTTTTCAAAGACATGTAAAAATTTATATGAACAAAGATAAAGAGTGTCTCAATGTCTTTTATTTAAGATTCTATATGATATAACCATGTGGATAAAGTGTCTTTTTTTCTAAAATAACCTCTACTTTTGTCCTTCAAAAGATAATTCTTGTTGTAACAATTTTGTAAAAGGTGTTACTAAGGTTAAACATCTTAATATAGGTTGAATCACATGCTTATAGTAATGTTTAATGTACATGAATGATGGTGTCTTTTGATGAAGCGAGTGACGGGACGGGTGATGCATCAAAAAAGATTCACCCATCTCCGATTCGCCTGTCACCTGTCCATCACCCACCTCACCGCTGGTTTTCACCCATGGGTACTTATCTGCTCTATCAATCATGTTGATAGGGAGGGGTTATGAAATTAGATGAGTCTATAGCTTTACCAACACTAAACTATCCAAATTTTGTCTTATTTTCAAAGACATTATGTAAGAAAATTAAGGGTCATTTTTTTTTTTTTGGAATTTTATATGGTATAACCATGAGGGTCAAAAATTTTTTTTTTTTCTTAAATAACTTCTCGTTTGTCTTCTCGATAAGGTAATCCCCAGTTTGTTAAATATCATTATATACTTAACTACTTTGATTTTAATCTATGTTAAATCACGCTATTGTAGTAATGTTTGGTGTATGATTGATTTGGTGTATGATAATGTCTTTCAATACAGACATTGAGTTGAATTTCACATTCTCAGTATGTATTCCGGTTCATCTAATTAAGTCACGCGTTGGTTTGTTGGTCCAATTGGGTTCGGATGGATTAGAGTGAACTGTTAGGGCAATTCGATTTTGAGTTCAGGTTGTAAAAAATCACATTTGACACACGCATGATACAATGTAGTTAGATGTATACATTTTTAAGCCAATGAAGCATAAAGTGTAAAAGGGGTTGCCAATGTGCCTAGTCATCTCAAACTTGCATGTCCAACTCGTTTATGCATATTTTTGTTTCATTTTAAGTTATTCACTAGCTTTTTGTCAAATTCGAGTAGATGAGGGCAAATTTGGAGAAAGAGATGAAAAAGGTGTGGTGATGGCTGTAGGGATGGCAGTGGGGCGGGTCAAGTAGGAGACCCGCCCCATCCCCGTCAAAGTGTGGCAGGGATGGGTCTAGGTTTTGCGGGGATGGGGCGGGGATGAGGATTAAAATCATACCCACAATGGGTGGTGGAGCGGGTGTGGATTTTATGCTATACTCGTCCCATCCCAGCCCACCCCGCCCCACCCTCCCTCGCCCTCCCCGCATATTTATTATTAAAATTCTATTTATATACTTATATTATTAATAATTTTATCTTGCAAAATATAAACATGTGGGTATGACGCGGGTACAACGTGGGTGCGGATACCCATGTAGGTGGTGGGGTGGGGATGAAGTGGGTACGACGCGGGCACCCATGCGGGTAGTGGGACGGGGATGGGTATAAATACGTACATGGTGGGGTGGATATGGGTCTGGAATTTTCCCCCACAATGAGTGGTGGGGCGGGGATGGGGATGGGAATTTTATGCGGTTGTGGAGGTACCATCCTCCGCACCTACCCCACCCAATTGTCATCCCTGAGGAGTGGGAAGAGAGAACAATTACAATGTAGCGACTAACGAGGTATGAGTACTCAAGTAAAAAGACGTAATGGGACATATGTCTTGAAATAGAAAAAGTGAATCAAATAAATTTTTTGTAAAACATTTGAAAAAGGAAAGTGGATTAATTTTTGTGAAACAGAATAAGAAGCTTTTGGTCAATCCACCCCTAAATATAAACTGACATAGTTGGACAAATAATGTGTTTGTACCTTATTTTCCAAATTCATTTGAATTGTGGAACTTGTTTTGTTAAATTTGACATATTTTTTCTAATCTTAAATTTGACATATTCATTTTGTTCAAGTCATTCAATCAAACTGTTTAAAATATTCTACTATTACAACAGATCAAAACTCCAAAAACGCTCTCCCTCTCTCTCTACCCCCCCCCACCACAAAAGGAAACCCTAGACACCAGTCCCCGCCGCAGGCTCGTTGGTGGCCGCAAGTCGCCTGCGAGCCTGCTTTGCTTTTTTTTTTTTTTTTTTTTTCGTTGTTGCTCCCTGTTTTCCCCTTTGTCGTTGTAGTTTCGTGGTTTTCGTCCCCTGTTTTCGTCTTCGTCGTTGCCGTTTTGTGTTTCCTCCTCCCCTGTTTTAAGGCTTCTTTGTGGAGGTAGGTTTCATGGTTTTCGTCGTCGGCTCCCCTTTCCCCTTCCCCGTTCGGTTAGTCGGCCTCCCTTTCCCCTTCCCCAGGTTAAATTAGTGGGCTTCCCCTCCCCTTCCCCTGTTGAGTTCGTGGGCTTCCCTTTCCCCCTTCCCCTGTCTTGTTCGTTACGTCCTTGCGTTGCGTCCTAGCGAGTCCCAATCGGTTTTCCCATTCCCCCTCTAGTGTTTGCGTCTAGTCGGTTCTGTGCGACGGCTGCCCTTCCCCCTCCCTGGTTTTCATTTGTAGCGTCCCTTTCCTGCGTTTGGTCGTGTCCTCAATTTTAGGGTTTGGTGTTATGCCCTTAGTGATGTTTGTTTGTGTTATTTTAATATTTGTTATCTTCAGATCCGATGGCCCTAGCCTTTTTGTGACTGGTAGTGCTGGGGTGTTTGTTAGTAGTGATCGGTGGGCAGTTCAAGGCTCTTGGTTTCCTATGACAAAGGAAGATCTAGGTAACCCGGTAGGTAGAGCCACTAATCCTGGAGTTAAGCATGCGGTTTTTGCCACTTTAGGAGTTCAGATGTTGGTTAAGATGAGAGGAAGTTCTCTATTCAGATCTGTTGTACGTCGGTCTTTTGGACTCGGGATTGTCAGTTTGGATCTTAGGATCCGCCAGTGGGGCGAAGTTCTTCAATCTAACTCGCTCTAAAGTCTCGTGATGGCTTTAAAGGTCATCACACCTCAAAAACGCATTTTGTGGGAGGCACTCCAACTTGCTTTGGAGCACGTCAAGACCTCCACCTTTGTCGAGTTTCAGTCTAGTGTGATTGAACTCTGATTACCCTCGAAGCAGGGTTGGAAGTCACTAAGGAACGTGACTTCCTTGTTAGTTGAATCAGGAGAATCCCAGGAGGATCATCAAGGACCTTGGGAATTCGCGTCTAGTAGACATTGGAATCTACTAGCTGTTGTTCGACAATCTCTATATGAAGATCGTCAGGGTTTTATCGCTCAACAGATGTCTTCTCATATCCAACCTCACCCGCCATCGCTCAAGCCAAACTGCTTTCGGACTGGACACACAGTAATTCGTGTTTTCTTTCAAAATTCTGTTCAAGTTCTTGTAGTTCTTGTTCAGGATAGTTGTTTTAGTTTTGTTGTTTTAACATTAGGTTGTACTCAAGTTTTCAATTAATGCAAATTCTTTCGTTGTCAAAAAAAAAAAAAAAAAAACAAGTCATTCAATCATACGCTAAGAAAACATATTCCAATTTCAAGAACAATTATTGAATCAGTTCACCCAGGCAAAACAGCTCAAAAACAACATTCAATAACTGAATTGTTATGAGAATGAGATTACTGAAAAGCTTCATGAAAGTTTCTAAACATTCTACTACTAACCACTGAGCATCCTAACTCCTAAGATAGCATCACCAAACACAACATATAAGAAACACCTAAAAACTAACCTACTCCATAGGTTCAAGGAGAAGTATTATTCAAAAGGCTATGTAGTAATAAGTACTAACATTATTTATGCTTCAAGCTAACAAGTCAACAGAAACGGCTGTCTTTACAACACTTGAGTTAAGTGAAGTAGTAGTACTAGTACTACTCCAAGTCTTTAGTAGGTCCAGTCTTTTGGTAGTCCCACTTCAGAAGATGCAACAGGTTTACAGCAATAGTTTTCTTTTGCCTTCCTTGTGCCAAGCCTACTTGCTGCTCCTCTCTGTGGTGCCACCCCTGTTATAATTTCACCCAAAAAAAATGAAAAAGAAGAAATAGTTCGTAATAGTATGGTACAGTTCATGCCACCAACTTTTACTAGTAGCTAAAAGCCTAAAACACCACAAACTATTGGCATGGGACCTGGGTGCAGCGATTGTTATAAATGACGTCGAAATTAACTTTTATCGATACATGTTCATGTGACTTACTTCTAATTAATGAAAAAATAGGATAAATGAAAGAAAAAATAGGATAAATGACAGAAAATTAGTACAAATTCTCCGCTGCTGGCAAAAAAAAAACGTCAGTTCTTGCGTCTTTTATGACACTCGCTGCACCTAGGCTTAAGGGTGTTCATGGGTGGTTAACCGTTCAGAAACAACATTTCAGTTCGGTAATCGAAAATTTCGATTAGCTCTTTTTGCGAACCGTAACCGTTTAGACCGGTTACCGCCTAATGGTTAACCATTTTTACGGTTCGGTTTTTCGATTTCAGTTAACCATTAACCGTTGTTCAAATTATACTATTATATTTTACTTAACGTAAATATATATTTTCTATTTTTTTGTGCATATACTTTAATATTATATATACTCTAATATAAAATGTATTATAAAGTGGATAATAAATCCATTCAAAACATAATAACACTAAAAATTTACTCCATTTCCTAATTATAGTGTTTAAATTAGTATTAAAGTTTTCGAATAATCACATACTTCCTCTAATTGTTGTACTTAGTAACAAATATTAGAATTAATGTAGTTGTCGGAAAATGTTTCACAATAATTAAATAGAGGAAAAAATATATTTCGGTTTTTCGGTTAACTGTTCACTTAAAAAATCATAACTGTAACGTTTAACGTTACTTTTACTGGTTCGGTAACCGTACCTTTAAAAAAAATTGTCGGTACGTTTACTACCCTTTTGGACCAGTTTTCAGTACGGTTTTTCGGTTTCAGTTTTTTTTTATGAGCACCCTAATATTTTGTGGAGTTTTAGCTACTAGTCAAAGTTGGTGGTGGTAAATACACCAGCGTCATAGTTTGTGGTGTTGAGGTTAATTTTGCCTAAAATATATATATATTGTCACACATGGAAAGACATAGAGACGTTAATTTACAAGTGTACATGTGATTATAGCTTTTTTGTTATTTGAAATTTTTTTAACTTAGGAAGGTCAATTCACAAGTATGATAGAACACTAATGACCCACGTGTGATTAAAAAGTAGAAGCAAAAATTTGTATACAAATGATTATTTTTCTTTTCCAAAAAAGTATGGTTTTCTATTGTTTACGAGCAAAGTCCTAAGATAATTTTATATTTTAGTTGTAAAATAGGTCATTGGTCTTTCCAATTAGTTTATCGTCTATCTTTTAATTTACTTTAATTCATTATTATTGATTCACTTTACAATATACCTGACCAAATGGGAATATATTTCCTGTACAATTTATATACTTTTACATAAGAGAGTATAATATTAAGTGGTCATTTGGTTGAATGTAATGAAGCGTAAATTCCTAAGAAGTTTCAAATTAAATAGAGATCTATATTCTTGGAAGTGAACAAAATACTATTTGTTGATTACTATAGATATTCCCTTATATAGGAAATTTCACATACTTACGGTTCGGTAAGTTTATTACTCGGTTTTGTGGGAAGTAGAACGTCCTATGAAGTAAATTTTTCTATATTTACGTCTTATCAAACAAATTCATGATTTTCCAATTTTTGGATACTTTCACTTCTTATGTATTCCAATATCAAACAAACAAGCACCCAAGAAATTGTGATTCCCTTGAAATAATAATTTACCTAAGGAAGTGTCAAATTTTCTTTGGATTCAGTTCAAGTCAATTCGTTCAAGACATATTCGAGTGACAAATGCAATTCGAGTACTTGGGTTAAATCAAGTTGATTTGTTTGAGTTAAAATGAAATTGTCTACCTTAAAATTTAAATCCGTCAATTTTGTCAGACCTACTCCTAATCAAAATAAAAGCCGGCAAAAAAACCGTCACCTGCTGGCTTGTAGGTTTGACTGTCGGAGCGGATGGCAGAATGAGAGGTGGTGCGTGGGATGAAAACACCAGTGCCAGAGGAGGTGCTACTGCTACTGCTATTGCTGCTGTTGCGGCAATTTCTCATGAGCCCAAACCCGAACCCAAACCCGGAACCACACCCACTTGGTTGTAATGTATAAAGCCGATTTTGTTGCTGCCTATGCACAGGCCTACTACTCCTAGCTATTCTTGTCTCCATCAACTGCTCAGCAACCTTTTTATTGATAAACAGAAAAACAATTAAAAGAGTAAAAAGTTCGAAAATCCAGTTTAAAAGCTGAAAAAGTTGAAACATTATTAGAGTTGAGATTGACATCATACTCTAGCATCAATACAGAAATCTGAAATAATCAAATCTACAAAAGATATACTTCCTTCGTTCTGTTTTAAATGAAACATTAGGTGAAATGACACTATTCATTGATCAATTTTGACTCCAATTTATCACCATTATATAAGGAAAAATATAGTCAAGTGGGATCTTGTTAGATTCGTCTCGATGCATACTATCAAATTATAACTTTTTTATATTTTTTACGTGTGCACAAGTAAAGATATTAATGATTAAAGAAGGACGTTGGGTTGCGTGAAAAAACAAACGTTTCATTTAAAACAGAACGGAGGAATTAAGTAAAATTTTGTGAGCTTATATCAACGTCTAAATATTACTCTCCCTCTGTTTCATTTTAATCTACACACTTTGACATTTTACACTATTCACAAATTTCACTTTGACCATCATTTGTGATTTATACGCGGATGAAAATATAATCATGTGGGATCTTGTTAGATTCATCATAACATATATTTTATTAATATGTACTTTTTATAATTTTTACAAATACAAAACTAAAGATATATGTCCTCAAAGTTTTGTATTGACATGCGTGAAAAGTGTAAGTGTGTAGATTAAAATGAAACGGAGGGAGTAATATTTGAAAACCCAAAAAAACATATAAGGTTAAGTACCATTAACTTATGATATGAAGCACCGCGACACATTATTGAAATTATATGGGTCTATCACACATTTTGGAATATAATTATTATTGTGAATATCAATATTGACTAAGTGAAATGAAGTTAACATTCAAATTTGACGACTATTTGCTTTAAGTTTACAATGATGCAAATGGGAACATGTATTATATACTAGTATAATGAATAAGAGCCTAACTCACGGATATACTTTTTACGTTTCTTTTTAAGTGACACTTTTCTCATAAAAAACTCTCACATAGTCACATAAAAGAGAAAATCAGAAAATTATGTAACTTAAAAATGAACAGAGTAGTAAAGGTGAATAGTTTCTCTTTTGCCTTTAAAAAGAAGTTCAATTCTACTGCCAAGTGTTATCTTGGGAAAGGTCATATCACGCTTCTGTATGTGAAGAACAAGTAGGCCGGCTGACCGGCTCTAGCTTGTCATATTCATTCTTTTTTTCGTTTGATTTAATGCTTTGGAAAGATATGGATCATGATTCATGTACAGTCGAAGGAGAAGGGGTTAAAAAAAAAAAAAACTATACTTTGTGTTTTTTAGCTGTTTTATATTTCCTCTATTGCTTTCAATCGTTTGATTTAACAAGATCCTAATTAAAAATGTTTTTTTCTTAACTATAAATCACCAAAGATAAAATAAGTAGAGTTGATAAATAGTATAAAAGTCAAACCGTTGCAAGTAAAAAAAAAACGGAAGAAGTAGTATTTTTTCTGTTATTTTTCTATTGCAACAATTGACTTTTCACAGCGCCAATACACAACTTCAACTATTAACATCTTTAACTACTTTTTAGTAAAAATTATACAAATTTGATATTTTAAAAGTATATATCAAAAAGAATCTAATAAGACCTCACAAGTCACAAGACTATATTTTTCCTTGCGTAAAAATCACAATAGATAATTGAAGGGTATTGAATGAATAGTGTAAGAATCCTATTGTTGCAACGAATGAAGTACTTTTGACTTTAATTTTTTATACCATCATTTGTTATTTATACATACTTCCTCTATACTTTAATAATTGCAACAGGTAGGAATTGCATATTTTATAAGGAGATGAGAGAGATGGATAGAGATGAAAAAAGGGACTCATGTGATAAAGAGAGAGATAAAGAGAAAACATAGTCAAATTTAAAAGATGCAATTAATATGAAACTTACACATAAGAGAAATGTTGCATTAATAAAAGAACGGATGAAGTATATAATAATATGCAAGTTATGTTGTACTTCCTCCGTTCTTTTTCTATTGCAACAATTGAGTTTTCATACTTGTCAATGCACAACCTCAACTATTGATATTTTTAACTACTTTTTAGTAAAACTTATACAAATTTGATATTTATATTGAGACGAATCACATGACTATATTTTTCCTTATGTAAAAATCACAATAGACATAGTGTAAAAATCTCATTGTTGCAATAGAAAAAGAACGGAAGAAGTATCTTTTTACCCTTTATATTTGTCTTGATATGAGTACCCCTTGAAGGTCTATAGTTGTAAAAATTAGACATATGAAGTAATTAAGATATAAACATGAATATTAATAAAGAGAAATTTTGTAAAAAAGTATTACTTACTAACATTTATATATATTTCTCAGCTTTATTTTACTTGCAATACATTTTCATTTTAGAAAATGTCAAATTAGTTGCACCATTAATTAGTTTATTTGATAACGAGTTTTTAGTACCCCTTCAAACTTGTGTCTCCCTCAATCAATGTTGCAACTGACAAAGAACAAGTAATTCTTATGTATTCATATCATATCATATGAATTATAAAGAAAACTAAAACTCACGCGCAAATTCAGACAAACAAATTGTGTTCATGGATCATGGTTGATCTCGTGTTAGTTTATCTCAAAAACCATCTAAAGTTCAAGACAATTGCATAATATGACAATTAAGTTGGATTCGAGTCGGTTCCATATTCGTGCCATATTAAATTTGAATTTAACTCATAAAATTGATCTTTTATGTCCGTATCGTATCAGTTTTAATCATATAGTATTGTCCTATTAAAAACCGAAAGAAACCCATAAAAAAGTTGGAAACATATACTCTCTATGTTTTCAAAAGATTGTTACACTTTCCTTTTCAAGCTTGTCAATGCAAAACTTTAAACACAAGTATTTCTAACTTTGTATTTGTAAAAATTATAAGAAGTAGATTTTTCTATAATAAATATTAACACGAATCTAATAAGATCGCAAATGACTATAATTTTCCTCAAGCGTAACAATTGAAATTTATGAATAGTGAAAATCGTCAAAAGCGTAACAATTTAATAAAAACGGAGGTAGTATGAGAAAACGAGAGTTAAGAGCAAACCGGTTTGTGCATAGGGAAATGTCGAGCCGGAAGATCTGGAATAGAGTAAACCGGACCGGAATCATAGTTGAAGAGACCATGGTCAACGTGTTTGGGACCCACACTCAGTTCATAACACCCATTTGGAGTAGGAGTGGTTACTGCATACTGTAACTGTGTCATCGCTCCATACATCCCTAACTGCTGCAACAACCAAACAACATTCGTCCAAATTTTTTTAAGCCACATATATAATTTCTTCATAATCAACTTTATACCTATATACTTTTATTCGACCTACTAAAAAATTAAACCATGAAGCTTAAATTACGATATCAAGATTTGTCGTATAAGTCCAAACATTACATGCACCTAAACACCCAAAAAAAAAAAAAAAAAGGTTATTATTATTAACCCTTTATTTCTTTTTTTTATATTGTTTGAACTTTTTGTTTAGATCAGTTTGAAACATAAAGACAGTTACCTGAAATAAACAAAAAGAGAAAAAAGTGAAAACCCGGATATATTTAATGCATGGTACATTTAAGATTTTTTCTCTTCCTTTTGACTATTGAGCGAATTTTATTCCGGAGGTTTCGAATGAACAATAAGTAAAAAACTTAGTCTTATATGTACGTGATGTGTACGAAGACATAAAATACTTTTCATATAGAAAGAGATGCAATTATTTTTTTTGTTTAATTAAAGCAGGTAATTGGTTAACATTCTTTTTTTTTTTTCCTTTTTCTTTTTTTTGGTGTCCCTAATGTGTTGCCTTATATAATAAAGATTAGCGTTAGGCATACCGTGCTCACAGTACACCCGAGTGTATTCATGTATGATAAAAGTTATAGGAGTGGAATAAGTTGAAAAAGAGAAACCTGAGAAATAGGAGGTTTGTGGGTAACAACATGGTGATGATGATCAAGATAATTCAAGTTGTGGAACTGACGGTTGAGATCTTCTATAGAAGTAAGACCAACAGCAGTTGAACGGTTGTGATTATGTTGATGAGATTCTTCGGGTGGAAAAATATCAGAAGGAAGCCATGATTCTCCGTCATCCAAATTAGCAGCCAAATCCCCCATTTTTTTTAATATATAGTTTTTGTAAAGTTTATGAAAGAGTAATTAAGAGTATAATTATCTTAAATTTCTCTGAATTTGAAATGTTAAAGAGGGAGAAAAGTAGTGGTGTGTAAATTTATGTGTGAAGTTGGAAGTTGGGGTTTTATATGAAAAGTTTTTTTTTTTTTTTTTTTTTTTGGCAACGTAAATGAGAAGTTAAGGGAAATGAGAGTGTTGTTTTTGGTGTGAGTGGAAGTCGTACTCACGTGAGAGAACTCGTCAATGGGACAGAACTCAGTCAAGCGAGAGAGAGAGAGAAAAATGGACTGTGTCTGTGCATGAGTGAGTGAGTTGGTTGCATTAATCGTTTCCCATTATCCATCATCATCACTCATGCTCGTTTTATCTCCCTTTTAAAAAAAATTTCCTTTCAAAATGAGCGAAAAGGGGTAATGATGTAGAGTTGTAGACGGGATTTAGGCTATATTTAGTTCACCTGAAATTTTCTGATCTGAACTTATCTGATATGATCAGATCTGATCTGATTTGAACTTATTTTTTCTGATCTGAACTTATTTTTTCTGATCTGATCTGATCTGAACTTATTTATTCTGATCTGATCTGATCTGAACTTATCTTTTAAAAAACATATTATTACTTTGTATTTCATTACTAGTATTACTATTACTATCATTTTATTACTATGCACAACTTTCAATAATAATAATAATATAGTAATAATAATAATTTTATAATAATAATAATATTATAAATAATATTAACAATAATAACAACAACAACAACAACAACAACAACAATAATAATAATAATAATAATAATAATAATAATAATATAGATAACATAATAATAATAATAATAATAATTATTATAATAATAATAATAAATTATTATTATTATTATTATTATAGCATAATTAGTTTTTTTTTTTTTTTGAAAAAGAGCACATTAGTATATGTACATACAATTAAAAATAAAAGACTAAGGACTATTGGGTCCAATGGTATGGCTTCTTACCTCCCACATGGGAGACCAATGTTCAAATCTTGGTGAAAGCATATATTTCAATATTGTTGTGGGTGGGAAAGGGGGTTGAGGCTTGTTGGGTCTTTAGGTGAGTGACCTTGTGCGAGCGCAGCCCGGAGAAAATTCGTCTTACCACGGGATTCCCGAAATGGTCCCCAAAAAATTAAAAATAAAAGAACACTCATGTTCAAGGTCCGTTAATAATAAGAATTTAGGTAGTAATGAAAAGAGCATATAATGATATTAAAAAAAGACCATATACTGAAAGAGCATACAAGATCTATTTAAATAACACATTTTAAAAATAAAAGATAGATGTTATTTTTATATTGATGACATGTTTGGATTTAACTAACAACATGTTCTTTGTCTTTTATTTTTATTATAAATAAACCTATAAATATATATTATCATATGATCTTGAACAAAATGGTTAAATATTCTTCTTATATCGTTGTCTTGTTCTATATAAACTTTGTTTTTAAAGATAAGTCGAAATCCTTTGTAGGGAAAATTTTAAACGTGATGACAACACCATTAGGTTATCCCATGCTACTCATGTTTTATATAAACTAGTAATATATAATTAATATTATTCTAACAAAATTATTTTAAAAAATAAACATCATATACTATTGTCATGTTCGTTACATGTACAACATCAAAAAGAACATCACATAACAAAATTATTAATTAGAATAAATATAAAAAAGAACACTTAAAAATGCCAAAAGAACATTCTTCTTCTTGAACACAAATAGCTTCAAATAGTGATATCAATGACATTTATTATAATAGCAATGACATTAATAATAATTACCAATATTAATAATTAATAAGTACAACAACGACAATAATAATAATCCTTTTGAACAAATGTACTAGTAAATAGTAATATTTATAGTAATAGTAATAGTAATTGTATAAAGTATAATATTAATAATAATAATAATAATAATAATAATAATAATAATAACAACAACAACAATAATAATTATTACAATAACAATAATAGCATTAGTAATACTAATAATCATAATAATCAAGATGATAATAATAATAATAAGTTATTAAATATAAGCATAATCTGAACTTATTTGATCTGATCTGAACTTATTTTTTCTGATCTGATCTGATCTGATCTGAGCTGGTCTGATCTGATCTGAAATAAGCAAAAATAAGGTGCACTGAACATAGCCTTATTTTCACTTCTTTGGTACCGTCCTTACAAGACTTTATCAACCACACTTAATGACATCCAGTGTCTCTCTTTCAAAATACTCCTTTCCGTTTTCCTAAAAAAGTACTTTTTTCGAGTTTAGTCTATTGCAACATCGAGGATGGGTTCATTTTTTATGAAGTCGTGTAAAGCGTAAAGATAAAGAGGGGTTTATATGATAAGGGATTTATTTGATAAGATAGAGATTTAGGAAATCTTCAGCCAAATTTGAATATTGAACTTTTTATAAATAGAAAATATTGCAATTGAAAAAAAAGGCAGACAAATAGTATGAAAATCTCGAAATCTAAATTTTGACTTTATGACACCAACTATTACTTGGTGATGATGTGGAGAATTAATGAAAATGCAGTTCAATTCGGTTCAGACAAAGTCAGTTCAGTTAGTTTCCACTTACAATTTTCATTCACTTCAGTTCAGACAAATTAAGTTCAGTTCAGCCAATCTAGTTCATTTCAGTCCAAAAGAACAGAGCCTAACTCATCTATTTACAGATTATTGTATATGAGTTTTCTTTCTTAGTACCAAAGTGAAAACTTCGATAAGTTATTGGTTTTATTACAATTCTAGATGGTTAGAGAAACGTAACGGTTGTATTAATTACTAAAAGTTTCAAAATTTTATATACTAAATCTAGCCTAATAGATGATAGTTCGTCAAAAAAAAAAAAATTCTTTTCCTGGCTTCAATATAAATTTAAGAACTGAATCTTACTACAAGGTAGATCTTCTTGTAATAAATTACTAGTTGTAGCATATACTCTTATCATTAAGGTAAAATCTACTAGCAATTCTTAACTTTACCAACCATGATCTAGGTATATGTTTTATATACGGACAACTCTATTTTATCTAAAAAAAACTATGAAACTAATGATGTAGGTGAAATTTATCCTCAAATTTTAGGCAACCACCCTTTTAGTTTTTACTAACCTACATAATTGTCATCGACATGTATGGATCAATTTTGAAACATATTTACCCGTAAGTAGTAAGGTACATGGGCCACGTCTAAAGCAGTAAGATTTATGTGTTAGTTCACATGTCCTGAGCACCCATAATGGGCTAGTCTTTAACGGGTCTAAGAAACTAAAGACTAGGTCCAGCCTAGTTCTATCATTGTGGGGAGTGAGTCCATCTATGGGGAAGATGCTATTAATCTCTGATAAACTTCGTTGGGCCTGTACACAAGCCCACACCATAAGGGGAGAGTGACCACATATAAGTTTGACAGGGTTCCATCCTAAAACCAATTGGTGATAGGCAGTGGCGGATCTAGAATTTGGGTCACGTGGGTTCCGAACCATTTGAAAAAAATAACCGTGACTAGTTGATAAGAAATTTCACAGCATTAGTTCAAATTTCAATTACGACCAATAGTAAGGAGTTTGATTTAGGATTACGCTTATAAAATAATATCAATTAAGAAAAATTATAATTAGTTTTTTTTTGAAAGAAAACTATAATTAATTCTATTTATTAAATAAGAGTACAAAACCTTTATAAACTAGCATTGGCGTCCTCAATAAATGAGTAAGCATCTTATATTCGAAGGTACGAATAATTGCTTGACACTTCTTTATGCATTTGACGGTACGAAGTTACTAAATTAAGGACTATAAAATATTGAGTACTACATATAAATCATAGACAATGGTCAATGTAGAATACGCAAATAGCGTCAAAGTACAAAATATATCAATTATAGTAAAACGGAGGTAGTATTAGCTATTTAAAACTGAAAATAGGAAAAAAAAAAAAAAGGAAAATAAATGAAAGTGAAAATAAATGAAAGTGAAAATAAATAAAACAAAAGGCTCCAAATAGTAGGAATTAGGATCTACACAATATGGAAAGAAAGAAATGGAAAACAAATTAAAAAAGAAGCGAATCCAAAGAGTATAGCAGTAGGCCAGTAGCTCTCAAAAAAAAAAAAAAAGGGAAATAAAGAAATGGGAAAAAAATTAAAAAGAAGATGCAAAACATCAATACTGGGTCTTGAACCCGCGTCAGTCAAGCAGATAGAGAAGTAGTCTCGCTCAACCACCAAGCCAAGTTCAAACATTTGCAAACTTGCAGCGCAAATTGTTTATATTATTTATTTCTTTCCGTTTTCTTCTCCAGTTTTTTCCTAGATCCAGCGTGGGTTCAGTTGAACCCACGTTGGATCCGCCACTGGTGATAGGTGGAGTAACCCACCAATCTATATGTTAGTCATTCTCTCTCAAATTCTTCAATGTGGGACAAACTGTTCATAACTCACATGTGGGCAATACTCTTAACACTCCCCCTCACATGTGAGCCACCTTTAATCTTGCAATTTGGATAGGTCACAACATCCTCGCTGGGCCCTCTCTGCACTTCCAACATGAGGTTTACTTGGGCCCCTTCTTGGGGCCATTACAATTCTCTTGGGCTTACTTTGCTCCAAACAGATCTTCAACACCTTCCATCTTGCATTTCATAATGGGCCAGGATCGTCCGCTCTGATACCATGATAAACTTCGTTGGGCCTGTACACAAACCCACACCATAGGAGAGAGTGACCACATACAAGTTTGACAAGGTTACATCCTAAAACCAATTGGTGATAGGTGGAGTAACCCACCAATCTATATGTTAGTCATACTCTCTCAAATTCTTCAATGTGGGACAAACTGTTCATAACTCACATGTGGGCAATACTCTTAACATGTTAAATATGGGCTTGGGCCGCACCCATCACAAGGAGAGAGAGTCCACTTCGCAAGACAAATGAGGTTCCACCTTAAAACCATATGGCAATAAGGGGAGTAGCCCCTTTGCATTATAAAGTGAACCCATCTCTCTTCTTTAACCAATGTGGGACACTCACATGTGATGTGCGCTATACATCATAGCTTCAACACTCCCTCTCACACGTGAGGTCCATTTTTCAATTGGCCCAGAGTAAATTAACGGTCATAATCATGGGCCTGGCTCTGATACCATGTTAAATATGGGCCTGGGCCGCACCCATCACAAGGAGAGAGAGTCCATTTCACAAGACAAATGAGGTTCCACCTTAAAACCATATGGCAATAAGGGGAGTAGACCCTTTGCATTATAAAGTGAACCCATCTCTCTTCTTTAACCAATGTGGGACACTCACATGTGATGTGCGCTATACATCATAGCTTCAACAATCTCACATGTTGCCTCGAATCTCGATTACACAGCTGTTCCATCTTCATGTAAAGTAAAAATATTACTGTGTAGGAGAGTAAATATATAGTGGGGTATAATAAAAGTAGCAAAGACAAATAGATGATCCAAATTCATAATTGACGGAAAAAAAAGAAGAGGGTTGAGGCAAATGTTGGTTCTTAGTTAGTTTCATCTTTGTAACCATAATTCATACTTCGATGAATTAACTTTTGGTTTTTTGATGTCCATTGTTGATTATGCAAATAACTAGCGGATTAGTTGATGTTTCCCTTTACCTGGTGCTATTTTTCCAAACACACCAATGTTTTCATTCTCTCTAATTTTAAACGTTGAGGCGTTTAGTGGACCCATTGTATTTTTAAGTCTTTGCAATTGGGATGCAAAATTTGTGAATAATCATAAACCAAATCCATTAGATATTCTGCATATGGCGGAAGAAGGCTATAAGGAGGAGGAAGACAGGTTTAAATATCAGTTTGCGACTCATAGGAATTTGTCTATTCAGCAAAGAGAACTAGTGGTTAGGTTTGGAAGGCAACAGACTTGTATATGTGAAGTTAAAGTGGTTGGAGCTTGGAAAAAGAATGTTCGCAAAGAATGTCCGTCAGCAGGTATTGGTTGGAAAGGGGTGTTGGCGGATGGTGGGGAGTTTCAGGGGAATGCGCAGGTTAAAGCAATTTCTGCACTTCAATGTGAAGCACTAGCTGTATTAAGAGGATTACGGGAAGGTTTGCAATGCGATCCATCGGAAATTGCTGTGTTTACTGATTCTAGGTTGTTAGTTTGTATGATAAGCAAGAATCAGTTTCCTTCTCAAATATGTACTATAGGATATGATATAATGGCTATGTGTAATAAGTTTAGTTATTGTGAATTGTGAAATTAGGAAGGTTGATAGGGAAGTAGTCCAGGATAGTCATGATTTGGCTGTAGCTGCTAGGAATGGTAATATTGTGTAATATGAGTACTATGCTTGTATGCTCTTGTTGTCAAAAAAAAAAAAACTACTTTTTACATGAAATTGAGAGGTATTTTCTTACTGCATAATGGCACATACTTGTAAGTTGTAACTCAACTGCTATTATATTTACTTTACCAGTCTAATGCCTATAATTTTGAGTTTTCATTTTGTCGTAGCCGTATTTTTGCGGATCATTTTACATGTTTGTCTTAAGTTTGTTGTCGGAAGTCACGATATGCCTTGCCCAACATCGTTTATTCATATGATGCCAGATGTTAAAACATCTTTCTAACCAACTACAATTAGACGGTTCGTGTATGGAACTAAACCTCAATTGAAGGTTATAGCCCCACTACATCATTCGAAGAAGAAAATAGACGATGTATGGGGGTGTTCAAGTTTCATACCGGTCTAGTAGACTGCCCAAAACCGTCATGGTCAATATGCTAAGGTGTCATGCGCCGATCCAGGAAAGGAATATGTGTACTTATTGTATTTTGAAACAATGACTTCTTGTTCTTGAAGTTATTAATCGAAATGTTTCTCAAAAGTTGGGGATTGACTATATGACTACTTCCGTATTCTTAATATGAACATATCTCATCGCCTTGTGCATCTATTTGTTGAAGTCAAGCAAAGACCGTTTCCAAGTTTGGGCTACAACTACAACTTAATTTATGCATCTATTTGTGCATCTTATGCATCTATTTGTTGAAGTCTACAAGTATTTATGCTTCGGCACAATAAGCAGAAAAGCAACTTAATTTGACATTCATTAACTACTTATTTTGAACTAATATTATACTAGATCCATGGGGTTTAATTTTTGAACTCCTATCTTGACATAAGTTAAAAATAAAGCCACCTTAGCAGCACTCTTGCGTTGTCAACTATTTCAAAATTTTATAAATATTTACAATGATATAGATGTATCAAGCATGGGGAATTGTTCTTCCAAGGAAATGTAAAATAAATCTCAATGTTGTCTATTACTCCCTCCATCCCATAATATAGTTTCCATTTCCATTTTGGATGTCCCAAAATATAGTTCCCATTTCCATATTTAGTTCCACATATTTCCGTAATTTGTCTAGAAAAACCGTGTCCCATCTTTTATTTGCTTCTTGAATTTTGTTTTTTGCTCTGCTTATTCAACCCAAGTGTTACAATTAATGCTCTTTCACCAATTATTCTCCATTCTCTCTCCTAGAATCATCTTTTTCCATACAACATTTATTTAAATAAACAAAGAATCTTTACTATCCCTCTTAGATTCTACTTGCATAAATTACCATGAAAAAAGGGAGATGAGAACTATATTATGGGACGGAGGGAGTAATACTTAGGTACAAATGTTGAGTTACTTGTCATACCTTCACTTATTCAGATCACTCCCTCGTTATTTTGCAACCAATACACATTAAAACAAATTGAACAAAATCTCAAGTTGTAATACTCTATCTTTTACATTCTTGACAAGATTCCAAATTTTGTCAAGTACCTACAGAAAAGCAGATTGTTTCGTTAAATCCCCACTAAATTCCATACCAATTCCTACACTCTATTGTGAAAATATTCCCCTCAATTCATCCTTTTTCATTCCCAAACAACGTCGAGTGGTATTGACTAATAATGACTATTGAGCAACACCATTGAAAAGAGAAACATTACTACCACAAACATATATTCGATCCTATAAAACATGAAATAATTCAATTAATAAAAGCCGAATACAATCAATTAACAAAAAGACTAGCTCAAGAAACACTACATTTTATTCATATGGTAAATTTCATCCATGATAATAATAGTAGGTTACATAGGAGTATAATATATGGCAAACCTCCAAACATTCAACAAAAGGAGGGCACTTTTTTTTTTATACTTTCTCACAAAAATCAGTCATAATTTGTAGCAAAATCAACAACTTGCTTGCTACACCAAATCAACCTTACTAATCACACTTTCCTAACAATTCTCCACCCAACCCACCATAATGTACTGTGGGATTACTTACTTACTCATCACAAAATACCCAACAAAAAAAAAACCCCTAAATTAAACCCTAAAAATCAGAAATTAAAAAATAAAATAAAAACTCCATAATTATTCACATAAATCCAACCTCTCTGTTTTCCTCTGTTCTCCTATACAATTCTTTTCTTCTTCTTTTTTCATTTTCTTTATAATAAGAAGAAAATAAGTCAACCAAAAAACTGAAAGTCGTTCATCTTCTTGGGTGGAGCAATGGGGCCCGCCGGAGACCGGAAAACCTTAGTAACGGCGTCGTTTTTACACCAATGAAACGGCACCGTTTCACTTCCTCCTCCTCTAACAGCATTATTATAACAAACATCACAATACCCATTAAAACTACTTCCAGTACCACCAGAAGAAGAAGCACCATCATCACTGAAATTACTATTATACCCTCCTCCTCCTCTAATTCCAAATCCACCATTATTATTACACAACAAATAACTCAAATCATCATAAACATTTGAATTCAAATTCATCGACATTAAATACCTTTCTCTTTCTCTCTCCACTTCCATCATCATCCTCATTCGATTCGCATACTCCAAATCATTCCTTCTCAGCAGAACAAACCCACCATTGTTGTTGTTGTTATTATTATCATCATTGAAATTCAAACTTTTGGGTTTTCTGCGACGAGTACGACGAGAGCGTTTCTGTACGACCCAGAAAAACGACGAGTGCGACTCGTTTAAAATCGAATCGAAATCGAATTTACTCGTAACAGGATGACGACGCCGATGATGATGATGATGATTACTATGATGAAATTCATCGTTGTTGTTGTTGTTGTTATCGTTGTTGTTATGACGTTGGAAATAGATAGTGATTTGATGAGGAGAAATATGGAGTAAATTACTGAGAATAGATTGAAATTGTTTGAAGGTGAGTGATGGGGTGATTTGGACTTTGCCCATATCGAGTTCTCTTTCTCCATCGAAGAATGTAATGGGGAAATAAGATGAGAGATTATTGGTGTTCTCCATCATCATAATCTTTCAGTAAATTTAGGAGAGAGAAAATTAATGGAGGAAGAAGAAGAAGATAGAGGAGTTTAGGAAAGAGAGGAAGAAATTAGAAAAGGTTGAAGGGGTTTTATAATGGCGGTAAAGTTAAGGCGGTGGAGAGAAGTTTTTGCCTTGGAGGCCAAGTAGTAAGTAATCTTTTTTGGATTTGGTTTAGGAGAGAGAGAGAGAAAGATAAGTTGTTTTTTTTTAACCGTCTTGTGATTTGCTTGGAGAAGGGTTTTTAAGTTTTAACAGTGGGATTATAACTGTTTACAGCTGCGTTTTTTTTTTTTTTTTTTTTACCCTTTCTTTTAGGAGTATGTACTTTGATTCGTTTTTATGATGACAATTTCAAGTGAATTTCTTGGGTAGTTGTAGGAAAAACAAATGGGATTTTACAGAAAAGGATAAAAAATGTTTTTTTTTTTGTAAAATAGTAAGGTTACCTTTAGGAAGATGCTTAGTAAAGTTTGAGAAATTAAAGGTTAAACTTCTTGGAAGGTAGTATGTACTTTCAATTAAATTTTAGGGAAATTATCAATGATAGGTTCCTATTTTTTAAAATTTCTAATAGATTCAACTTTTTTTTTCTCATTGCTAGACCTCAGTTTTCCTAATTTACCCAAATGTAGCATTAAACGTTAATTTCATGTTTAGTTTTAATACTTCTGTTAATTTTTGCCTAAAACTTACTAACAAAAATTAGACTTTTAATTGACTAACAATAAATTTTCCCTCCAATTCTAATTTCACTTTTCCTCCAGCCTAACCTCATCTTCCCATTATGGAATGCGTTGTCTTGTGACTGTCACTCACCTTTCTTGTTCGTTTTTTTTCTAAAAAAAATATATCATGGCAAATTCATCTTCTTACTCCATCACTGTATAGTTTTTTTCCCTTTGTGTTTGCATTATATATTTCAGAAGTCAAAGAATAGTGAATCTTTCACTTTATTAGAAAAGCACATGAAGAGTATAACCAAGATATGTCAGAATTCATCATAAAGATTAATATTGACCTACTCTTTGACCTAAATAAATCATGGTTAGTAGGGGTTAGGCAAAACTTAACAGAAGTTTTAAAATTATACATGAAATTAACTTTTAAGCCTCATTAATACTACATTTGGGTTAATTAGGAAAATTGAGGCCTGACAATGGGAAGAAAAGAAGTTGAATCTACCATTTCTCAAGAATAAGAGCCTACCAGTAAGAATTTCCCTAAATTTTATGTGTGCATAACAGCATGAAAAATGTTGGAGGTTTGTTACACCAAAAAAAATTGTTAGAGGTTTGAAGCAACTCTTAAAATGAAGGATTATATATATCCAAATGAAGGTTATGTTCATAAGTTCATCGGACTGAATTAATGGAGTAAATATCATTTCAATATCATTTTCTTAATTTTTTATCATCGAGTAAATTACTTAGGCTATGTTTTTTTGGATTGAATTAATGGACATTTAGTTTAGTTTAGTTCAGCTCAGTTAGTTTCCTCTCATATTATAAATTCAGTTCAATTCAGACAAATTAAGTTCAGTTAAAAAAAAAATAAGTCCAGTTCAATAAAAAAGAACATAACTAATATCCAATAAGTAATATGTGCGAGCTTGCCAGGCTATGATTCAATAGAATGCGAACTAAGACTATTTAGTAAAGTTGTAAGATTCACACCTTGTGACTGAGAATTCACTTGATCATGTATAAACTAATATTTAAGGATAAGTTGAATTGGATTTAACTCGTGCAGAGTTTTATTCCAACTTGGTTCTTCTTTTATAAAGTACTTCATTTCATAAGCTATTTCTTTTAAAAAAAAATTGACATCCAATCATTGATTACCATGTAAAAAACATATCTAGTTAGATAAGTGAAAATTTATTTCGTAATTGGTAAGGAACATGAATTACCAAATATTGAGTATAACCATTTTCATGAAAGAATTTTTTTTTCTTCCCCACAAGAAGATTAGCCGAATATAAGGTGAAATTTATAATCTTAGTGTTTTCAAAAATTTATTATTTTTGACTAGATTAATAAGTATGTTTAATTGCCAGAAAACACAAGTAGAGGATTGACGATCTGCGTTGAATCCGAAAGCACCATTTGCGTCGGACCTAGGTGCGACGCTACACGTCTCGATGCAAATGGATCAGACACGATCTGCGTCAGATCGAGATGTGATGCAATTAAAACCCATTTGTGTCGTATGTGGACATGGGTCCGACGCACATCGTGCCCAGCCCTGATTTTGGTAGTGTTGTTAGGCATGATGTGCGTCGGACCCATGTCCACATGCGACGCACGTCGTGTATTCTGTGCCGGACCCTGTTGGAACATTTATAGGGTAATGGGTTTTGTTAGCTCATATGAGTATATACTAGAAGAGGAGGAGGTCTAGTATGTTGAGATTAGAATGCGCAAAATCACGTGGATTAAATCAAGCAAGACAGAGGGCTGGTCACGAGTCGCGAAATTCGTCGCGGGTCGCGACCAGGAGGCCGTCGCGGGTCGCGACACCTGTCGCGGGTCGCGACCAGCGCCCTTTCGCGACTCGCGATCTGTATCGCGGGTCGCGACGTGTATTCTGTTTTGGGGCGTGAAATTTTGCGTGGACGGTTTATAACCGTTGTAATGCATTTGTTATCCGTTTTAAGATGATTAAGTACTCTTAATCAGGGGTTTAAAGAGGGATGAATGCTGTAACAGCTCTAATCAAGAGGGAATATGTAATATTACCCTTGTTATTCATATGAGGAGAGAGAGAAAAATCAGATTTTCATATTCTAATCTTCTTGCTTTGCTTGAGAGAAAACTTGCTACTTTCTCTTGAGTGTTCTTCACAAACATCAAACACAAAGTTCTTGTTGATTCACTTAGAAGATCATCTAGTGAATTGTTTTCTCCATTGTATCTCATTAGTTATTTCGTGTTAACCCGGTGATCCTAGAGGGGCGAAATTAAACTAATAGGAAAGCGTAGTTTCCGTGCCTTGGAGTGGTATATCCGGTTCCCTTGTTTGTTCTCTCATCTAACAGACCCTTCCGCAACATGCGATGCAAAAAACATTTTTTTATCAAAAAAATATTAATTACCCTCATCAACAACAACTCATCAGATTACACCTCATGATATAAACTCGAGTCATACCACAAGAATAAAATAAAATGAAAAAATGGACGAAATATGACATTCAAACGAAATGAAGGAAATCAAAAGAACCCATAATATTCGAAATAGAAGAAACTGTTAACATTGAATCGAAATACAAGAATAAAACGAAATGAGAAATTGAAACCAAAAAAAAATTCAGATCTAACACAAAAAAAAAAACCCTAAAAATTGATGTCCAACTATTAAAGGAATCACTTCCAAAAAAACTTCAAATCTAAAGCGATTAACAATACAATTTGAGGAAAACTAAAAAACATAACCTTAAATCTGAATCGATCCCTAAAGCAACCACGAAATCCCGTTGAATTTCGATGTCTTTCTTGTCGAGAAGCACCGTAAAAGTGAGGGAGAACTCCGAGACAAACACCGCAACAGTGATGAAGAACTCCGCGACAAACACCAACGTAAACCGACGACAAACCGTTGAATTTCGATGTCTTTCTTGTCGAGAAACATCGCGACAGTGAGGGAGAACTCCGCGACAAACACCAACGTATACCGACAACAAACAGCCACGAAACCCGATGAATTTAATTTCCAGCGGCAATAATTGAGATGAATTCAGGATTTGAAGAATTAAGTATTTGAGATGAATTCAGTATTTGAAGAATTAAGTATATGAAGGAAGAATGATGGAGAAAGAGAGAGAGAGAGAAAGAGATAGTGTGTGACGGATGTGTGAGGAAGGAAGAAGTTGGTAGGGTTTATAACCATGAGTAAATAAAAAGGAAGGAAGAGCGCGCACATGGGCTTTCACTCATCTGCGTCGCACGCTAAGTAAAATCCGACGCACATGTTGGATCCAAATTGGGCTTTAATCATCTGCGTCGTACCTAGGTGCACGTCTGATGCACATTGTTGGATCTGAATCCTTGGGCTTTAATCATATGCGTCGCACCTTTGTGCACGTCCGAAGCAGATCTTCTTTTTACTCATTTTCTTTGGTTATTTGCGTCGGATTTTGACTACGATCCGACGCAAATCGTTTGTTCCTGAACATTTGCATCAGTTGTTATTTTGTCCGATGCAAATAGAGAGACGCAAATTATCATTTTTTCTACTAGTGAAATACCGCATTAGTTATCAAAATATATATCATTAGATTGTGTTTGACAATTCATAAATAGGCTTTCTATCATTTGAAATGAAAAATTTAACCCAACCGACTTATATGATGTGATCCCTCCACTAACTCGCTCACACTATATTTCTTAACTCTCCATATCATATCATATATCATATAACTAATATATAAACCAGGGTGATCTAAAAGCCAGCTAACGAGGTTGCGACATTTGACATCCTCATTGGACGGGGTCTAAAAGCCACCTCACGAGGTTGCGACATTTGGCATCCTCATTGGACGCCATTTGTCGCGCTTATTAACTGACATGTCATTTTTTTAAAAAAAATTAGAGTTACAAAGTAATAAAAATACATGTATAGAGTTTAGGATAAAAAGAAATATAGTTGGGTTCACAATGAAAAACTTAAGTATAGTAAATCGATTATAACTTTTAATATATAGTTCGGAAAATTATAATTTTTGTACCATTGTAAAGTGTTTAAAAACTACTTTAAAAATAAGATCCATTTATACAATATTTAAAAAGAAACATTGACTCTCCTAATAAAGTAACAAACTGCAATTAGAATTAGGGCTTTTCTACAAAACCTATTCAAGTTAGACTTAGAATATTCAAAGTTATTACATTGTAACTTTTGTTATTGTATGTCGTACAAAAATACGCGCAAGTTTTTGCTTTATTACATTACTAGGTTATTAGATACTTTTTCTAATATTGAAAAGAATAAAAGCTGCACTTCTAAATTTGTCTTCCTAATTTGGAGTATTTGGAAAGAAAGAAACAATATCATCTTTCATAACGACTCGCTTAATATTCATAGGATTTTTCATAAAGCAAAATTTCTTTTCTCAGAATGGAGTCTTAGGAATGCAGTTGATTACTGCAATTCCTCTGGCTCCCCGTTTTTCCACTCTTCTCTCCATCCCTCCACTCCCAAGTACCCTTCTTCAATCTTGGTGGCTTGGGAGCCTCCATCATCTCCATTTTTCAAACTCAACTTCGACGGTTCCGTTCGTGATTCTTCAGCAGCAGCAGGTTTTATCATCAGATAATCCGATGCCAACCTAGTCAAAGCCGCAGTTGGTACATCTTCAGTCTCGGTGGAAAAAGCTACGACCCTTCAGCATGGAGTCCGGCTAGCTACTCAAAATGCTATTACTCATATCCACATCGAAAGAGATAACCTCATGGTTATCAACTCCATCAAAGGCATCTGGTCCCCCCCTTGGTAGATCGCTCACATCATTCAAGATATCCAGACTTCTCTCCGCTCCTTTTCTTCTTAGACTATTCGACATGTCTACGGGGAAGCAAACAAAGCAGCAGATTGGATTGCCAATGTTGGCCACCTCATAGATTTTAGTTTTTGTATTGAAAATTGTACTCATTCAGCTCTTCATTCAATCCTTGTAAACGATAAGGTTAAAGCTCCCCTCGTGCGGAGGATCTCCTAACCTTCTTTTTCCTTACATTCATAAAAAAAAAAAAAATTTACTAGTCCTATATAATGTGGCCCCATGCTAATAGTCTATCTCAATTTATTTTTTCTATTCCTAATTTACTCCACTGCGCAGATTTTTTTTTTTTTTCAAGGATCAAAAAGAAACATTAATATTTTAGACCAACAATAACTTTGACCAAGATTTATTCATATACGGACTAGTCAATATGGACTAGAAACACTTTGAACATGACAACGATATTATACTATATCTAGCCAATCGAAATTGCGTTGGAAGTTATTAAAAAAATTGAGGGTCTTGAAGTTGTTAATAATAATAACAATGGGACTATGCCTTTGCTTCGAATTTAAGATTGGTCTTTCTAGTTTTGTCATTCTAGGGACATTTTAAATTCTGTTATTGGTTGAATTTGTCCTCTCATTGACAGATTCTCATTTGATTTTTGAAGTGCAGTCACACTAAGTACGTGATATAAATTGCAAGATGATATAGTTGTCAACATGTGAACAAGGAAACTGAAATATATGACTTGGGCTATATAAACTCAACGTACATACCGTGCTTAAACTGACCTAGGCAATTTTAACCCGACTTTACTCAGGGATTATTATGAATAAAATTATCTTATTCTAAATTTACTTTGACCCAAATCGGTATTAACCAAATCATACTCAAGAATTAGTATCATAGTATGAATATAAATTTTTCATTTTCCAAAATCAAACAAATTGAATATATGCGGAATTTGACTAGACTCGATTTTGACCAGACCCCAAACTTGAAAGACGTATTGCCTAAATACTACCCAAAAAAATTTACTCCGAACCAAACTCATTTGGATGGTTTGTTTGTTAACTCCACTGCATAGTAGTATTTCATAAACATTTGAGTCGAAGTATTCAGCAGTTGATTCTCAACTAGACTGGAATGAAGAATTGGCTTGGGTCAAATATAACACAAAGCTGCAGTTGGCCCAGCAAATGTACAAGGTCTTTGACTGAAACTCTGAAAGTGTGTCATAAAGAAAATTTCTTACATTGATGTTCTAAAGGTTTATGTTTTTCTAAGAAGAGTTGAAATTAGAATTATTAGAAACACCCAAAACTGTCCAAGGCCCAGGGCCCACAGATTATGATAGGACTCGGCTCAAATGGATGATTAGCCATGAGCAAAATCCATTTTAGTGGTTATTTGGTTCGCATTATTTTGCAAACATTTGATGTATACCTCGTCATATAGATGAATACCTGATAAGTGCGTTTCAAACGCACTTTATGGACTCCTTTTAGCTCATTTTGATCCTCTTTCTCCCCTTTCTTCCCTCTTTCTTCTTCCTTTCCCCTTCTATTTCATTCACTTGATCATTCTTGATCATAGTGACATTTTGCTAGATTTTCAGTCATTTTTTACCGAATTTCTAGTACATTTGTTTTCACTCTGTTTTGCCATGTTCTTAATATAGGTGGAACTACTAAGATGGCTACGCGTTGTAGAGTTGGCAAAGGAAGCAATGAAAATAGAGCACACGTAGAGAAATGGTGCGTTTGCACTATGCCCCATATCCGCTCGCACAAAGAGCACATTGCACAATAGAATCTTGAACAGAGAACTTCAAATGGACATAATTTTCAAACCACAAAACGGATGAAGGTAATTCTAGTTGGAGGTGAAAGCTTGTTTCGATAGCTTTCCAATGACTGGTCATAAGCTCGATTTGGATCTAAAACGAAAGAGTTATGCGCGTTTTAAATTGAACTGTCCAACCAGAAGAAATGGTGCGCCCGCACCACTTACTGAGGTGCCCACACACCATCCGGAAATAATGAAACCCAAAAGTCAGGAGAAATGGTGCGCCCGCACCATGTAAATCCGTGAAGAAAAAAACGATGCTTGTTTTAATAACAATAGAGTTGTTTAGTTTTTCGACTTATGCTTTTATTCCAGAGTTTAGAGAGTTTATTAGGGTTCCATATTAGAGAGAAAACACTTTGCTTATTCTAAGATTTGGGATTCGTAGATTATAGTTTGTGATTTCTACAACATTGAAGGTACTTTTATTCGATTTAATTTCAAAGTTTCAGTTTTTATTCTCTCTTTTCATTGTTATTATTTGTTCTTCCATTTTATTAGATCCCCTCTACTATAATTTCATAGTTGTTATTTTCATTAGATTAATTACGTCTTAATAATGTTTAGCCCTAGATTAGTTATAGATTTCATGTTTTATTGCTTAGAATCCATGATTAGTGAGTAGTTCCCTATCTAGGGTTAGGTGAAAGTATGGATTAGGGTTTAAATGTATTGTTAATGTGATTGTGATGATTTAAAGACGTTTATGCATTGATCTTGGTGTTTTGAGGCCTTAGGATAGATATTGATCACATTTGTGCTTTGGTATTATTGATTTCAAATGTTCTTAATTGAATTATGAACTCTTTTATCATCCCCATGAATCAACTTAATTTCTAGGCCAAGATATTGGGTAGAAATTAAGGGGATCCTTTATAAAGGGTTTTCCAAATTCATTAGATCTCTTAATCAATTGATTAAAACCATTCGAGAGAGGATTTAGTTGATTGATTAAGCGATCATTCTCGAGGACCATTCGAGAGAGGACTCGAGTATTCTAGAGGAAAACTAAACCTTGTGTAATCATTGCCTTTGAATCACAATTGCATTAATAATCGTTGTCCGCTTTGATCCATACTAGTAACCTTAACTCTAGTGTCTTCCTTATTCATATTTTCATCTCATATTATTTGCAGTTCTTTAATAATAGTTAGTTTTAGTTGTTACAAAAATCATTCAAAACCCCCAAAAACCCTTCAATTAGGTAATTTAGACTTAATAGACTTTGATTAATTCCAATTTCCCTGTGGATCGACCCTTGACTTGCCTTTACTACGTTCTTAGTAATTGCTTGTTAGGAGTTATAAATATTGTTTGAAAAGTGATTTTTGGTGCCTTAACGACACACTAAAAACCTCTTATCAATACCCAAAAGAAAAAATTTCCGGTTATCTTTATATATACATTTTAACAAAATTATGAACAAACATTATGTGAATGTTGACAAAGAAAACGTGCATTTAAGACAACAAATCACAAATTGTGTGACATTCAGAAAGGATGTCGAAATTTGCTCAAGAGCTCGCCTGAAATTGTCAAGCCTTGAGGGTGTTCTTTGTGACATACTAACGTTCAATCAAAGACGAAAAATAATGTTCAGTCAAGCATTGAATTAAGAAATGATGTTCTTGAATAATACAGTGGCAGATCTTGGACCAAAAACTTAGTAGGGCCAAGTTTGGAATCCCCAACTTCTAAATGGAAGTTGAATATTTAAGAATTGTATTATATATATATATATATATAGGGGGAGGATCACATGTGAATGCTCTTTACATGAGAAATGAGAACGAATCTCAACCATACGATTGGATTAGAGTCACAACACTTGTTCATTAGAGTTATACCCCCGAAAAAATTTTGAGCCCAAAAAAAATAGTTTTTTTTTTCGAAATATTTTTTCTAATTTTTGTTTTTTTGGAGTTACATCACTTTTTCATTATAGTTACATCACTTGTTCATTAGAGTTATAGCGTGTAAAATCCATTCTCATATGAACTCACTTATATATATATTTAAAGCTCTTATACCAAAAAAAAAGTTATTAGAGAATTAAAGCTCTTATACCAAAAAAAAAGTTATTAGAGGGTAGGCCCCTGCCACTCTGCCTGCCTCATTTAAAACCGAATCGCTATTTACCGTCCGTATTTACTTGAAATCGTCCGTATTTTTTCATTATATACCCCCCATGCCCCTCCCCCTTTCACCTCACTTTACCCTCTCCACTCTCACCAAACTTAAGCTCTCTCTCTCTCTACCATCAAGCACTAACACCACCACCACCTTCCGAACACCATCGCCGGCCGACCACCACCCACCACCGGAGCACCACCGACGCAAAATGTCCGATGAAGGACCGTCAACGCCGCCGGAACGAAATGTGGTAAGTTGGAATTTTTTTTTTTTAAGTTGCCGGAAAATTTTTTTTGGCCACCGGAGCAGGGTAACGGATCGAAAATCCGTTACCCCAGTGGAAGAAACGGATGTAAAACCCGTTGCTTCCACAGAACCAACGGACCAAAAATCCGTTGCCTCTGTGGAAGCAACGGAAAAGTGATCCGTTACCATGGTAACGGATCACTTTTCGGTACCACCACGAGGTAACGTAGATCCGATCCGTTACCTCGTGGTGGTAACGGAAAAGATATCCGATTACTAGAGGCGGTGGTAACGGATTTCCTATCCGTTGCCCCGCATTTTCGAAAAAAAAAAAATATTTTTGTTAGCCTCGTGTTTTCCGGCGAGGGGTTGGGGGGAGGGAGTTTGGGTTTTTTTTAATTTTTTCTTTTTTTAAAATTTATGTTTTGTTTATGTTTGTAGTAATTTATGTTTTTTAATAATTATATATTTATGTTTATTTAAAATATTTTATATTTGTTCCTAATTTATTTATTTATTTATTAATAATTTCTGTTTGAATTAAAAATAATAATTTGTGTTTATTTGGGTTTTTATAATTTATGTGAATAGTTAATTTGAATATATTAATTAAATGTTAACAGTTAATATGTTCCATTTAGTTAATATTTGATTTTCCGTCATAATTAGTATTGATTTTGTAATTAGCAAATAATAGTACATCCGTTTATGTTAATTTTGTTAACGAATATTTAGTTAATATTTTTTGATATTGTTTTCAAATATGTGAATAATATTATTGATTATATGTTGTCTAATTGAAAAAATGCTAAACATTATAGGCTTATTTGCCGGACTTTGGGGGGTGATTATATAGATTATAATCACATGTTTTATAATGAAACACTATGGGCCGAGAAAAAGGAACTACAAGATTGGGTTAAGAAAAGGGCAAATGAAATCGGGTTTGTGATGATTATTATGTCAAATCATAAACACGATCCTAGTGGACGAGAATATGTATATATGAAATGTAACCGGGCGCACCATATAGGGGTGAAGGTAGAGATCTTAGTGTAGCATACCGGGTAGCTACAAAGACAAAAGCCTCGTGGGTGTAGAGCGGGAGTTAAGGTTGAGTATTTGGAGTACCCGGATCGAACCGGATGGGTGATCAAAGCGTAACGGGGGATTAGGGGCATGCACAATCATGAGTTCATTCATTACCCTGAGGGACATCGACCCATCAGCGGCCTTAGTCCGGCGGCAAAGGTATTCGCTCGCGATATGATAAAGTCGCACGTTAAGCCTGCTAGTATAATGAAAGCTGTGAATGAAAAATTTCCCGATGATCATCCAAATATGAGACACTTGTACAACCTGAAGGAAAAGGATAGAAGGGAAGCAATGGATGGTAGAGACGTGATGCAACACTTCCTTCACCTTGCTCGAGAGAGCGACTACCTTCACTGGATTAGGCAAGACGAGGAGACAAATGCAATGACTGCAGCATTCATGGTGCACCCTCGTTCGGCAAATATCCTCCGAACTTATCCACTTGTTGTTGGTATGGATGCAACATATAAAACCAACAAATATAACATGCCTTTTCTCACTAGTAGAATAAATGCTTATTGCTGCGGTGGTATTGCTGCGGTTTTACCCATACGCAGCAATATATCACGTAAAAAGAAAAGGTAAAATATAAATAACCATATTGCTGCAGTTTCTATTGAAAATCGCAGCAATATAGTTCCAACGGAAATTTTTTGAAAAAAGTTGACTATTTGACCAACCATATTGCTGCGGTTTCCACTGAAAACCGCAGCAATAGAAGTCAACGGGAGATTTTCAAAACTTGTTTGACCAATTTGACCAAAATATATTGCTGCGGTTTATTTAAAAAACCGCAGCAATAGATTAAAATATTAATATTTTAATCTATTGCTGCGGTTTTTTAAGTAAACCGCAGCAATAACAACGAAACCCTACATCTAACATAAGTTGGGCGCGCCTCCCTCAGTCTTATTTCTCCCTCTCACATCTCACACACTCCTAACTCCTCCCTCTCTCTCATTCATCGGTTCACTCTCCTCTTTTCTCTCTCATTCTCGCCGACCTCACCGTGCTCTCACTACACTCGGCCTCTCGTGCTCTCACGTCGTCTCCTACCTCACCTCACCGTCATCTCCTACCTCACCTCACCGTCGTCTCTCTTCAAATCACAACTGACAGTCATCGTCGTCTCTCTTCAAATCACAACTGACAGTCATCGTCGTCTCTCCATCACCGTCGTCGTGAGAAAAGCACCCCTCGCCGTCGCCCTCGCCTCATTCTCCATCCCTCTCAATCGCCTCTCTCGCGATTCACTCTGAAGACGAGTTTTCCACAGGTTCGAATTTCGTTCTTATTTTTTACGAGTTTTCATTTTCAGATCTAAATTTTTGTTTTCTGATTTTCATATCTGAATTTTGTTTTATGATTTTCAGTTCTATGGTTATTAGTTTATCAAGATCCTTCAACTTGTGTGACGATTTTCGCGATTTTCCGGCGAGTTTCCGGCGGTTTAACCACGAGTGGTTCGTCTACTTTGTTCGTCTACCCGCGAGTTTCCGGCGATTTTTTTGATTTGGTTTTGAATGTGGATCTGAATTCGTGAATGTTAATAGTTTTTTTTTCATTTTTGTATGTAATTAGTTTCAATTTGTTCTTTAGGTGTAGTTTCATTTCCTCATTAGGTTATTTAATTTTTTTATTTCATCTTTCAAATATTGTATTTTTTTTATTTTCATTGTTTTTGATTTTTTACTCAATACACGAGTGTTGTACTAGTTCGTTTTAGTTGCTTTTGGTTTCAGTTGCATTATAAGTTTATAACACTGAAAATAGTATGAACTTTTAAATTTAATTTTTTTTTTTAAAAAAGGTGCACCTATATATTGCTGCGGTTTTGGGAAGAAACAGCAGCAATAGACCTTTTTTTTAATATAAAAAAATACCTATTGCTGCGATTTTTGGGAAGAAACCGCAGCAATATACATATTTTTTTAATATAAAAAAATCATATTGCTGCGGTTTTGGGAATAAACCGCAGCAATATACATATTTTTTTAATATAAAAAAATCATATTGCTGCGGTTTTGGTTAAGAAACCGCAGCAATAAGTTGGCATATTGCTGCGGTTAAAAACCGCAGCAATAGGTTAATTACCTATTGCTGCGCCCTGAATTGCTGCGCGGCCAAAACCGCCGCAATAGGCCACTTAATGACCGCAGCAATAAGCAATTATTCTACTAGTGTCTAGAGCTCACTGGGATGACGCCGTGCAACAAGAATTTTATGGTTGGGTATGCTCTGATGGCCAACGAAACAGCTGATAGTTATAATTGGGTGTTGGACAAGTTTAGGTTGCTTATTGGAGTGAATGTTGTCCCTGTTACACTCATTACTGACCGTGATTTGGGCCTTATGAAAGCGATCCGGGAAGTGTTTCCTAACTCTGCACATTTGCTATGTAGATGGCATATCAACAATGACGTGCAGGCTAGAGTGAGTAACATCATGGCCAACACCGATGCGGGTCCGAGATTCGTGAGCCGAACTTGGTATCGGATAGTCAACGCGACCGACGAGAGGAGTTATGAGGCCGAGGTTGATAATATGAGAGATGTGTACAAAAAGTGGCCTAAAATAATCCAATACGTTGAAACAACTTGGCTTGTGTACAAAGAGAAGTTTGTGCGGGCATGGACGGACAATGTACTTCACCTTGGGAACACGTGCACTAGCCGAGTTGAAAGTGCACACTCGCACCGAAGTCTTGGGTTTTTAGTAGCACAATCGCCTTGGACTCCATCTTTTCTATTGCTCACAAGTGAGATAGAAAATCGGGTGAAGAAGGTTGAGAATGATTTGGAGGAAAGTCGGCGTCGGCACGGAATATTATACAAGACTCGGGCATTGTATCAATTAAATGGTCGAGTCTCGCATTACTTGTTTAGAACTGTTATCGCATGAGGAAAATCGTATGCGGGAGTTAGGCTACGAGGTATATCGGCGTTGCGGTTGCTCGTTGAGAACCACACATGCAATCCCTCGTGCATGCGCCATACGGAGACGATTGGAGGCGAACGAGAGTCCGTACCTTACGCGACTTACATCCTTATTGGACTACTTTGATCATTGGTGATGGTGTCAACAACCCCGTGTTTGTATCCGAGGCAAAGACAAGATTCTCGGTACTTCTTAGAGTTGGTTGAGCTGGTTCAAAGTAGTGATCCCGCCGTATTGCGGAGCGCTACCCGGGTTCTAGAGGAACATCTCGCGTAATCCGGGCGATTCAGCTTTTGAGCCCGATATTGTCGAGAACCCCAAAGGGAGACCACGCCGAAAGAATCACCCAAGTACAAAACGAAAGAAGAGTGGCTTTGAGCACACATCCAGTTCGTCTTCAAAGAGAAGCGGATCTTCGAGTTCGGTTATGAGCTTGTCAACTTCTACAGGTAATATGTTTGTTAATTGTATGTATTGATTATTGATAACATTTATTTGATACGTACTTGATAAATTTTATGTTAATTAATTTGATTGTTGTAGGTCGGGAAAGCGTGGATGGACAAGATGGTGTTAGTGGATTTCCATTTTACCGCAGGATTCCCGGGATTCTTCGCCCATTAATTACTAGATGGACTAATGTCCAGGCGGACGGAATCGTGGATTTCGAACTGTTGCAGATTGTTTTTTAGGGAGTGAAGACCATTGGGGTTTTATCCGCCAAAATATGGCAAATGAGATTGCTGCTCATCGGGATGTTTACACACATATTTATTATGATGGGATAGACGCAAGCAATAAGGCGCATTATTTGGAATGGAGGGGCAGATTCGAGGCTCATTGGATGGTTACTTCGCAAGACTTGTTTCCTATTGCGCAGATGTTCAATGCCGCAGTCATTTTAGTAGGACTTGGCCCGGAGGGGACAACTATATCCGTGTATCACTTGTCCTTCCTTGGCGTGCTTCGAATACACGGTGGGTCCAACTAACGAACTCGTAATTGCACATCTTGGTACCTTTCAGCATTATATTAGACGGAGTTACTTCCCGGATCACCGGTACCACCTATTCATAACTTGTGGCATAACATGCATGAAGATAGTGTTGATGGTTGGGATCCGTTGTATGGTGTGCGACGCGCTTTATGGGATGAGTTACTCTCTTCTTAGTATATAGTACATAGTGCGATCTATTCATTGTAATATTTTATGTAATGTATTTGATAAATGCATTTGTAATTATTAATACTATTTGATAATTGAATTTGAGCCGAATAAGTAGTATTTGATATGATATTAATTTATAATGTTGGATCATATTAATTTATAATGTTGGATCATAATAAGTTGCAATGATTCAAATTGAAATAATATGTTGCAATGATTCAAATTGAAACAATAGGTTGCAATGATTCAAATTGAAATAATAAATATCATCATAAAACCAAAGTCATATATACCTAACAAAGTAATATCATCAAAAAATGTAACTACATAATACACCCAAAGTAATATCATCAAAAAATGTTACTACATAATACACCCATACCTAACTAATGGAATGAGAACATTGAAATGCAATGACTACATGTCATGATGATGCTCGTCCTCGGCAGCGTCCCGTGCCCGATCTAGACGCAATGCAAGCATCCCAATCCCGAGCGAGGTCGGCCAACATCTCATATGCCAAAGAAGTGTTGGGTCGCTGGTCATTGTGCCGATCCTCCGTCAACGCTCTCGTGGCGTCAAAATGTCGGGCCATCCACCGCAAAAAGTCGTTAGTTATGTTATGTTATGTATCAATAATATAACATATAAAATAGTAAACAAATAAATGATTATATTGCGTACATAGTGGGTGTTTGAAGTGTTGGCCCGGGGCGGAATATGCGTCCTATCTCGCAAAGAATGAGGGTAGGATGGGAATATGTACAAAACCAATCCATGTACTCCCTCGAACACTCTCCGCGACGAGTAACCCGTCTCAACCGTGATACGTTGAGACCCCCAAAGATATGGCGTGAACCGCCGCCATGCGGACTCGGCTACCGAGACCGAGAATTGAACCTCATACCTCTTCGGGTTGCTCGGTCCGTATGCGAAATCAGGCTGAATAGGAGGGGTAGGAATGACCTGAACAAAACCCAACTGTCGCAGTACACGATCCCGGGTTGTACGGCTCAATGATACCTCGATAACGTATGAAACCGACATACAACGTCCTCGGAATCATGGCAGCCTGGTCATCCCCATATGGCGTCCGATCGACCCGAAAACGGATAAATGTAATAATTTCATGTTACTAACGTAGTAGTAATATATGAGAACATAATAATATATATTTTACTAATGCATTAAATATTCGTACCTCAGTAACCCGAAGGTTGTCCAAGCGTCTACGAATGGACTCCGGTCGGACGAAATCCTTGCCGACGATGTGATAATCCCACTTCCGTGCCCGGGGATCATGATCACCGAAGGCCGCCCCTCTCGCTGTGGTCGGAAACACGGGAAGTACTCGTATATCCAAGACTGGAGGAGCGTCAAACACCCGGCAACCTGTTTGCTATCCGCTCTAGACGCAACCCCTAGGCGACGATATAGGTACGCCAAAGCAAATGAGCCCCACGAGTAAGTATGAACCGAATCAAGGTCATCCAGCTTCGGTTATGTTCCCGGGGCATGAGGCGGGAACCACTCTTATCGGTGAAGAGGGTACACCCAAGTGTCGGGAGGAACCATGCGCGAACCCGCACGTCGGTCGGACGGCCCCGATCCATGCAAAGGATCGAAAATCTTCCGAACGGTAACGCCACCGTTCCTCCGGACCCGTGAGTCCTCACATAATAACTCCTCACGAGTCAAGCCGAGGAGCTCCTCAAACCGTACATACAACTCGAAGTTGGCAAAACAAGCACTAACGGTCCGACCCTCAATAGGAACACGTAGGATCCGCCAAACGTCATGTAACATGATCGTCATCTCTCCAAAAGGCATGTGAAACGTGTTCGTGTCGGGCTGCCAACGCTCTACAAACGCCGTAAGTAATGGAAAGTCAAGGTGCCCAAACATAATCCCCGGTAGCCGGGCAATGCAAGATCTATCCAAGCGCTGCAACGATCGCCGCGGGAAACCCCAAGTCAAAGAACGGATCAAATGCATTGGAGCGGTTATGGCACAGCATAACATCCCTAGCAGTCGTATCGTGGTATATACGGGAGCCGACGTGCCCCCGCCAACTAGGAATCAGGGTACCGTCAAGTGGGCCCCCAGGCATCGCCTCGGTAACTAACCACGAAGTATCCCTAGCAGCTCTAGCCCTGCTCGACCGACCCTACTAGATCCGGAACTCGACCCCGAAACAAACCTCCCTCTACTACCCTTCCTCACAGGCACATGGGAGGCGGCTTCACCCACATCGGCTCCATCGTCATCTCTCATAGCATGATCTAACTCCCGCTCGTCCCCAATATCCCATCCAAGACTATCGGGCGCGTCCTCGAGAATAGGCATCCGGCTAGCCCGAGCATCGATCCTCGCCCTCCTACTAGATGCATCAACACCACGAGATCTAGTGTGTCGTGGCGTCGATCCCTCAGGACCATCAAGACCCTAATAATACATTATGTTAATTATTTATTATTTATTTAATGTCTACGTTATTATATTGTAATTACTACTAATCTATAACCATTGACACTCTAATAATTACTTAACTAAAATTATAAGGAAAACTAATACTAAGATGCATTAACATTGGTGATGGTGTTAACATAATATTATTAAAATATATTAACATGCGCAAAGTAAGTAAATTAGGGCATTATTATATAACTATTCACTTTCTAATAATTAATTAACTAAAATTACAACAATAAATCATATTAACTTGCTAATATCATTAGTAAACATGCTAATAAAAACAAATACCCTACATAAATTAACATGTTAATAAAAACAAATTAACATGCTAATATCATTACAATAAATAATCGTAATATGCTACTAATATAAAATAATAACATGCTAATATCATTGAAATATTTTAATAATATAATAACATGCTCAAATCAGTATATTAACTTATTATATAATAACTATTAAAATTAAATAATACTATTATCACATGCTATTAAACAATTAAATAAATTAAATCAAATAAATTAAATAATACTACCATGTTACTAACGTGCATTAACATAATAATAATAAAACCTAATTACCATATTATCACACAAATTAACATATTAACTATTCCAATTAAATTAATATATTCAAATAACTATTGACATTAATTATAAAAGCCCAAATAAACACAAATTATTATTTTTAATTCAAACAGAAATTATTAATACATAAATTACGAACAAACATAAATTATTTAAAATAAACATATAAACATAATTAGAAAAAAACAGAAATTAATAAAACATAAACATAAACATAAATTAAAAAAAAGGAAAAAAAACCCTAAATCCCCCCCTCCCTCGCCGGAAAACACAAAGAACAAAAATTTTTTTTTTCCGTAAATGCAGGGCAACGGACGAGAAATCCGTTACCACCACACGGTGGTAACGGACATCTTTACCGTTACCACCGCAGAGGTAACGGTTCAGATCTACGTTACCTCTGCGGTGGTAACGGAAAAGTGATCCGTTACCACCGTGTGGTGGTAACGGATTTCTCGTCCGTTGCCCCGCATTTACGAAAAAAAAAAAAAAAATTTTTTTGTTCCTCGTTTTTCCGACGACGAGTTCTTTGTGTTTTCCGGCAAGCCTACGTTGGTTTTGACCACAAATAACTACAAAACTAACCTGATTTGAAGATTCCCCGATTTCCTTTCCCTTCTTCCTTGGGCCCATTCTTTTTCCGGCGTGTTGTGGTGGTGGTCGGCGTCGGTGTCTTCTTCGTCCTCGCTCTGGTGGTCGCCGGTACGGCCTTCCTCGCCTGGTGGTGGTGGTTGCCGTGTGGTGGTGGTGGCAAGTGGTGGTGGTGGTGGCTTTGGGGGTGGTGGTGGCTTTGGTGGTGGTGGCTATGGTGGGAGTGAGGAGTGAGTGAGAGAGAGTGAGAGAGTGAGAGAGTGTTAGAGTGAGAGAGTGAGAGAGTGAGAGAGTGTGGGGGTATGGGGTAGTATTTGTAGGGGGTAGTTTAGGAGTATTTTAAAAAAAAATACGGGCGATTTCAAGTAAATACGGGCGGTATTTAGTAACCCCATTTAAAATCCTCCCCTGAAAGAATACGGATTGTTTGATCCACTTTTAGCTGAATAAGCTTGCTATTAGCCATATTTAGGATTTTATGTCCCAATTTTATAATGTTTTTTTTAGTGAGAGCTGCAATTAGCTGTTTGAACAGCTTATCTAGAAAATAGTTTAGATAATTTCATAGTTGATCTGTAGACAGAAATTCCGTTGTAGTCTAGTTGGTCAGGATACTCGGCTCTCACCCGAGAGACCCGGGTTCAAGTCCCGGCAACGGAATACATATTTTTTTGTAAATAGCCCATGTGTAGGCAATCTATCATCTATGCAACCGAAAAATGTTTCTCTTCTCGCTATGCCCCTTTTAACATAGAAACTTTGGCTATCTTATGAATCTTTTTTACTATCTTGACCTTTCTTTTGTTTATCTTGAGCTTTCTTGAGTAATGCAAATTCAATATCTGTTGTACGTTCTTTGGGCTATCCTTTAATGAGAAGAGGTATATCTTCTATTGTACATCCGTGTGTACCCAAATCTAAATATAATCATACTATTGACTTTGTTTATACTAGCATTGTTGTTCCAACTCAGACTTTTTACAGTATTTACATCATCACATGTCACTTTAATCATTATGTAACATGTTAGTAAATTTTTCTTAATATATGCATTTTAAATGTATCAAATTCTTATTTATTTTAAAGTTGTGTGTCGATATATAGTCAAATTAGAAACATCTATTAGATAATAGAGAAGTAGAAGCATTACCTAGATATAATTATGGTAGATTGGTTATAAAGAGAATTGGTGACCTCTCGAACATAAGATAAGAAGACATCGAATGGTCAAATTATCATTTCGAACATAAGATAAGACGTCAAATTATCAAAGTATCATAAAATTGGCTACAAAGAAAAGCGATCAAAGATAACATATCATTAACCCTCTTAAAAATGATAAAAAAAAAAAAAACTTTGCATAAGAGGTCTCGAATCCATGACTTCTTACTTTGTAATATGATTATCTTATTGTTAACCAATGAATTGTGCTTGTAACAAAATGTCAACCCGAAACTATACATCATTCTTTATCTTATTAGATAACCTGAGGCATTATCAGAGCCCAAGAACTAGTTTTTTCTTTAAATATGGTTCTTTTAAAAGGGGGGGAGAGGGTGTAAAAGGTGCTTTGAACATAAAACAAGACAGTGAATGGACTAAGAATCCATATTACTATTTGTAAGCAAAGCATAAGCACCTACGAATTTGCAATTTGTAAGAGAGGTAAGGGTGTGTAAAAAAATTAAGTAAATAGCCAGTTTTGTTAAATACTGTTCTTTTGTAGATAATGGCTAGGTAAACAGCAGGTTTTATCAATGTATGAGAAGGGACTCCGTGAAAAGAGAACAATCAGCGCTTTTGAATAACTGGTAGTCAAAAAGAATGGCCAGAACCACAAGAAAGTAGAAACTTATAGTTTTTAACCACCGTAATAGTTGGGATAAGAAAAGCTTCTCACTGTACCAAAATTCTGGAAATATGTCCAAACATGAAACACAAAAAAGGGTATTCTACAACTCAAGACTTCAAGGAAAGAATATGAGACAGACACATGATTAGTTCCTAATTCTAGGAACAAAAACACTACAGAAAACTTGAAGAATTCAAAATACAAATGAAATTTTCTTTTAAAATAACACATACTTTAACCTGTGAGGATCATTACAAGAAAATTACCCTGACTAAGATCTGCCGCCAGAAATAACCGATAATTTCACAATATATATCGATCGTGCCTTGTGTATAACTTAAAAACTCACTGGGCATTCTCTCCTTTTATTGTCTCAAACCTCCAATGCCTCCAAAACACCCCCAAAAGAATTATATATGTTCACATTTTATCTTCAGGTAAACTTAATCATGGGGGCATTAGCAAGGCATTGAGAGGTTAACAACTGAATAACCCATATTCACCACTCCATACTGTTTAGCTTGTACAACGGGCATTTAATCCTTTTTTTACTGCCATTAAGATTGCACGGCCAATCTTTGAAGATGCTCGAAGAACACCTGAAGACTAACATCATCCGTGAATATTACATCAGACACGGCTGCCAATTCATTGACGTTGTTGTATGTCGCTGATGGGTTCAACTTTGCCAACAGAAATCTAGCCTGTTCATTGATAAAAAAAAAAAAGCAAGCAGTGGCAGTTAAATTATTTAGCCCCACTAGATGAAACGCATGCATCATTCTATCAACAGGAAATTACTCTTAGAAATATTAATGTTCAAAGTTGCATATTGCCAAGCGTAATACCCATACTATGCAATAGAGAAAAATAAAAAAAATTGAAAAAGAGGAAGTAATAAGCTAGACATTTTACTGCCAGTCCTCCCATAAATGTTGTACACAATATTACCAACAGCCATCCTAACCATTAATCAATATAACCAAAATAGCAAGATACTTTAAGCTCGCTACACAAAGCCATCCATCTCAAAAATATGACCTATACCCAATGCATTATTGCATGATCAGCCAAGTAGCAAATTTTTTTAGCTTAGTCAAAGAGACTCAATAAAACGTCAGCTCTACAGAGCTACAAAAGCCCAATGATAGTAGGATACCCTTATGGCCTTATCTTTCATTAATACTGTTCCTCTAAAGCATGAGCTACCATCATTCCAATTTATATCAATCACAATCAGCATCAGAAAACGAATTTTCCAGCCCTGGTACAGAAGAGAAGACCAGAATAAAACACAAACCTGAGAGCCATGCTGATCACAAACCACCAATCTGGGGACAGGGAAACGATCATGGATAATCATCTGAGAATCCTGATGTGGAGCTTCTAATAATTCTTTAAAGGCCTGAAATCGAAAGAAAATACTGATTAAGAGGGTCTGTAGAAAGAGAGAGAATTTTAGCAAGATAAAGAAAGCACCAAAAGGCATTATCTAGTTCCTAAAGTGAAAAACAAGGTCTCCTGCTCTTCAAATTGTCACCTCTAAGCTGCTTGAACAATGTTAGTTTCAGGTAAGTTGTTATTTAAGAAGTAAAACCTCCTTTTCCTCTCAGGAAATAAAAAAAGGTGCTATTAGAAGAAAATGCAAGCCTAAAACCTTCTTGATCCCAATAACATGCAAAAATGTCCTTGAGACACTGGTCAAAAATCTATCTTGAAAAACTCAACAAACCTGGTGTTCAGGTTGATTCTGGTAGCCCATATTACGCCACTGAGCAACAGTCATGCCATGGAATATAACCACGCTGAAATAGGCATCCAGCAAAAGTATGCGGTCAGCTGCAATGGATGCCACATCTAACAATGCTGGAGATGGCGGAGCATTGAAGGAATATGATATAAGTGATGGCTGGATCATCACAGCTGCATTAGTAACGTTCTCACGGTTCAACAGCATGCGAAAATAGGCAGTTTCATCAGGACTATTGTTGAAAACCTGTTGTGAGGAAATAAAATGTATTATTAAGACCCATACAAAAGAAAAAGTTCAAGGACACCAAGAACCCACAACTTCATACCTGCACAAACTGTGACCGTCTCAAGTTAAACATAAACTGGGGGAACAACGAAAAACAAGGATTTAGTGTAAACGATGTTGAATCATCTTTCCGGTAGTCACCAAATTTGGAGCAAAGGCGTATTAGATTGCGATCCAACCACCGCGTAGCATCAAATCCTTCCTGCAAATAAGACGGCCTACATCAAGCAGACAGCCTACACCAAGAAACTGAAACTAACGGCAAATATGATTTCAACATAAAAATAGGTGAGCACAGGCAACAGTAACAGAACACATGCAATGCAGCAGAAAGAAGCCTGAAAAGCAGTAGGACAATAATGTTTCCATAATTGATCCTACATATACGAGCTTAAGACTGTCTGAAGGTATCTTCTAGGATTTGTAAGCTTACTTAGAAACAGGAGTTACTGGGAAAAAGAATGAGAAGCTCGTGAAAACAATTCACATCAATATACCAGCAAATATATTACTAGGCCTTCACCTTAGGCACAAACAAGCTGTTAAATGACACGAAGAAAACTAAAAAGTACCTCCATTTCCATCTTATGTGAACACAATCTAGCCATTACTACAGCAGCAGCTTCTTGATCAAAGCCTTGTACTAGTTCCTGCAAAAAGAATGCCCTGTCTCAAAATTGGCTCTTACATTTCCAAAATATATATAGCTCCGGATAGAAAAGTAACAAATATATATTAGCATTGGTAGTAGGCTAAATATACTAGCACAGACAATATACCAAACAAAATATATGGAGTATTCTTAAGTTGAACAAGGCTACTAAATTTGTATTGTTCCAAACATGACATCCGAGACAATGTAACAATAGAACAATGTTTGGGACTTCAAGGACTGAAGTACATTGGAGAACTCGCAGACATAGCATATTCATATCACAAAAGTTGGATAGTAACCCAAAATAACAATAGAAATAAATATCGACAAACTAAGTCAGATAAAGAGCAATATTTTATCTAGCTCCGTAATCAACCAACTTACAATAGGAGCAAACAAATCTCCCATATCAACCAAACCATAAAAACCCATCCATAGTAAATTTAACATCCCTATACATATTGAGAAGAAATATGATAAATGCATCAGATCAGGGTGTCCCAGGGCTGACTACAACTAGCAATTAGTAAGATTATAGACTATTGACAGAATAAAAGCATGTTTACAGGTTCTGGAAATATCTTGCTTGAGCCTTGGAGAAGTTACATAGTAGAGTATATTATCTGATGGTAAGTTTCCAAGTAAAAGATAATAATGGGAAAGTAAGATAACTTGTCACTATTTCGAAAATATAACAGCTTTAATAGCAGCCAAAAAACAAAAAGATTTAACATTCTTTGTAGACAGAGAGAACATTCTTTTTTTAGCAAAGCAGTCCAGATTCCGGAGTGAGGTAGTTTTCCTCCAAAAATTTCTATCCAACCTACATCATTAGATATTCAACAGAAAATGATACAATAGAACACATGAGCAGAAGTTCAATTATTCCACAAGCACATTTTGCTTCATAGTTGACTATCTCCATCCCAATTCAGCAGGGAATATTACATCTTTAGTAATTTCCATTTTCCACATCTTATCAAGCCATTTTGGAAAGTGTGGACGAAAAAAAATTAAATTTCCACTGATTTAGAGATAAAAGAGTATATATTAAATGAATAAATAGAAATAAGAGGGTAATATGCAGAAAATAAAGATTTTCTAAAATGAGAATCAGAAATTAAATATGAAAATCCCAAACGACGCACCTCTGAACCAACAACACTCTCTACCCATCTTCTACTGACAGTTGTGATACGAAGCATTGTTTGACCATCTGAACTCTGATAACTGCCTCACAAAAAAACTACTTTAAGATCCAGACAAATTTTTAAAAATTTACATAATTCACGCCACATATTTGACTAAAACAACTAACAAATCAAAGCAACTGACCTGGTCAAAAACTGCAAGTACAACTGCGGATTCAGAGTTCCAGGAGCGTTTGCTCGTTCGCTAGATGAAATGTCAAAGAAAACGGTCACATTAGTATTTTTATCAAGGCTGCACAACTTCCAAGCCGTTGTATTTCCCTGTCCAATAACTGTATCAGCTACAGCAACGCCTTTCTGCAAAGATACGAAATGACCATGTTAGTCACACAACTGAACCTAGTTTTGCAAATGTTCCTGATCCCACAAACCGTAATATAAAAAACTTCCACAAATATTCATGGTAAAACTCAAAGGCTATGTGATATAAGACAACCCTCCAGAAACTTAAAACGAACACTTCAAAAAAGAATTCAGCCCGAACCTTTTCTAGAGATGTGCAAGGTCCAATAGCCCCTTGAATCTTGATATCCTTGGAACAGTACAACTCAAGGGTGCCACTAGAAAATAAAGCACGACTAAGGATCAGCAAAAATTCACAGATAGCTTCAGATAAAGATTGCATACAGTATATTAGGCACCACAAAGAATTAATGGCCTATCTTTGAAGCAAAAACAGTACAGATAGCAAAAGCAAGCTTAAATACATTATTTGATCCACAAAGCGGGGAGGAAAACACCACAAGAATTGCAAACAGCATGGACTCAAAACTTCAACATACAATATCTCCATGCTCGTACTTTCAGTTGTCTTGTCAGAGAAAATTTTTGCTCTAAGATCCTGATGATCCAGCCTAACGTTCATTCTTATGGCTCACTTAAGCCTGTTAAATCAACAAGAATTGCAGAGATGGCAAGAGAAACTCAAGAGCATGAAGAAGAAAATGTGGAGTCGACAATGCCCAACGCTAACAATTATGTAGACTGTTAAATCAATAGAACTGCTGCCAATATGTTGTATATCAGTGAGAATTCAGGAAAAACTAACTGGATGATGATCATCACTATCCACAATCAGCTTTCTTCAGCAGCAGCAATCAGCTCTCTAGCCTTGACAACTCTTCTTTGACCTCACATCCAAGCCAAAATTGTTCAAAATGACACCAGGAATTCTCTACAATATGTGAATTCTAGGAGTATCATTCTGGTTGTGTGACCATCTTAGCCTAGACTAAAGAGTTAATATGTTCCTTTACAAAAGCATTCACTATTCCAACCAGACTTATTCACCATTGTCACTAATACCCCAGAAAAACACCGATCCTAGCCTAGAAAAAGGAGTATAGTAATCTCACCTGCTCAACTACAAACTAATATAGTATATATCACTAAGGAACTCGTTGAGAGTCCAAAAGATTTTGTTCAAAAACAATTCCAATTACAGTGCTTCTTATCGCATTTCTTGATTGAAACTGACCCCGCATTAGTAGAATCTACTCTGTTTAGGCTCAAAAGTTTATGTTCAATTAGCAGTAACAAAATTATCAAGGAATATATATATAACAGTTCAGAATATGATTTATATCCTTGGAGATGTTTATAACCAATATCCATAATACTGGTTCTATTTACAGCATTTCTTGATTGAACATTAACCCAGGATCACCATCCAAAAATTTAGTCAGTAAACACTACAGTGCCGAAGGAGAAATAGCTTAGAACAATCCATGATGGCATAATCCTACCAGAACAGTAGGAATGGCCACGACCTGTAATGCTGGAAGTAGTGATCAGGGAAGTGTTTGCCTTCCCAAGAGCCAGAAGACTATTTAAAAAGAAAAAAAAAAGTTGCAAGAAGCCACATATGACATAAAAAAAAAGAGATATTTATAAAGATTATTGAGGTGCAGGAATTACTGCAAGAAGGTAGCACCAAAAACCAATCAAAAGAAAGAAGGGAAACACCAGATACAGCATCAAGGAATTGCTTTCCCTTCAAATCAGAAATACTTACTTAAAGCACAAGCCAAGAGACTGTTCTCCTTCTTCAAAAAGACGCTTAAAAGAGTCTTTGAACACTGAGTGACCAAAACTCTCTGATAACACAACAAGACCGCCAGTTTTTTCAACAGCAACCTTCATTTCTGCCACTCCAACCTTCATATTAATGGGATTCAGTAAGTGAGCAAACTACAGATCTACACTGAAAAATAATATATTGGATAGACATCAATCTAGAAGCCAGCATTAATACCAGGTGCTTAACCCATTTCTATAAGGTTGTTACAATCTAATTTAACATAATGGGTGCAACCATATCATGCAAATGAGCAGTGTGATAGGGAACAGAGGAGATCCCACAAACACTTGATTCGAACATTAAAACACAACTGAGAAAAGCATAACATTGAGGTACAGCTCATAAGTTAAAATGTTGACTTGTAAAGTAGAAACTACCTGCAGCTTCAACATATCCTGAGTAATATTAGGAACTACATATCAATATGCCTATTACAGCTACTGGAGAAAGAATAAGATAAAGACATATACTCAGGACCATGCCTAAGATAACACCTAAGAGGAAAAATAAACTGTCACATTTCTATTAAGCACACCATTCAAGTAAGACTCGGATGCACTACATAGCAAAAGCAATAGAATGACAGAAAATGCTCCTACCACTAAGACAATTAACATGAATGTTCCGCAATAAATGACATGTGTGTCTTGTGTTGGCAATACATTCAGGAAAAGAAAAAAAAAAAAAAAAGCAATCCAATTGAAGAAAAAACATAGTACGAATACAACAAAAAATAATAACAAACCTGATCAAGTGCAGAGGCGAAGAGGTCCAAAACATGACCCTGGGTAACAAGCTGTTTACCTAAAGTATCATAAAACTTTACTGCTTTTTGGAAATAAGGTGCAGCATCTTTATCCAGATCCTTGTGTGAACGTACAGGATCTGACAAATCTTTGGATACAATCTGCAAAGGAACATAAAAGACAAAACAAAGTTACAGACAGATAAATGACGAAACAGATTACATGGCATCGCATGTGTCAATACAAGGATAATTATAAACATGCATAGGCACAAGCCCAAGTGATGTCCCAAGAAGTACATTATAAGTTGCTGTCACCTCCCCCACTCAATGACCTGAATTTTAATTATAGACAATAATAGGGACTAGGAAGAGAGCAGGCTGGAGAAACCAATGTTTCCTAGGAAGCATTAGTTATGAACAGATACAAGAGCAGAGGGTGAAACTTGGGTAAAGAGAGCAATGACATCCCCCCCCCCCCCTCAAGTATGAAGGTTCTGTGTACCAATCTAGTACATGGTATGGTTTGGCCATCAATTGTTCTTCAGAAAAAGCAAGAATTTTGTACTCCGATTTCAAAGGCCCACTAGTTTCTATTTTCTAAAGCATGACTTGGATCCTATTTCAACATGGAAACCACTAAGCAATGGTCTTTGCGAAATAAATTAGAAATAAACCCCCTTCGCCGAGATTAAATATTATTCTTTTCATAACTTTCTCTCTTGGAGTTATTTCTTCGGAAATTCTCAATTTCGGCCATTGGAAAAGATTATAGCAAGCAAACAAACATATATATTGTGATAGAAGCTACAAAAGCACACATTTTATTATTAATTATTGTGAAAAAAGGGTAACAATGCATGATGCCTACAAAACATACCGTTCCTGGCCCTTCTGTGCAAGGACCACCCACCAAAGCAATAATCCGAGCACCAGTACCTGGCGAACAAGCTCCAAGCAACCCTGCAGCTACACTCAATGCCACACCTGTGCACCGCAATGCTCTGCTACCAGGTGGAACAGGCCACTGGTCTGTTTGTAGCTCATCCAATAACTAAAATTCATAAACCCAAATAAACAAATTAAGTATATTCAAATCTTACTATAATTATTCACCCAAGAATCAAAATCTAAATGGGGGTTCACTTGTAAATGAGAAACAATAGAATGTTGAACCTCATGGAGTCATGGTCAATTGGAAACTTAACAAGTTGTTGAATAAACAAGGACCTACACCTTGAACTTTTCAAAGCACTTCAAGTATCCATGACATACACTTACAATTTAAAACGAGTATCAACATTGGACACCTCGTTTACGACCAAAAACAGGCAATGTCGTAAAATGGCCACGGCTTGGACTTTGACATACCCATCTCAAGTCCAATGAACATAAAAAGGAACAGCAAAAGTCCTTCACCTAACCGCCGCCCCCCGCAGTCAGGGTCAAAAGGATGCAATCAACTAAACAGTTTTACTCATGCATAAACTAAAGGAACATACAGTGTCAATAAGGCAAAATGCACAGCTCACCAAACACATAAACTAACCAACATTCAACAATTAGTGAAAAGCACAAATATTCTCCTAACAATAAAAAACAATCACAATTAACAGCCACAACCACCCAAGCTACTACATTGGACAAAATTAGCCTAAATCAGATCAGTATATACCAAAATTGAACAAACCTCAACATCAATTTCAACAACAACAACAACAAATCATTCTCTTCCTCAAAGTTAATCAAACCAAATTCATCACACACCCAAAATCACCTACATTGTCAAAACCAACCACAATCCCAGCAAAAACTCACCGCATTAAGCGTATATTCGCAATCGGAAGCCGGCAACAAAAACCGATCAACACCAGAACCCGGCAACCCATTTTGCACAACCTGCTGCTGCCCAACTTTAGGGTACCCAGGCCCAGCCCCAACATGACCAGGCCCACCCCTTCTTGAAGAAGGGCCCAATCCAAGCTGATCCAACACATGATCTTTAGTAATCTCCTTAGAACCCCTAAAAATATAAACTTTATTCATATCAGAAAATCCCAACTCATGAACATGCACCTGCGTACCATACGATATAAACCCAACAAGCGCATTATCAGGTAGAGAAACAATCGCTCTTCTCAACGAAGATTTCACAAACCCTAATTCTTCCTCAATCATACAAGTATCAAGAACAAACAGAAAAACAGGCGGAATTAAACCCGAATTAGAATGCGGGTCACCCGGATTTGAGGAGAGAGAATAAGCTAAAGTTGTGTATTGTGGGTAAAGTTCAGCAGGAACATTGTTCTCAGATATGCCGGAATAATGAGGAGGAAAATGATTGCGTTGGAAACAAAAGGGGCAGATCCAGATCTTTGCGGTGAAATCGACGCGACAATAAGGGTTTAAAGCAGCGACGCAAGTTTTGCATCGAAGTGGAGCGTAAGGAAGCGTCGGAATTTCTGGGTTTGCGCGGATCGGAGAAATCGACGCTGCAATTGGGATCACACATTTCGACGCTTCGACTTTTGTGCGAGGCCAAGCATTCCAAGTCATACGAACACCGTCGATTCCTTCAGGATCGACGGATTGTGGTGGTGGAGCTCCGGCCATGTCGGGTGACGCCATTGATGAATGAGTGAGAAATTTTTTTGGGGTTTTTTCAATTTAGGGATTTGGTTTTTTTGGGTAAAGGGATTTTTTGGGTTTTTAGGGATTTTTAGTTTTTTTGGGATTTTTTGGGAATTGGTTTAAAGAGGCGACCCACCGGAAGAAATGGAGGTGAAGAGGGTCACCGAGGAATAGGATGAAGGATGATGATGGGAGAAGAGAGGAAGAAAGAGGGGAGAATTGTAATAAGAAAAGTCAATTTTTTGATCATAATATATATAATATGGTTGTTTATATATTTATGGGCTATAAATAAATTAATTGGAGTAGTTTTTTCCTAGTAGGACATGAATTAGGAGATGATGGATGGTTGGGTGCTCGTGGATTTCATGGGTTGGGTTGATGGAGTTGGACTAATGAGCTAGCTAGCCTCTTAAGTACTTGTTAATAGAACTCAAAAGTGTTTTTCTTAATTTTTAACAAATAATTTAGGTTATGTGAAAAAAAAATAGATGTTACTTCTAAGTATGTTCGCCTGTTTGACAATATCTTTTTGAATAATATTTAGAGACCTGACTAGGTTACAAATCTGATAAAAGTGAAAATTCTTGTTTAAAGTAGTTTTTAGTGGTTAAGGTCATTATTGGTATCCTAATTTGGATCTTAGGAGCCCAAGAGATGTATATGATCAAATCCTACTCATATTAGTGTCTGTAGAATCTTATGATTCTATTTGATTGAAAATATAAAGGGTTGGAATCTCAATATGATTCAAGATCCAATCCAACATGCATTTATACATTATTCTTACTTTTTTTTTCAGTTATACAAAATTGTTCATGTAAATATATGTTTCATGAAGTTAACATTGTAATGAAAATTATATTTATAATTGTTCTTCATTTTCTTTTCGATTTGTATTATGTTCTCTTCACCTGAAATAAGGTGATCTAGTCTGTATTATTCTTTCTAGTCTAGTCAATTATTTTGACTTTTGACCATATTTTGACACTAATTTATTAGAAATAACACTTGGGACCTTGTTGGAATTGTCACGTCACGTACTTTTTAAATATCTAATTTTCATAATTTTACTTGTACAAGATTAAAGATATTTAGTATCCCCGTTGTATTTTTTTTTTTACTTTACCCACCTTCTTTGTACGTGTTTGTCAAACTATTATTTAATCTTAAAAAAATTCATTGCATATTAGTAAAAATTATAACAATTGAATATTAATAAAGTACTCATTGAGACAAATCAAGCAAGACCCCACATGACTATAATTTTTCTTATATATTGAGAATAATTTAGAAGATTCTTTCTTATTGTAAATCGTGTCAAGATTCCAATTGGGTAAAAAAAACTGAGAGAGTATTAAGTAAACTGAAATTAGACTGTATGATCTGATATTTTCTTATTCAGTATGGTCTGGTCTGATATGATTTTGACAAGAATAAATAATAAGTTTGTGGAATAAGGTGAATAGATCATAACCTTAATAGTTTCATTTTTTAAAAGTTCTCTAACTTTATATGTTTCCAACTACCAACTTATTTCTTTGTTAAATGAAATTAATTATAATATTAAATCAAAAATAAGAAGTTACAAAAATTACAATATAAGTAAATAATTAAAAGGAAATAATTATCGAGTTACACTATTCATGAGTTTTATGAGTTGAACGTACTTGCTCAATTCTACTCATCAATCTCTCAATTCGAGTTCGACTGGAGACCAAGTTAATTGCTCGCAAGCAACTCAACTCGATTATTACCCCTTGAAATATCTAATTAATCTAAACCACCAATTAAATTACAAGTAGCAAATTTGTCTACCCACCTTAGAGTTCCTTCCATCACATATCTAAAAAAAATTTACACTGTTAGTATAGAGACATGGTATTCATCAACATGTGAGCATAAGAACTGAAAAATTAAGTACAAGCATCTGAATCACCATATTAAGATTCCACACAGGGAAGATGTCTTTTGATTTACATCAGAGTAATGTGAAGTTATTGGAAATACGAGTTTGACTCGTATTAGAAAAGTTTATATGATAGATGGAGATATTAAAAATACATTATCATAGTTATGCAATGCTTTGCATTTTCCCAATAGCCAAACCATTTAATGCCACAAAGATTGAGGATTAAGCATTAATTAACATAATAGATTTTATGGATTGGAAATTTGGAGTAATAATAATAAATATGATAAGTTTAATTGTTAATTGTAAGATTGAGATAAGATGTTAAAATTAAGGTTCTAGTTTTTCTCGTGATGGTGATTACCGATGATTGAAACTCACTATAGACTCTTTTATATAGGTGACTCGTCGTAGACTCTTTGCCTTTATTTGATTTTTTTTCCTAACAAGCTTCCTTGTAGACCTTTGTAACATAATCATTTTCTTCTTTTCTCTAATTTTTTTCAACACTTGGTCATATCCTGAGATAAGAGTGTCATTATGCTTCGTTTACTTTTCCAAAAAAGATCACAAGCATATGTTTTCGAAACCTTGAGTTTTAATTCATCACCAATCCTTTATCTTTCGTTCAACATCAACAACATTGACCTAATACTTAGGGTCCGCTTGATAATTTTCATTTGTTGGCTTTTAGTTTTTGGTTTTATAAAAATTTTGTATAATAAGATTGTATGACAAACTCAAAATCAAGTAATCATGTTTATTTTGAACATTGACAATAAAAAATTAGAGTTTCTTATTTTTGGCTTTCATAATTTATATATATGATTTTAGTTTTTTTTTTTAAAAAAACAACTAGGCCTAAATTAATGATGAACCTAACACATTGTTGTTATTGTTTTTGATGGAAACAGGGTTCTAAGAATTGTGATTAAGACAAATGAAAAAGGAGCTTGAAATGAGTGCTTCTTGACTCTCAAGAGCTTAAGAGATCCCACCATGAAATCAAACTTGTTTTTCTTTTTGGAAAATTTCCAGAAACAATCTACAAAAACAAACATTTTGTGCCAAAATGGTAACATTTGTGAGATTTCAACATTTTTGACCAATTTTTCCAGTGTTGACTCCCCATTTTCCTCTTTTTTCCCCACCATTTTCCTTGGTGCTTTCATGTCTCCGCAATCTTCTTACCTTATCCCCTTTGTCCTCATTTTCTTCAAAGTCTTATGCTTGTTAAACCTGAAAAGTTACTAGTCATATATCATCTCATATTAGTTATGACTTATGATTAAGAAAATATTTGAAAGCAAACATATTTGATAATGAATATATTGATACCAATTATGATATCTAATCATGTTGTTTATACTCTAAAGATTGATACATGCAATAAATCAACATATATACGATATCTACAACAACATTTATCCTTAAGTATTGAAACAATAATGCGAAAGGATCCATTCAATTTAATAGTACAAGTGTTTCGGTGCCGCTTCTTTTGTATATGGTAACTAGTTATTAGGCCCAGGCTACGCTTCGGATAAGAAAAATTTTCATTTATTAATATCATACGTTAAGATGTAACATTAAATGTTATTTGGTCTAGTGGTAAGACTTTAGTATATGTTCTTGAGGTCCTGGGATCAAACCCTATACTGCGGAATTTCTATTTTTTTTAATTGTTGTGGATTGCATGGAGTAAAACTCTCTTAGGGAGAGTGCCACGTGGCACCGTTTCTTGTTTAGGCACGTCTTTTGATATATTAGTATAGATATTCCAACCATAGAATAAATTTAATCACTCAACATCTCTAACGCCTTATGTTATGGTAAATTGAAATATGACTTTCATCTTGATATTCTTTAATTATCTTCTACCAATAAAATCGATTTCCCATCTCTTCAACCTTGCAAATTAAACTAAAAAATAAATCACGACTCTTAAATTGAGAACATTTACAGAACCATAAAAAAAATCCCCATTTAAGGAGGAAGAGTTAGTAAAAAAACAAACTAAAACTAATATAACTTAAAAAGTGAAGAAAATAACAATAATACAATATATAGGGCTTTCTACTGTAGAATCAATGAAAGCCTACACATATTCACTAATGAGGCTAAGATTTAAGAGAGGCTAGGATTTGAGAGAGTGGAATAGGGTTTCCATTGGCAACTTTTTAGATTTATGTTATTGCATGAGATTTCTAGTATGAACTTTGCACCGCTAATTCTCACTAACTTTTACTTCCTTCGTTTCTTAATATATGCATTATATTGACTTTTTACACTATTTAAATAACAACTTTGACCATATTTAATTACTAATTTATAAAAATAATGTCATAATTTTAATTGTTGATGGGTTAATCACAATGTATATTTTCAAAATATTTTTTTTTTAATAATTGTTAATAACATACTCCCTCTGTTTTTTTATCCTTCTCGCTTTCCTGTGCGCGTCTCACAATGCACATCTTTGGACTTAAATATCTTTAATTATATATTAGTAAAAATTATAACGATTGAATATTAATAACGTACTAATTGAGACGAATCAAACAAGACCCCACATGACTATATTTTTTCTTATAAATTGAAAAAAATTGAGAAGATTCTCTCTAAGTATGAATAGTGCCAAGATTCCAAGTGAGAATGATAAAAAAAAAAACAGAGGGAGTATAATTTAAGATATTAATGGTCAAAGAGGTGTATCGACAAGTGTATTTAGTCAATATGATGCATTGTGTTAGGAAATAGAGGAAGTATATTATATGTTGAATATCAAAATATCAATAGATTAAGAGGGCGTTTGGTTAAGGGGTTACAGGAAAGGGAAAGGGAATTAGTTGATTCCAAACCCTTAAAACTTGTTTGGATTGGGGGTTTTGTTTCCCCTCATTTCCCCTCCATTACCCCAAATCCCTCTATTTTGATTCCCCACTACCCCCTCCACTTAGAAATGGGGGAATGGAAAACCCTTGACCATCACCTTTGACCACCCAACCCTATCAACAACCACCTCCACCACCCCACCCCACCGCCGTCAACCCGACCCTACCCCACCTCCACCACCGCACCCACCTGCACCACCGCTCTAACCACAACCACCTCCAACACCGCCGACAACCAGCCCACCCCAACCACAACCACCTCCAACAACCACAACCACACGTCCACACCCACAAAACCACCGGCGCCGGACCCACCCCAACCCCCGACAACCATCCCGGACCGCCGATGTCCCACCGAAAACCCACCCCGGCAGTAGATGTCCCACCCTGACCCATCGACGACCCACCCCAACCCCCGACAACCAGCCCAGGCCCACATAAAATAACCCGGACTCACCCCCACCACACCATACATCTGTTTCGTTGCCGGAGAGAGAGAGAGGGAGGCGATGCAGATTGGTGCCGGCGAGAATAGGAATGAGTGCCGGAGAAGAAGAAGTCACCGGAAAAGAGAGTTGGCTGCCAAAAGAGGAAGAGAGGGGAGGGGTTTTTTTTAAACCTTTTCCCTTGTTTTTACTACCAAACATGTGTTTTAATTGGGGGGTTTTTGATTCCTTTCTCCTCCTAACCCATACTTGATTCCTTTCCCTTTCCCCTCTTCTAACCAAACGCCCCCTAAAGGTTAACAAAATTTGGAAACAAATAAACCTTGTTTTAAACTTAAAAAGAAAGCCAAGGGTGTGAAAAGTATGATTTGGTGGGAAAATCCAAATGGGATGTGCATATGATCTTTTAGTAGAATCATATACTATTGATCCAAATCTTTTTGATCCATTACCAAATAATAAATCTAGCAGTTTTGATGGCTCTGTCAGAGCCCAACTATTTAAATACAAGAACTCCCTGATGCACAAAGGATGCCAAAGACATCAAAAACTCTTTACTACAATAAAAAGAAAAAGGATCAATATTAGACGTAAAGAATACCACTTGCTTGTCTTGCCATTTTTCTAGTTGCTGCTTTTCTCCAATCAACTATAGGTATATGAGTATCTCATTTATCTCACACTCTATTTGTATATCGTTAAAGTATAATCTATTTTCAAAATAGAAGGCTTATTATATACGAATTATATACTTCTATTACATGGTCCATCTATAATCTACAGACTACAACTAGTCTATCATTTTATGTAATACTCGGATTTTGTGTCAATATAAATGGTGCAAAGAGAGAGAAAAAAAAAAGGTAAAACGAGAGAGTGTATCTATCTCTCGAAGTTGTGTTTTAACAACCTGTCCGTGATAAATGGTTTAAAGCATAGTTCATCTGAGCGAGCACTTTTTTCTTAATTTTAGAAGACATTTTTCTTTTAGCTAAAGATTTTGAGAGAGTTGCTTGGTCTTTTGTTAAACATAGTGGTAATAATGTAGCTCATGCATTGACTCATTTTCATCCTGTTGAGATGGGGGAACACATTTGGCTTAGTGACTTTCCTAGTTCGATGGTGGACATTGCTCGTTCATATTTATTAAAGTAGTGCATTTGTTGGGTTTCTCTTAAAAAAAAGACTTACATTAATAATTAACATAATTAATAAAGATAATTGTATATATGGGGTAATAATAGTGCATTAAAAGTAATTTTGATATCTTCTACATCTCTTTTATGAGTTTACGCGTTTGTTACATTATTTGTGTCAATTTCTTGCTTGTAATTTTAAAAGAAATTGAATCCATGATGTCCTAGGTGAGGTGGAATCATTTGACCAGTGCAAATATGTGGGGCCATGTAAGTATCAAGTGGAATGTATGAAGATGTGTAAAGATGCTGGCATTGTGGCTTATACTTTTTATTGTGGAAAAGGGCCACATCAACAATTCCCTCAAGAGTGTTGTTGCATCGGAATTTTGGCTCCTAAATGAGTGAAGTTCCTTCATTTTTGTTGCGATGAATGTACACATAACACATCAATGCTTAAATACAGAGCATTGAGTAAAAAAATTATTTGAATATGAAAAATAATCATTTTCACCAAAGAAATTTTGATATGATGGAAATTAGGAACAAGCCCTCAGATGAATAAATTAAAGTTCCAATTCATGTTCCTTCTGCAAAACATAGTTAAAGTGGATAATAGCATAATGGCTCTAGTCTTGAGCTTTGTTCAACGTGCTACTCAAGTTAAGTCTCTCAAATACTCATATTGTATGGGAATAATAATGACGCCACCTAAAGTGGTTTATATTCCCCATTTTCTTAACAATATCATACCGGCCCAATACGACTATGATCATTCCTCTATTTGGAATAACTCGTTATATGGCCCATAGGCCCTAAGTGGCTCATTTACTCTATTTAACCTAATAAGTTACTATTATAAATATGGGATTAAGGGCAAGGTAAGGGGATCTCTCCACTCTCTATAAATTACCCTACACACATATAATGTCATATTTATATTGTATAAAAGGAGGCGACCCACCGCAAGAAATCGTGGTGAAGAGGGTCACCGAGGAATAGGATGAAGGATGATGATAGCATGCACGTACTATGATATAAACTTGCACGACAGTTTATCAAGTGCACTTAAAATTCAGTAACATTAATGCGTGATACGACGATTTCATAATTGTTTTTTTTTATTTGATACCATAATATTTGTAATTTTTTTTTTGATAAGTAGGCCTCCCGCCTAAAGACGTTTATTATTAAATTTCCATCAATAGAAACAATTACAACACGTCACCATAATAAAAGGGGGCAAACTCAAGACAAGTACAATATATAAATGCATCAAAACACAATATTGAAAAACACTAACACCATGTCACCCAAGTATCTCCACTTTGAGTTGCACGTTTTGCCCAACCATCCGCTATTTCATTTGCTTCTCTATATTGAAATTGAAAATCAACCTCCTTTATTATCGATAATAAGTTATGCAACTTGTTCCAATAAAACCGTAGGCTCCACGAACATTCTTCTCTATTTCTCACCCATACTAAAGCATTTCTCGAGTCGGATTCAATCAAGAGTTTTTTCCCCTTTAAATTTTCTTCACTAGCATAAATTTCTAGTGTGAATAATATTGCAATAAACTCTGCTTCATTTGAGTCCTTTACTCCAATATAAGAAGAGAACACACATAAAGTTCTTCCATTTTCATCTCGAAGAATTCCACCAATTCCAGCATTTCCGGGTTTACCCAAAGCAGAACATTCCATTTGAGTACACCCTTTGGTGGAGGCGACCAATGTACTCTCTCCCTAACCTTCCTTGATTGAGACCAGCTTTTTACCCCCTCAATATTATATACCACATCACTGGGTGAATATGGCATATTTTTACACCATCCTTTTGACCAAAATCCCAGTCGTAGCTTCACCAAATGCAGCAAGTACTCCCATTTTGGAATGCCATTTTCGAAAACAATGCAATTCCTTTGCCACCATAGTGACCATACAATGACAAAAAATAATGACATCCATAATTTTCCTTGAAAACCACCTGTAGCATTTGCTAACCAAGTTTCAAAAATGGCTCTTGGGCTTGCTGGGAATACCAACTCCACGCCCCACCATTCCAAGCATCCACCCCATATAATCCAATAAAATTTACAATGGAAAAATAGATGGGCTATAGATTCTGTTACCTTTGTACAGAAAGGACATAGTGCTTCAGTCGGGGGAATGGCGTTGACACGTACAAGACGATCTTTCGTATTCAACCTCTGTACTAATACAAACCATGTCAACAGTTCAGCTCGTGGAGGGGCCACACCACGCCATACTCCTCTTGTTGTATTGTTGACTCCTTCTTGTATAATTGAGGTTTGAAACACAGCATTGACAAATGATTTCACAGTGAACGAGCCTCCTACTTTGAATGTCCAAAATAGTTTATCATTAGTACTTTGTCCCAGGTTTGCCTCGTTGAGGGTATTAAGGAGTGCCGCCAGCTCTTCATGTTCCCATACAAATAAGTTTCTTCTCCAAGCAAAACTCCATTTCCAAACTACTCCATCCCATAATCCCATTTGAGAAATTGCTTCATTTTGCTGCAGAGATATTGAATACAGCCTTCTGTGTCTTTCTTTCAGACAAGTATCTCCTATCCAAATGTCCGACCAAAATCTCGTATGACGTCCAGATCCTACAAGCCAACGAGTTCCGTTGTTAATAGTGTTTTTTACAGAGTCACGCCATGTATTTACCGAGATTATCGTTTGCCATGGTCCACCTATTCTCTTCCCTCTCCAATTCATAACAGCACTGGTAGGGTCAGCTTCATAGATGGAGCAAATTACACGTTTCCATAGAGAGTGTCCTTCATCCGAGAATCTCCACCACCACTTAAAGAGCGGGGCAACATTTTTTAATTCTAGGTCCCCGATACCGAGTCCACCTAGATCCTTAGGGCACTGAATGACTTCCCATTTTATGAGTGGTAGCCCTTTTTTGTCTTGATCACCGGTCCAGAAAAATCTCCGTTGCATTGTAATAATTTTCTTCACAACATTCTTAGGAATTTTGAACATTCCCAAAAAAATAAATGGGGAAATTATTAAGAACAAACTTAATAAGTGTGAGCCTCCCAGCCTTCGATAGTGACTTCGCTTTCCATGAGGCTAATCGACCCTCAGTTCTCTTCAGTACTGGCTTCCAAGTACTTCCTTTTCTAGGATTAGCGCCCAGCGGAATGCCTAGGTAAGTGACGGGTAAGCTTGTAATTTGGCACCCAAGTTCTGCAGCTATTTCATCTGTCCACTGATTTGATTTTCCAAAACTAATCAACGCCGACTTATTGAAGTTAATCTTTAAGCCTGAAGCCAGTGTAAAGCAATCTAGCAGCCTTCTAATATTGATGATGTTTTGCTTTTTTGGTTGGCAGAATATCAAATTGTCGTCGACAAATTGTAGATGAGATAGATTCACCTTATTACGCTCAATTTGTAAGCCCTCAATTACCCCTTTATCCACTGCTTTTTTCATACTTTGATTCAAAGCCTCAGCCACCAAAACAAAAAGGAATGGAGATACAGGATCTCCTTGACGTAACCCACGTTCCATTTTAAAAGGAGTTGAGGGCGAACCGTTCACCAAAATAGAGATAGATGCTGATGATATACACTGATTTATCCACTGTCCGTTTAGAACCAAAGCCCATAACATCCAAAATATGATCAAGAAAGTCCCACCTTACTGTATCATATGCTTTCTGAAAATATAGTTTTAGAAGGACACCTTTTTGCTTCTTCTTTTTCAGCCAATGAACAGTTTCATTTGCAATCAATGCCCCGTCTAAAATTTGTCTGCCTGAAATAAATGCCGTTTGTGCTTCTCCTATAAGTGTGGGCATCACAATCTTCAGACGCTCAGAAAGAATTTTTGCAACGACTTTGTAGATACACCCTACCATGCTGATGGGACGAAAATCCTTCAACTCACAAGCACCATCTATCTTCGGAATCAACGTCACCCATGTTGTATTAATCCCCCTAGGGAGATAGCCATTCACAAAGAAATCAGTTATCATTGACATTAAATCCTCACCTATTGTTTCCCACATTTTTTTAATAAAACCCATATTGAAGCCGTCAAAACCTGGCGCTTTTGACGAATCACAACTCCACACCGCTCTTTTCACCTCATCTCTAGATGGCATTGTTTCTAAAAGGGCACATTGGGCTTCTGATATGTGAGGGAAGCCATCAGCATCAAGCAAAATCTTAGGGACATTTTGCTGTTTATACAGGGATTTATAAAATTCAATTGTTGACTTTTTAATCCCTTTTGGGTCCCTGACTATTCTGTTTCCAACTTTAAGCATGCATATCATCTTTTTCTTCCTTCTCACTGAAGCTAGAACATGAAAATATCGAGAGTTTTTGTCTTTGTCCTTGATTGCCTTCACCCTGGATTGTTGGAGCCAAAATCTTTCCTTTCTATTCAATCACAACCACAACTGAGATTGCAAAGCATTTCTTCTGGCAAACATAACTTCGTTATTGCCGGAAGCTTCAGAGTGTAAATCAATGCTATTAATTCCGCACTCTAGCTTCTCTATACGAGCATCAATATCACCAAAAACTTCTCTATTCCATTTCCTTAAGGGATCTTTCAAGCCTTTTAATTTTTCCTTCAAAGAGAGGTGAGCCAGTTTTTGCCACTCATTTTTAACAAATTTCATGAACTGAGGATGAGTGAGCCACATATCGAAACTACGGAAAGGCTTTGGACCCCAATTATTAGTGAGACATTGAATCAGTAACGGACAGTGGTCAGAAGATGAGCGAGAAAGACCAAATAACCTCGACTCCGGGAATCGAGTATACCATTCAGTCTCAACAAAGATACGATCAAGACGGCTCATCGAAGCCCCACGAACCCAGGTAAATTTACGACCCAACAATGGTAATTCCACCAATCCCATAGAATGCTTCCACCTTCTAAAGTTTCTTATGCTAGTAGTGACAGTATAACCCCCTCTTCTCTCCTCCGGCTCTAGGACTTCATTGAAATCACCCAAGAAAAGGCAAGGGGAGGAAAAGGAAATTTTTTAAGACAGATAATTCCCTCCATAGAGTACTTCTACAATCAGCATCATTGTATGCATAGACAAGAACAATTGAACAAGCTGGGAAGCTATAATTTGTTAGAGTGCCTTCAATACAAAGCCACCTTTCCCCTTGAAAGATTTTTGAGCAAGCAAAAGCGGCTTCATCCCAGGCTAATATAAGTCCCCCACTTCTTTCAACCGCAGGGGAATCGATCCATTGATTTTTCCAGGGTCCCCAAAATCTCGAGATTTTTTTATCATTCATTGAAGAATGCTTAGTCTCTACCAAGCCCAAGATGACAGGATTTTTCTTCTCTACAATTCTACGAATATCTCTGCATTTTCCATTTCCTCCACAACTTATGGTATTCCAAGAAATTATATTCATCATTCACAACTAATTAATGACACACCCTTCCACATTAAGGAAATTTATTATTTCCCCTTCTTCTCTTTTCCTGCAATCCTTTCACTTCTCCTAGGTTGAGATAGAGTGAGAATAACCTCATCTTCATTTTCTGCAGTGAATCCCACCTCTTTTCCCACGGCCCATCACTAGTGGAAAAGACCCTATATGTCACTTCGTAACAGATGCGGTTTTTACAAAACCGCATCAGAAAATTAATTAAAAAGATAAGAAGGAAAGGTGGGAAGGAAATCTGATGCGGTCCTCTTGTGGACCGCATCAGATTTTTGAAAATCTGATGCGGTTCTTAGGACCGCATCAGATTTTCTTATTTTTAAAAAAAAAACTGAAAACCACATCCCTTGGCCCATTTACTTTCACCACAATCCCAGCCCACCCTACTCAACTCACTCAAACCCTAATCCCCTCTCTCCTCACTCAACTCAACCTCTCCACGGCGCTCCTCACTCCACGGCGCTCCTCACTCAACTCAACCCAAATCCCCTCTTCCCTCCTCTCTCTCCTCTTCCCTCCTCCCTCTCAAACCCACGAATCTTCACGAACCCACACGGAGCCCCCTCTCTCTCCTCACTCAACTCAACCCAAATCCCCTCTTCCCTCCTCTCTCTCCTCTTCCCTCCTCCCTCTCAAACCCACGACACCCACGAATCTTCACGAACGAACGAATCTGCACGAGTCTTCACGAACCCACGAACGAACATCTTCACGAACGAACGAATCTGCACCAGTCGAAGACGAAGACGAATTGAGGACGAAACGAACGTCGAAGGCAAAGCACGAAAATTGAGTTGAATCTGGAAAGGTTTTTTTTCGTTTTATATTTTAGACGAAAATTTAGTCAAATTTAGTCGAATCTGTAATTTATATTAGACGAAAATTCCGTTTTATTTTCTGTAATTTCATTTTATATTAGACGAAAATATCGTTTTATTTCGTTTTATATTAGACGAAAATTTCGTTTTTTTTCTGTAATTTATATTTTTAGTTAAATCTAGTTCCTTTTTTTTTTGTAATTTTCGTTTAGTTTATGTAATTTACGTTTTTTAGTTAGATTTAGTTTTTTTTTTTATTTTCGTTCATTTTCATATGTATTGTTATTTAGTTAGATTTAGTTTATGTAATTTATATAATTTTCATATTTATTATTATTGTATATGTGTATATATATATATATATATATATATATATATATATATATATATATATATATATATATATATATATATATATATATATTTTGGTTTTATTTTATATATATATATATGTGTACAAAATGGCGTTGTTCTTTGCTTTGTTGGATTTGGTCCTCGCTTTGTTGCTGCAGACTGCGGTGCAAAAGCGGGTTTTTTTTTTTAAATTTCATGACCCAAAATCTGATGCGGTCATGCCAAAACCGCATCACTATATGAGAAACTGATGCGGTTTTGGACCGCATCAGATTGTCGTTCGTAACTGCTGCGAGCCCATCTGATGCGGACCAAAACCGCATCAGTAAGCCCGGTTTTGACCGCATCAGATGGGCTTTTTTCCACTAATGCATGTTCTCTTTGCTTCGTCATGATCGTCACTAGTGATTTCATCAGCGTCACTAGTGGGTGTTTTTGTTGTAAGTCTAGCAGCATTTATCTTCTTCTTCACCCCCTTTTTACCCTCCTTTTTCTTTATTGTTAATTTACAAGTCTCATGAGGCTGGACTAGGCTTATTTGGGCTTCTGGATTGTTTCTTAAAATTGCATTTGGCCCAAAGCCAGGTGGGGCAGCATCCACCTCACTAGAAACAAGTTCTGCACAATCTTTATTGTTCCCAATTTCCTCCAAAACACCTAAGTTGGGGATGGGGCCCAGTTGAAAGGAATTTGAGGTCTCTTCAATACTTTTTGAAGAGAAAGAAAATAGCATATTTAATTCAGCTTCCACATCATAATGGACATTGGCAATTTTGGTACTACTAGAGGAGCATGTTTCGACTTCTATCACCAACGGGCTTTTGTCATTAATGTCTTGTGAAGGTGCAGCTTCTTTAGACCTTACATCTCTTAGAATTCCACGAGACAGCTCATCTCTTTTTTCAATACAACCCCCCAACTGAGGTGACAACTCTTGATATCCTAAGATGGAATTGATTGGTTTCTCACATAACTCACCATCCCTAGTGTTGCTGATTTTATTTCCAGTGCAATCAATATTTAGAAGCGGAGAGTTGCCATTGTTACGCTCCCCTTCAGATTGAGATGTAGAAAAAGAATGGTACACATACGCATTCAATTGTGACCCATTATGGACTGGACATATGTATTCCCCAATTTCTCTCACGTAGATGGCATAACCTAGATCTCCTACTGTTAGATAAACCCAATCATCAATAAAGGACATATTGCAGGTGTCCACGAGTATTCTGGCAACCTCCATTGACAAGGCTTGTTCGGTGGCCTTATCAAGCGAAATCACATCACCCCAAATCTCCCCAATTTTTGTGAAGTTGGATCTATTCCACGCATGGGGTGGGACACCTCGAGCTTCAATCCATACTCTTCTGGTGTTGCATGCATCATACTTGTTCCACCTTTTAACCTCTGAAAAGTGAGCCTGAAGTGCATCTGACGCTAATGCCGCTTCCATATCATCCACAGAGTCAAAGGTTAATAAAAACATGTACTTGCCCATGTCTTTCACTCCTGTTATGCTAAGCCATTCAGCCTTCAACTTGGAAAATAAGCACTCTACCATGGTAGGGCTGCTTGTAAGTCCTATTAGACTCCTTTGAAGCCACTCTAAATTCTCTTCAGCAACTTCGCCTGTTATTGTATGCTGCTGTTTATCTTCTGACTTTTTATCTTCTTCCCTTCTAATTCCATTCCCCTTATGGTTATGCAAACTTTTGACTTGGTTTCTTGGACTTTTATCTGCCTCAGTCTTTTTTTGTACTACATCCTTATACGATCTTCCATCTCGACGGGCGGGCCTCCATGGCCTTTGGAGCTTTATCTCTCCTTTTTTTCCCATAGCCCTCTGAATAATATTGCTCTGCATTGTCTTTCCTTGTTGTCTCTCAAATCTAGCCCATTTCACAAATAGCTTGATTCCTCTCAATAACATTCCATTAGTTTTTCTAATTGCTATGGCTGCTTCATCTTCTCTATGAAACCTAACAAAACCAAAGAACAACTTGTTATTGCGTCGTTCCTTCTTTGACACATAGACATCATGCACTCTACCATACTCTTCAAACACCTCCCTTAGCTCCTCACTATTGGATTCTCTTGAGATATTGTCCACAAAAACCATAAAGATCCTAAAACGAACCATCACTACTCACAAATAAATACCCACACAACCGAAAGCCGCATGAAGGAGTGGCTCCCGGAGCCCAAGCCTCCACAGGAGAATGGGGGAACCTCCGATGACCACTAGGGGCTTCTTGGTTCTTACACTCTTCTCTCTATTATGATCATCCGCTAAACCTCACAAATACCTTTTTGGAAGATGTATTGCATAATATACTTGTGAATTTGTGTTGCTACTAATAGTTATAATATCAATGTATCTTATTGTAAATTATATTCTCAATATATATAGTGTTTAATTTTTCATCATACCATAACATTTGTAATTTGTATTAGAGAAGTAGGTGTAGTATGAGATAGTGGTCTAAAATTTATTGAAGGAGAATATGAATACCCTAACTTTTTATAAAAGTGAAGAGTGAGTTATTTTTTATTACTTTTTCTTTTTTTAGAGGAGTTATCATTATTACTTTACTACTCCATGTCTCCATCCGTCCTATAATATAGTGCTTATTTATCATTTTTCACGGGAATTAAGGAAAATGGAATGAGTGGTAGGATTTTCATAAAAATATATTTAATGAAGTGCTTTTTTGATACTTTTGCATTGAAACTAGTTATTTATTTTCTTTTTCCTTTAAACAAAATCAAAAGACGATAAATATTCTTTGGAATGGTGTAAAGCAATAGATGGGGTTACATGTTTTGAGAGAAAAGTAGGAGTATTTTGGAAAGTTTGTGTAGAAATTAAGGATGATTTATTTGGTCCAAATAAATTGACAAAAAAAAGAAAATAGGCACTATATTTTGGGACACCAAAAAAGGAATGTGAGCACCTATATTACTAGAAGAGATAGATCGAGTAGGGGTATTCAAATATCTCTTCTCTACTTTGGATATCATCTAATTTAATCGATGAAATTTTGTGAGTGGTACCCAAAATCTGAAATTAAACGGAGAGAATACATGATGTGTCCCATGACTACCTCAAACTGGTGACACGCTCACCCTCCAAAAGACTCCGACGTGTGCATCATGCATGCAACACTTGCAGGTTACACTCGTACGCATTTTCGTGGTCTGCCTCGCCTCGTTGTCGAATTCTTATGCAATACTAGTATAAGCTATGCGAGCTCAAACTTGTTAGGGGACAAAGTTTAGGAAAAAGAAAAGCTACCCAACCATTTTAATTTTGGTAGAGCAAATTAGTTAGCACTTAGCAGTTAGCATACTAGCAGATCGAGTGAGGAATTAAGTTAAAAAATGGCTCAGGCATCTACGACGGCACCTCAGCACAATGAAATGGAGTATTTCCCGCTGATAAGCGGCCACAAAATACCAGCGGTGGGATTGGGTACTTGGAAGTCTGGTTCTCAAGCTATTAACTCTGTCTTCACTGCTATCACTGAGGTACCTTCCAATTTTTTCTAATAATTTGTTATCACAAATTCTTGGGTGTAATTGTTACACTTCACCATAACATATAGTGTAATAACCTGTAAATTACTACTTCCTCTGTTTTTTTTTTTTAATCTTTCTCACTTGGAATTTTGATACTATTCATACTTAGAGAGAATCTTCTCAATTTTTTTCAATTTATAAGAAAAAATATAATCATGTGGAGTCTTGTTTGATTCGTCTCAAATTTTTTTTTGAAAGAGAAATTTCATTAAATGAAGGCCAAACGACATCTACAATAAGTATTAAAGAAAAACAAGATATAATCACACAAGATCAAATCAAATTCGTCTTCGAAGAAAGTACAATGAACCAGATCAAGCAATACAGCGCAGCCCCCTTGTATTTGCTGAATCACGCAGCTATTGATGGGGAAGTCTATCATTCTGACATTTATTGTGGAAGAAAATTCTTGATTTAACCAGGTTGACCGCATCCGAATTTCCAATACTTCGATGTTGATGGTCTTGAACTCCAACCAATAGGAACAATCTCTCATACCAATTTTTAAACTTCCACGTAGGAAGAGACTAAAACTAAACTCCAAACTCCCATAAGAGGAGAGAAAAAACCCAAAAATTGGGTAGAAAACTCTCAAAAAGAGAGAGAATGGAATATTATTAATAACAAAAACAATAAAAACTAGAAGAAAAAAGAAGAATTGGGGCTTACCACCATCGAAAGGATGATGGTAGCCCCAAACTAGAAGAAAAAATTAGGGTTTTTTTGGAGGAAGAGGAGAGAGAGGAGAGGAGGAGACTAATTTAGCACACTGATTCGTCTCAATTAGTACTTTATTAATATTCAATCGTTATAATTTTTATTAATATATAATGAAAGATATTCAAGTTCAAAAATGTGCATTGGGAGGTGCGCAAAAGAAAGTGAGAAGGATAAAAAAAACAGAGGGAGTACTTCTTTTGTAAAAAGAACTCAAATAACATCAAATAAATGACATGATGGCATAAGATTTGTGTCATTATTCTTTCTATTTGTATGGTCTATGTCATTCTCGTTAAAGTCTATATTATTATATAGCTTACACAATAAGCTCTGTGGTAAGTTGTAACTATTACAACCGAGATGCCCTCGTTTGTTATAGCTTGTTTTAAATAATTAAACTAGTATTTAGGCCCAAGCGTTGCTCCGGGTGGTATTTTTTCTCAACTTGATATGCATTTTTTTTTCCATTTGTATTAAAATATAATAAAAAAACTCAACATTTAAAAGGTACAAATATAATAATTTGGACATTTAAAGCATGATTAAAAGTTGGTTGAGATGGTAATTATGCTATGTATAATAGCCAGATGTCACGGGTTTAAATCTTGTTGCAAGCCAATTTTCTTTTGTTAGTTGACATGACATATGTACACATTGGACTATTCTAGTGCAGTAACAGAGGTGCCACGTGGCGTGTATACGCTGTCATACACGCCTTTTAAATTTGAGAATATTTTTGTCCAATTATGTGAGTGGCTTTCCGAACTCTCATATTAAGCAATTCAAGTACTTATTATTATGTTAGTATTTTGTGTCGAATCGAGTTTGTTTGATTTGGGCATTGACAAAGTCGCTCGAATTAAGCATGCATGAATTGAGCTTCAAATTGAAGAGAGTGAATCATGTCGAGCAATAGGAGTCTTAGAACTCACTGGAGTAACATTCTGGAAAAATAACCCAAGAGTTGGTGATGATGAGAGGAGGGCAAATGTCTAGGTACAAACACTTGAATTTTTACTATCTCTAATAATACACAACTTTGACCCTTTCATTAGGTATTGATAAAAAAAATAAAAAAACTATATTTTAAAATTATACATTGACATGAATTTAATAAGATCTCACCTGATCATATTATAAAAATTCGTATTCAAAGTTTGTAAACTTTGACCTAAAGTGTTGCATTCTTTTTGAGTGGAGACATTATTATTTAGCATATACTACCGACAAAGGTTGGTATGATTATGAAGTATGAACTGAGAGCCAATCCTTTTATTTAATTAAGAAACTATGTTTGAACTAACAGCCAAACATGGTTAGAAAATTCGACAACCTAACCTTATAGTAGTATTTTTTTTAGCTTTTGGGTCACACAGTGACACAGGTAATTAATTAGATCATTAGATGTAGTATATACTTTTACTCTATTATGGATGCAATAATTGGTTTTCTTTAATCTACTCATAAAAAGACAAATGTTGCATCTAAACAAACAAGGAAAATATACGGTAATATCTTTTATCATACTTAAAAGACGGAAAGATTATTTTTGTAGCCTCATATGACTTATGAGGTTCTCCTAATGCTTTAAATTTGCATTGTAAAAGTAGCATGTGCCTTATGGTTGTAGGTTGGTTATATGCACGTGGATACAGCTTCACAATATGGTGTACAAGAAGAGGTAAAGTTTTAGCATGATTATATTCTTGAAGCTTTAATTTACTTAGCATAACTGATTTCGACCTTTTGTGGATTAATTATGTGCTTATAACATACATGTTCATTTTTGAAAAATGGTTGCACACTTGCCAATCCACAACTTTGACCGTACCATTTTTTCTCATGAACCATTAATTAGTTATAATTACAAAAAGTTGATATTTTAAAAGTTACATTTGAACAGATCCAATAACCTTTGCTATTATATATTAGTATACAGAATTAGAGTGAGAAATGTGAAAAGAGCAAAGGTTAACCAAAGAGCAACAGTTAAATGGTTGTAATTATTAGAGAATGGGGAAAGTAGTACATATGCAACTCTAAACTGAATTCCTAATATATATATGAAGTTAAGAAATATTTTTTGGTGTTGAAGTTCTGTATGGATCAAAGTTGAACCTATATTCAATGTAATGATGATCATCAAAAAAAAAAAAACATTACTATGGTAAAAAAGACGCACACAAACAAATTCACTTGATCTAATCAATGGGACTCGACTCGATTTGACATTTACTTAATTCACCCGAACATAACAGCGACACAATTTATTCTCGAACTTCAACAGTCTATTCTCGACATTATGCGAAACATACATGGTTTTTAATATATGTGCCCAATCCAAACGACCCTTCTCAACTTGTAAGGAGATTTATGTGGAGAGTTATTAAGGAAAGCCAATGTTTTGAACTCTTTTTCAATCTGCTCAGGTTGGTCATGCAGTTAAAGCAGCTATGCAAGCCGGCATAGAAAGGAAGCATTTGTTTATCACCTCAAAGCTATGGTATCTTCTAAGCTAGAAATCCCATCAATATGTTATAATTAATTTTAACTTGAAGATCTAGAGAACTTTGTATATATGTTGATTTCTTGAATACAATCTTTGTGATGTTAGCCTCACACAAGACGTCTATTTCCTCTGTTTCTATTTTGTTGCAAAATTTGTTTTTGTTCATGGCAGTAATTTAATGTTATGTTCAAATCTAGATCGAACGGCCAAAGGCTTTTAAAATAGTTGGATTTCCATTTAAGTAAAAAGGGTATGCTAAACCATTATGATCTTGTAGGTGTACTGATTTATCTCCAGAAAGGGTTCGTCCGGCTTTCAACAATACTCTTCAAGAACTTCAACTAGAATACCTCGACCTCTATCTTGTAACGTTATCAACTGTATCCACTATTAATTTCTATTATTGTTTTACAATCGTGAAATTCGATACTACCAGCTAAGAATGATCAATAATTAATTAACTTGCAGATTCATTGGCCATTTCACTTGAAAGATGGAGCTAGTAGACCACCCAAGGCAGGTGAGGTGATGAAGTTTGACATGGAAGGTGTGTGGAGGGAGATGGAGAAACTTGTCAAGGAAAAACTTGTTAAGGACATTGGGGTTTGTAATTTTACAATCAAGAAGCTTAATAAGCTCCTTGATATTGCTCAAATAATGCCGTCGGTTTGCCAGGTGAATGCATTTGGTCATTACTCCCTCTTCCATAGAAACCTTCCGTAGAGGCGTATAGGATAAAGTTTCTATGGATTGATCATTGATGAATATTAACTTTCACTTTATTATAAAATTTATGGCATTAAACATAGCTATGCAATCATGCAAGTTGAACTTGGCCAAAAAATTTAGATGGAAATGCACCCAGGATGGAGGAATGACAAAATGCTGGAGGCTTGTAGGAAAAACAACCTACATGTAACGGTAAGTCACTTCATTAAACTTTTGGTTAATGGTTTTGTCCTTTTAAAGCGAGTATGCCTTAATTTCGATTTAGGGACGTGCATTGTTCCATTAAAGACGCTATTCAATTAATTCCACGACGTTTTGATGCTAATATAAACAATATAGGCTCAAGCTGTTTCTTTTATATATGTGATTGTTGCGTTTCGGTTGAGTTGTGATTACAAGTAATTTTGGATCGATGGAGCAAAAGTTATGTTTATCCAGGGTGCAATTAAAGCATATGCGTGAATTCTTATTGCCAGGCATACTCACCATTGGGATCACAAGAGGGAGGAAGAGATTTGGTGCATGATCCAGTGGTAGATAGGGTGGCAAAGAAGTTGAACAAGAGCCCAGGCCAGATATTAGTTAAGTGGGCTTTACAAAGAGGAACCAGTGTTATACCAAAGTCTACCAATCTGGATCACCTCAAAGAGAACATTCATGTCTTTGATTGGGAAATACCTGAGCAAGATTTTGAAGCCCTTTGCACCATTAAAAACCAGGTGAAATCGCTAACGAGTTTTCGACCTATATTATTATGGGGCATTTGCTACATGAAAATTGAAGATGGAAAATCCTAACAGAGTTTTTGTACTTACATTTTATTATACATGATTGATTTTCTCAGAGGCGTGAATTGGATGGCGAAAATCTCTTTGTTAATAAAAGTGATGGACCGTTTAAGAGCGTGGCTGATGTATGGGATCATGAAGATTAATTAGATGATCGACTTCAACAATGTTGATCAACACTAGGACAACGTTGATTAAGAGTCATTAAGCTGTTAAGCATCTTTTTTTTGTGGCTTACGTTGATAAGTGATGGTTACTTTGCACTTGCTGTCATAAAAAAAAAGAGTTAGCAAGAGTGCTCATATAAATTTGTGGAACTTTGGTCACAGGAGATACTTTCATTTTGTTAAATACGCTATACTTTATAATGTCTACAACAAAAATTGTTGTTTTCTACTTATGTATTTAAGTTTCAGCACAAATATATTACTTTATTATCTAAGTTCCAGCACAAATGACTTTATGTTATGATTTTATGAGTTGAATTATTTAACAAACATTTTTGATCCGGAGTACTTATGTTTTTTTAGCAAAATGCAATATGTAATGTAAACTAATCCTGTTATGGAGCACTCTATTAAATAACACTATGCACTCAATATCTTTTTTTGGCAGGATAATTAGGGTACTTTTTTTTCACAATACTATGCACTCAATACCTTTTTTTGACAGGATAATTAGGGTACTTTTTTTCACCTTAAAATACAAAAATATCAAATTTAAGGTTTGCTCATGTCAATTAAGGGTGCATTTATTCTCTAAGCTTATAAGAACTTATTGAAACTTTTTAAATTTAAGTTTGTAAGAGGTTATAACTTATTGGACTTATTTCAACTTAGGCTTTGCTCAAATTATTCGACTCAGTTAAAATACGTTCAGTTCATTAAAAATTAGCTCAATTCAGTATAAACCAGTAAAGTATATAACAAAAATAATAGATAAATAGTAAATATAAGTTCTATATAGCAATCAATTAATAAAATTAAGTTTAAATTCAACAAAAATAAGTTTAAGTCAATAAAATGAGGCAAAATGAACAACGTTTTGGAATTTACCAAAACTCAATAGAAAATATTTGAACTTACAAAACTTAAAAACTTATTTTCCTTTTTGTTGCAAAATCGTAAACTAAACCTAACTTTTTTAAGGTCGAAGCTTAGTACAGACCCACTAACTATATTATTTATTTCCTAAACATAAGGAAAGTGAGCACCACTAACTTTGAAGCATTTTCCAAGAATATTTGGCCTATGTGTACTGTACCTACTTTCTATCTATATTATTTCTCTAAGATTGATGGAAAATTGTCAAAAATCTAGGGAACAAGAAATAGTTAGGAGCAATTGTAATTTGTTGACAGAAATTGGAAGCACACATTTTCCTTCTTTTTCTTAATCAAACTCATCCATTCTTGGATACACTCTTAATTTTACCTATGCAGGCTTTAATTCATATATAAGAAATAAATTTTCTGCCCTAATTATGGAAACTTTGAATGCTTCGTTTTATCACGTACAGGTGAATTCAATATGGCCGTAGAGGCTCAAAATGCTGTAGTTTGTCTTACTTGGACAACGATTGGTGGTAATGAAGGAGCATATACTACAGGATGTGTGATTAATAACAAGAACAAACTTGTAATTTTGACATGTGCACATCACTTGGAGTCCATCTTTAAAGAAAATTATAGAGATAATATTTAAGATAATATTTTCTCACCAAATTAGGATATAATATGTATAGAATATTGTTATATCCTTTGGTTTCCTAATATAGTTATGTAGGCGTGTTTTTATTTCGCCTACGCGGTGTGAGTGCGTATTAGATTTGACTACCCCACTGTTAAGGTTTTATGGAAAATTGTTTTGTATTGAAAGAAGTCGCCAACAATTCTTTTTAGGAAGAATCATAAACCTAATTGGATATGGGAAAACCGTAGGGACAAATTATCCAATGTAGATTTCCCCGTCATGACTCCATAGTCAGAATGAACCAGAGATTGGGTTCGGGGGTGAGAGTACGAATATAATCATAATGAACCACATTCGCCCAAAGTTGGCCTTTACTAAATATCGATTCATTGCAGATTTTATGCCAAAGAATAATTATATAACATTTTTATATACCCTAAAAATAATTAGTCTAAGTAGGTTCAGGAAACACATAAAAAAACTAATTTTTAGTGATAAGTTATTATGCAATCAATATTACAGGGAACCTAGCAAGTTGTCCAAATTAATTTGATTAATGTTAGAATAGTTCTTTAGGTCTTGATTAGCAAAAATAATATGTGGGTGATAAAAGCAATAAAGCAGGGACAATCATAATAATTTGTATATAATGATCAGGCAGGCATGTAATAGTATAAAAAAAGAAATAAAAAAAAGAAAGGGATTAGAATATACAGTAGAACGATTTATTTTACATTAAAGATCTACATCAGGAAAGAAAACTGTTAGTAACTTCAATATAAAAATAATTTATTTAAGGACCCTCAGGATTATACCGTGGCTTGGGTCTGAGAGATTGACAACCTTCGGGACGAGCAATCGTGAAGCCTGAAAATCTGAATGTCTGAAAGTATGTATATTGAATGCGTTTGTGTTTGAAAGTATGAGTTTTTGTAGGGAAGTTTTGTAGTTTGTAGAGAAGTTCGCAAAGTATTCGTCGGGTTCGAAGTGTGTTAATGTGAAAAATCCGTTCTTAAATCTGTACGAAAATCAGGCCTATTTATAGGAAAAACGGCACTGCGCCTCACGCGCTAGCTGCGTTTAGCGCAGCTGACGTGGCAAGCGTATGACGCGACATGACCAGTAAAAAGCGTACACGTGCTACGCGGTTTTAGAAAAGATAAGAAAAAAATTCCGGGTCTCAAGCAGAGAATTGCGCTTGACGTAGGACTCTACATGAAACAGAAGTCTACGTGGCAGTTTTGGTGCGCTTAGCACAGCTTGTGCGCTTGGCGCAGCCTACGTGGAAGCCCACGTGGCAGGACACGTGCGCTTAGCACAGTCAGCTGCGCTCAGCACAGTGAACTGCGCTCAGCGCACTGCCTTGTTTTTGATAGTTTTTTGATATAAACGCGTTTTAAAGATTTTCTTTTATCTTTTAACTCCGAAAATCTGATTTTACGGGATAAAATATGATTTTGACTTAAAAAATATATCTTTATTAAAATAAATCAATCAATTATCAATTAATTGGGCTTTTCAAAGAATTGGGCTCAAATACAATTAATTATCATGAATAATTAATTGGGCTTTAAAATAGGACTTTAACACTTTTCGAAATGGTTTTGAATGGCTTCTCAGACTGTTCTGCCATTGGGACGGACCAATTAAGACCACTGTATGTTTCATCATCGGATCATTAAATGGGGAGACACGATTATGTGTCTACAAGTTAGGAAACATATTTTGTAACCCCTATAAATATTGTTCAACGAAATCACTCCAAGATTACGAAGTTTCTCATAATCTAATATGGTATCAGAACCTACTCTAGGGACCTAAAACCAACCATAGCAATTTTTTTCTTTCTTTGGACCTCACGTCCATCATCACAAAAGCTAGAGTAAAGGTTAAGTTTTGTAACTTTGTTGAGAAGGCTGGTGAATTATACGCAACAGATATTGTAGATGATCTTTTGTTGGTGGTGGTGCAGTTAGATGAGTCGCTTGAAGAAGTTTCTATGGTGCATTACAATGTGAACCCATTAGAAAAAGGAGATGGTGTTTGGACTACTTACAACCGTGGTATGATGGTTATGAAAAGAGAAGGGAACTCAAACATTGTTTTTTTTTTTTTGCTGGAGTCTTCTCAAGCAATTGCGTCAGTTTCATAAGTATCCTCCGTCTAATCATTACACAAATTATCACATGAAATTTAGATTTTAAAGTATCTAAAATGCATGGTGAGTAATAATATGCGTGAATGTCATGCACATACTGACACAACTTGTTTCATAGGTAACCCTGTCTCCAATAGATTGTATATTAATTTTTTTAGTATATTAAGTGCATAAAATTTCTAATATAATCATTGTAAATGTTATGTGATTCAACTGAAAATCTTTGCCAACCAATAAAGAAAAGAATTTAAGTGATTTTCTATCTTTGTGGATTGTCAAGATCATCTCCTATATTCTTTTTCAAGGTTGTGAGAAATTTGTATGACCATGTGATTAAGCTATGTTACTCCGACACCTTCATTTACCTTAAAAACTGGGTGTCGTGTCATGTCGTGTCCAGAATGATACTTCACTTAGATACTTCATTTTAAACTAAAACTTGACTTTTTTTCTACAAAATACCTGAGTCGGACGCTTAAACACCCAATCCGAGTAGACACTTAATTCATGACCAAGTAACATAATGTTTAACAATTATATGGGAGTTTCTATATGATGTTACCTTAATTGTGTCTTTATGTCCATAACAGATGTGGTGCAAGATTTGACAATCATATGTCAACTATAACAACTTATGTCGAGTATTGGATGCCATTGCTTGAACCAATATCTTATAGGGCACCCATTTCTAATGACCAAAATCAAATTATAGGTTCATTCTTTCGAACTTCAAAACATACAGTTTGGTGTTCACGTTTCACACATCAAGAAATTTTTGAGTAAGACTTTCCGTGTTGATGAGGCTGAAAAAAGTCTAAGTGAAATCGTAGCAACTAGCAGCTGGACCTGACAGCTAATTCTCCTCTACCTGCTTTCAAGATTCACAATGAACTTTGCTGAGAGCGACATATAGTTTCTTAAAAAGGAGAGAACATGAGAGTTGGTCAGAATCAAATATTATCATTTTGTTTTATATAGATTGGTCTAAATCATCGTGATTATTATTTAATTTGGCCTTTGTAACATTTTACTTAATTATGCTAGAGGTGATCAAATTAGCCCGGCCCGAATTTCCCCCGGGCTTGGGCATATTTTTTGGGTCCACTTTCGGTTCCGATCCGATTTTTTTGGGCTTTGGCACAAGATTTGGGCAAGCCGAAAATGACTTTTTAGTCTAAATTTCGGTCCGGCCCAATTTTGGTCCAAAAAGCCCATTCTACTTAAGTTGTTTGTAATGAGCTAGCTAACTGATTGATTTGATTCATTCAACAAGGGTGCCCATAAGATCCATAACCAAATAGTGATAACCAATATTCAATGTATTATGTGGTTGAAGGCAAAACTGGAAGGGACCTCATGGAAAAGTCACAAACACAAGTAACTTTCTTAGAGATCAAGCTAATTAAAGTTTACTTGGTACAAAAAGTACAAGTATGGAAAACAAAGGGCAGATCCAGAAAAATTCAAGACATATATCCAGTATTATAAGAAGATGGCAGTACATAACAACAAGTTCTTCATCGTCTTCATGACATATAACACGATTATGAATGATCCAAAGACGAGCCCTTTGTGCCGGCACGTTCTCATTAAATTGTACAGTAGTAATTACTTCAAGTAATTCATTAACTTGTACATCCAACAGTGCAAGATCATCCTTAAAGCTTGCTCCAACTAAAAAATTGTTGGTGTAAAAATGCGGAAATTGAAGATAACGTTGGAAAATAAAAAATACTGCATTCATATTCAATTGAACTAATATAAAGTGTTTGGTTAATTAGGCAACAAGATAATCACATGTTTCCAAATTCCGACACCTTCATTTACCTTAAAAACTGGGTGTCGTGTCGTGTCCAGCATGATACTTCACTTGGATACTTCATTTTAAACTAAAAACTTGACTTTTTTCTACAAAATACCTGAGTCGAACGCTTAAACACCCAATCCTAGTAGACACTTAATTCATGTCCAAGTAACATAATGTTTAACAATTACATGGGAGATTTCTATATGATGTTACCTTAATTGTGTTTGTATGTCCATAACAGATGTGGTACTTAATTATGTTAGAGGTGATCAAATTAGCCCGGCCCGGATTTTTCCCTGGCTTGGGCATATTTTTTTGGTCCGGTTTCGGTCCCGACCCGATTTTTTGGCTTCGGCACAAGATTTGGGCAAGCCGAAAATGATTTTTTAGTCTAAATTTCGGTCCGGCCCAATTTTGGTCCGAAAAGCCCATTGTACTTAAGTTGTTTATAATGAGCTAGCTAACTGATTGATTTGCTTCATTCAACAAGGGTGCCCCATAAGATCCATAACCAAATAGTGGTAACCAATATTCAATATATGTATTATGTGGTTGAAGGCAAAACTGGAAGGGACCTCATGGAAAAGTCACAAACACAAGTAAATTTCTTAGAGATCAAGCTAATTAAAGTTTACTTGGTATAAAAAGTACAAGTATAGAAAACAAAGGGCAGATCCAGAAAACTCATGACACATATCCAAGATTATAAGAAGATGGCAAGTACATAACAAGAAGTTCTTCATCGTCTTTATGACATATAACACGATTATGAATGATCCAAAGACGAGCCCTTTGTGCCGGCACGTTCTCACTAAACTGTACGCAGTAATTACTTCAAGTGATTCATCAACTTGTAAATCCAACAAGGCAAGATCACCCTCAATGCTTGCTCCAACTAAAAAATTGTTGGTGTAGAAATGCAGAAATTGAAGATAACGTTGGAAAATAAAAAATACTGCTTTTATATTCAACTGAACTAATATAAAGTGTCTGCTTAATTAGGAAACAAGATAATCCCATGTTCCCAAATTCCGACACCTTCATTGACCTCAATAATTGGGTGTCGTGTCGTGTCGTGTTCAGCATGATACTTCACTTGGATACTTCATTTTAAACTAAAAACTTGATTTTTTTCTACAAAATACCTGAGTCGGACGCTTAAACACCCAATCCGAGTAGACACTTAATTCATATCCAAATAACATAATATTTAACAATTACATGGGAGATTTCTATATGATGTTAACTTAATTGTGTCTTTATGTCCATAACAGATGTGGTGCAAGATTTGACAATCATATGTCAACTACAACAACTTATGTTGAGTATTAGATGCCATTGCTTGGACCAAGTATCTTCTAGAGCACCCATTTCTAATGACCAAAATCAAATTATAGTGGTTCATTCTTTCGAACTTCAAAACATACAGTTTGGTGTTCACGTTTCGCACATCAATAAATTTTTGAGTAAGACTTTCCGTGTTGATGAGGCTGAGAAAAGTCTAAGTGAAATCATATCAACTAGCAGCCTGACATCTATCTCTCCTCTACCGGTTTTCAAGATTCACAATGAACTTTGCTGAGAGCGACATATAGTTTCTTAAATGGAAGAGAACATGAGAGTTGGTCAGAATAAAATATTATCAATTTGTTTTATATAGATTGGTCTAGATCATCATGATTATTATTTAATTTGGCCTTTGTAACATTTTACATAATTATGCTAGAGGTGATCAAATGAGTCCGGCCCGGATTTTTCCCGAGTTTGAGCATATTTTTTTGGTCGGGTTTCGGTCCCGACCCGGTTTTTTGGCTTTGGCACAAGATTTGGGCAAGCCGAAAATGACTTTTTAGTCTAAATTTTGGTCCGGCCCAATTTTGGTCCGAAAAGCCCATTCTACTTAAGTTGTTTATAATGAGCTAGCTAACTGATTGATTTGCTTCATTTAACAAGGGTGCCCCATAAGATCCATAACCAAATAGTGGTAACCAATATTCAATATATGTATTATGTGGTTGAAGGCAAAACTGGAAGGGACCTCATGGAAAAGTCACAAACAAAAGTAAATTTCTTAGAGGTCAAGCTAATTAAAGTTTACTTGGTACAAAAAGTACAAGTATGTAAGGGCGAGATCCGAAAACTCAAGACACATATCCAGTATTATAAGAAGATGGCAGTACATAACAAGAAGTTCTTCATCGTCTTTATGACATATAACACGATTATGAATGATCCAAAGACGATCCCTTTGTGCCGGCACGTTCTCACTAAACTGTACAGTAGTAATTATTTCAAGTGATTCATCAACTTGTAAATCCAACAGTGCAAGATCATCTTCAATGCTTGCTCCAACTAAAAAATTGTTGGTGTAAAAATGCGAAAATTGAAGATAACTTAATTATGCTAGAGGTGATCAAATTAGCCCGACCCGGATTTTCCCCGGGCTTGGGCATATTTTTTTGGTCCGGTTTCGGTCCCGACCTGGTTTTTTTTGGCTTTGGCACAAGATTTGGGAAGGCCGAATTTAGTCTAAATTTCGGTCCGGCCTAATTTTGGTCTTAAAAGCCCGTTCTACTTAAATTTTTTATAATGAGCTAGCTAATTGATTGATTTGCTTTATTCAACAAAGATGCCCCATAAGATCCATAACCAAATAGTGGTAACCAATATTCAATGTATTATGCGGTTAAAGGCAAAACTGGAAGGGACCTCATGGAAAAGTCACAAACACAAGTAAATTTCTTAGAGATCAAGTTAATTAAAGTTTATTTGGTACAAAAAGTACAAATATGGAAAGAAAAGGGCAGATCCAGAAAACTCACGATACATATCCAGTATTATAAGAAGATGGCAGTACATAACAACAAGTTCTTCATCGTCTTCATGACATATAACACGATTATGAATGATCCAAATACGAGCCCTTTGTGCCGGCACGTTCTCACTAAACTGTACGTAGTAATTACTTCAAGTGATTCATCAACTTGTACATCCAACAGTGCAAGATCACCCTCAATGCTTGCTCCAACTAAAAAATTGTTGGTGTAAAAATGCAGAAATTGAAGATAACTTAATATGCTAGAGGTGATCAAATTAGCCCGACCCGGATTTTTCCCGAGCTTGGGCATATTTTAATTTTTTGGTCTGGTTTCGGTCCCGACCTGGTTTTTTTTTGGCTTTGGCACAAGATTTGGGCAAGCCGAATTTAGTCTAAATTTCGGTCCGGCCTAATTTTGGTCCGAAAAGCCCGTTCTACTTAAATTTTTTATAATGAGCTAGCTAATTGATTGATTTGCTTTATTCAACAAAGATGCCCCATAAGATCCATAACCAAATAGTGGTAACCAATATTCAATGTATTATGCGGTTAAAGGCAAAACGGGAAGGGACCTCATGGAAAAGTCACAAACACAAGTAAATTTCTTAGAGATCAAGTTAATTAAAGTTTATTTGGTACAAAAAGTACAAATATGGAAAACAAAGGGCGATCCGAAAAAACTCACGACACATATCCAAAAGTATTATAAGAAGATGGCAAGTACATAACAACAAGTTCTTCATCGTCTTCATGACATATAACACGATTATGAATGATCCAAATACGAGCCCTTTGTGCCGGCACGTTCTCACTAAACTGTACAGTAGTAATTACTTCAAGTGATTCATCAACTTGTACATCCAACAAGTGCAAGATCACCCTCAATGCTTGCTCCAACTAAAAAATTGTTGGTGTAAAAATGCAGAAATTGAAAATAACGTTGGAAAATAAAAAAAACTGCATTCATATTCAACTAAACTAATATAAAGTGTCTGGTTAATTAGGCAATAAGATAATCCCATGTTCCCAAATTTGAGCAACTAAATCCTAAAGTGGAGGAGTGCTAGTGCGTAGATTATGCGTGCCTCACTTAGTGCTCCATTTTCTTTAATTGAAACAACTACATCTCACTTAGCAATGTATACAACCTAACTAGAAATAAAGAAGATTAACTTAATACTACTTTGAAGCATAACTCAACATAACCCCTTGCTTCATTACTAAAATAATTATATGAATCACTTCTCTTTGATTATGATGCCCTTCTCATCACCAACACGCTTAATTTGTTGATGCACATCTCACCAACATCAAATTCTTTGGAGAACTTCTTTCCATGGTGCACTTCTCACCTATGTCTCTAAAATAATGTTTCTTCAATGGCCACTTGCGTCATAGATTCTTGCTCATCATTTGTTAAGCTGCAATTTTTTGCCAAATGCCTAAAATTTTGACATTTGAAGCATTTTGGCTTTCTCTATTATGCCAACAATATTTTTACTTGGAGGGATTTGCCTTTCCCCTTTTGATAAGTAGACTTTGCTATAAAAGCTTTTTAACTCTTGTTTTCACCATCTTCATTTCTCATGGTCCTCCTTTAATCCACCGCATGGAGTGAATTGATCAATTCCGAAAATGTTAACTTGGACAAATCTTTAGTATCTTCAAGTGAATAAATTTTACCATCATACTTTTCAGGAAGAGTGACAGGATGTTTGTCCATCACTCTTTGGCTAGTAAATTCTCCACATTTGGTTGACGATGGACATCAACTGACTCTCGTACTCCTTGACACCTTCACCACTTTTCATTCCCATTATCTCAAACTCTCTTTTAGGTTCAAAATTTGCATTAATTTTGTTTGGTGATTTCCTTCAAACTCCTCTTTGATTTTCTCCCATGCTTCTTTGGGAGATTCACAACTCATAATAGTTGTGAAAAGTTCTTCCAACACGACCCCATGTAGACACAAAAGTATCTTCGGCTTTCCAGTCATTTTTTCGTCATATTTTTTTACTTAGGGTTGGTGCTAGATTTTGTAGAAGAGGGTATTGGAGATAAACGTTAGACTTAGTCTAACTTTATCTTAAGTTTGTTGTATTTTCTATCCTAGCTATTGTTTGTTATACTTTATCCTATCTACTGTTAGTTAGATATAACTTTATGTAAATGATAACTCATAGCAGTGTTGTAAATCTTAGCCTTTATTGTTAGCCGTAGCTATCCTTTACTCTAGAGCTGTATTATAAATACTTTCATCATATAATGATAATATTAAGCTTTTCAATCCTCTCATGGTATCTGAGCAGTAACTATCCTACACCTACAAAAAAATTTCGGCCCTTCCTTACTCTCACTCATGGCTACCCACACTATCCCCAATGATGTTGAACCCACTCGTCCTCTGGTTGTTGTCACTCTCACCAACATCATCAAACTAACCTCCACCAATTACTTCTCTTGGAAACTCCAACTTCAAGCTACTCTTGTTGGCTATGGCTTGTTTCATTTCCTTGATGGCTCCTCGCCTTGCTCCACAAACCACCACCACTTCCGCAACCTCGACAACAACTACCTCCCCCAATCCGGCCTATACCACTTGGGTGCGCTAGGACCAACTGCTATTTGGTGCCATCATCGGCACGTTGGACTCTACCATAGTCCCGCTCGTCTCTCGTGCCTCCACGGCTCAAGAAGCCTGGAACATTTTATCTCACACCTTCGCTCGCAATTCCGTGGCCACACTAAACTTCTTAAAGCCAATTTCCGCAACATCACCAAAGGGTCTCGCTCCATTCCCGAATACATGAATGCTATCCGAGTGTGTGCTGACCACCTTGCTATCCTCGGGGAACAAGTTCCACCTGAAGATCTCATTGAACGAGTGCTCGATGGTCTACAAGATCCCGTCGTTGATGCTATCAATGCTCACGACACCCCTCATTTCTTTTGACGAACTCCACGAAAAACTCCTGGTTCCTGAAGTACACCTCCTCAACAACCCAACACCCGCCTTCACCCCACTACCCGTCACCGCACTTGCTGCTGTGCGCTCTGCCCAACCACCTTCCCCCCCACCCCTCGCCACAATGAAGCCTCGTCCTCCTAGTCTCGCCCTCCTTTCAACTACAAAAACAACTACAAAAAATCCTCCTCGTCCAAACCTTCTGGCTACCAGGGAAAATGTCAGTGGTGCCACACCGTGGGCCACTCCCTTTATCGCTGCACCGCGTTTCAAGAACGCTTTCCCCAAGCCCACCCCACTCTCCCTCCATCATCCAACTCCCCTGCGCCCCAAGCCAACGCTGCCACCCTTCCATCGTCCTCCACGCCCAACTCTTGGCTCCTCGACTCAGGAGCGTCTCATCATGTCACTAATGACTTGGCCAATCTCTCCTTGCACAACCCCTATGATGGTTCGGAAGAAATAATTATAGGTATTGGTGTGGGTGTTCCCATTACTCACATAGGCACTTCTTTTCTTCCTACTTCTAATACATCTCTCACACTTTCTAATGTTCTTTGTGCCCCTTCTATGACTCGTAATTTAATCTCTATTTCTCAACTTTGTCGTGACAATAACATTCTAATTGAGTTTTCCTATGATTCTTTTAGTATGAAGGATCGTCACACGGGTCAACACCTTTTTCGGGGTCCACCTAATCAAGGAGTCTACGAGCTTCCTCTATCCACCTCCAAACTCGCCTACTCCACCATCAAGTCTTCCGCTATCGATTGGCACCATCGGCTAGGGCATCCTTCCCTTGCTATCTTCAAGAAATTAGTTTCTCAATTTAATCTTCTTGTTTCTCATTCCAGTAATTTTCATTGCAATGCTTGCCGATTGTAATAAGAGTCATAAACTCCTATTTTCTCAATCTACTTTAGTTTCTACTACGCCTCTTGAGCTTATTTATACCGACTTATGGACATCCCCTGTTCATTCTCATGATGGGTTTAAATATTATGTTATTTTTGTTGATCACTTCACAAAATATATCTGGTTTTATCCCCTCAAAAAGACATCTCACACTTCTGCTATATTTCGTCGTTATAAAGCTCTAGTTGAAAAATATTTTGAGAAACCAATTAAAACTCTCTACTCTGATAATGGTAGGGAATATGAAGCTCTCTCTACATTTCTCACAATTGATGGTGTCACTCATCTTACTTCTCCCCCATACACCGAACATAACGGTTTTGCGAACGCCGTCACCGGCACATCGTTGAAACCGGCCTCTCCCTCCTATCTCACGCCCAACTCCTCTCATCTTTCGGTCTAATGCTCTCACCACCGCATCATATCTTATCAACCGCCTCCCTACTCCGACTCTATATGGCAAATCACCATACCATTGTCTTTTTGGATCCCCTCCTAACTATGTTAAACTACGTAGCTTTGGATGTCTCTGTTATCCGTGGCTACGTCCCTACACCACTCACAAATTAGATCCAAAATTAAAGCCCTGCATTTTCCTTGGGTATTCCAAATCACAGAGTGCATATCACTATTTTGATCCTCTCACCCAACGTCTCTATACGTCCCGTCATGTGCAATTTGTGGAACACATATTTCCATACTCCACCCTCACATCCACTCCTCCCTCTTGCTCCTACTCCCTCATCTGCGTGGTACTCCTCCACCATCACTCTTCCAATTCTCTCGCCTACTCCACTCACCACACCTTCTACTGCTGCACCCAGCTCGCCTCTCACCCCTCCTGCCTCACCCTCCACGCCCACTCCTTCCCCTCCTACCAACAATCCTCCTACATCAAACCCCTCCTCACCTCATGCATCTCCCAACCCGACTAGCCCCCATCTCCCCGGACCCCACTGTCTCGCCTACTCACTCTACTAGCACATCACTCCCTCTATCCGACACACGCTCACCCGAGCTCACCTCATCCACCACCCCCTGGTGTTATCACTCGCTATATGAACAACATCCGAAAACCGAACCCGAAATATGTTCACTCTACTACTCTCCAAACCCGCCCCACCGAACCAAAAACCGTATCTCAAGCCCTTAAAGACCCACTATGGAAACAGGCTATGGATTTTGAGATCTCCGCACTCAGAACCGGGTACTTGGGTACTTGTTCCCTCGGATAGCACTCACAATTTGGTAAAATGCAAGTGGATTTTTCGCATTAAATACAATTCGGATGGTTCCATAGATTAATATAAAGCTCGCCTCGTAGCTAAAGGGTTTCAACAACGTCCCGACATCGACTATTCTGAGATCTTCAGTCCTGTTGTGCACCCGGCAACCATTCGCACATTACTTACACTTGTTGTTACTCGTGGTTGGCATTTGCGCCAACTCGATATTAATAACGCTTTTTTGCAGGGCACTTTAAATGATGAAGTTTACATGTCTCAACCTCCGGGATATCTTGATATTGTGTTCCCTAATCACGTTTGCAGGTTAAAGAAAGCAATATATGGCCTAAATTAAGCTCCCCGAGCTTGGTATACTAAACTCACCAATTTCCTTCCTGGTTCGGGTTTCAAACGTGTGGTTTTCGACACTTCTCTCTTCATATTATCATCTACCCCACATCCTATTTACTTAATAGTGTATGTTGATGATATTATACTTACGGGTCCAAATGCATCTACTATTGACAAGTTTATTCATACCTTGGCTAACCATTTTGGTTTTGAAGGACCTTGGCACCTTGTCCTATTTTTTAGGAGTTGAGGTTGTTCCTACTCCAACGGGTCTATTTTTAAGCCAAAGGAAATACATACTGGACCTTCTTGATCGCATGGGCATAAGTGATGCCAAGGCAACCCCTACACCTATGGTCGTCACTCGGACTCTTACTTCCAACTCGGGCACCCATCTTGAAGTTCCCAAAGATTATCGTGCCGCTGTTGGGAGCTTACAATATCTCACACTAATGAGACTGATGTAGCATTTGCGGTAAATCGCCTTTCACGAGTTCATGACTCGTCCCACCACGGATCATTGGTCCGCTCTAAAACGACTCATGCGCTATCTATGCGGCGCACTTGATAAAGGCCTCACTTGTATCTCGTGACTCTCCTTTACGTCTCTATGCTTTCTCCGATGCCGATCGGGCGGAGACAAAGATGATTATGTATCAACAATGGGTCATGTAGTATTTTTTGGGCGAGAACTCTTCTCACTTGGTGTTCCAAGAAGCAAAGTCCATAGCTCGCTCTTCCACCGAGGCGGAATACGGGCCGTGGCCTCCACTCTTCTTGAACTCCTTGGTCTCCGCAACCTTCTCACTTGAACTTGGTGTCTCACTTACTTACACTCCAGTCATTTATTGTGATAACTTGAGTGCAACACACCTAAGTGCCAATCTCGTGTTTCATTCGAAAATGAAACATCTCGCTCTTGCATTTCATTTTATTTGAGAACAAGTGCAAGCGAGGTTCCATTCGAGTCACTTATGTGCCAACGGAGATTAACTAGCTATTTTCTAACAAAACCGTTGTCTCGACCGCGCCTTGATCTACTCTTATCCAAGATCGGACTTCTTGATAGATCGTCCGTCTTGCGGGAGCATATTGGAGATAAACGTTAGACTTAGTCTAACTTTATCTTAAGTTTGTTGTATTATCTATCCTAGCTATTGTTTGTTGTACTTTATCCTATCTACTTGTTAGTTAGAGATAACTTTATGTAAATGATAACTCATAGCAAAGTGTTGTAAATCTTAGCCTTTATTGTTAGCCGTAGCTATGCTTTACTCTAGAGCTCTATTATAAATACTTTCATCATATACTTGATAATATTAAGCTTTTCAATCCTCTCGAGAGGGTGGGATCAATATCACTCTCAATAACATCCCATAAACTCAAAGCTTTAAGATATGACTTCATTTTGTTACCCCATGATTGATAATTTTCACCTTTGAATATAAGAATTGAAAGTGAAAAATTGTCTCGAAGACATTGGAAATTTAATTATGGAGGAACACTCACGAATTTTGTGTTTAATCCTCACAAGCCCCAAGGATCAAAATGCCCTGATACCAAATTTTTTAGAGTAAAAAAGCAGAAATTGACGATAATGTTGGAAAGTAAAAAATATTGCATTCATATTCAACCGAACTAATAGAAAGTGCATGGTTAAATAGGCAAAGATAATCCCATGTTCCCAAATTTAAGCAACTAAATCCTAATGTGGAGGATTGTTAGTGTGTGGCTTATGCATGCCTCAATTAGTGTTCCACTTTCTTTAATTGAAACAACTACATTTGACTTAGCAATGTAAACAACCTAACTAGAAATAAGGAAGACTAACATAATACTACCTCCGTTTCTTTTTAGACCGTTTTTTTTTTAATAGTTACACTCTTGCTTTTTCTATATAAGGTAAATTTTCAATCATCATTCCCATTATTGCCCCCCATGTGGTCCCAAATTTTCAATCATCATTCCCACTATTGGTCCCAACTTTATCTCTCTTGCCATTTTTTATTGTTTATTTGTACTTGTTGATGCCAACTTTTACCTTTATACAACTTCTCTCTCCTACTTTACACATTTTGCCTTGGTTCTAATGAAAAGCAAAGTGTAACTATTAAAAAGAAACGGAGATAGTACTACTTTGAAGCATATCTCAACAAAAATAAACATTATTCCTTCTTTCACTATTAGCAAACGTGACCTCCAAATATACTTTTTTTTACTGATTTCATCATCATGTTCTCTAATTCCTCCAGGGTGATTAATGGTTGAATCACTCGCAAAGGAGAAGCGCTCGTTAAGATTAGTGCTAACTCATCAATCTTCAATATCACACTTCCAGTGTCAGAAATTTTAGCGTCCGGATTCGGATCATCTTTATCAGCCACCATCCAACATATATAGACAACATAATTTAGTACTCTTTCCATCTAGGAATTTCGTCGATCACTTAGTATGCAACGTTACACTTTACCAAGGAGGTTCACTATCGGTGGAGAGGCCTAAGTCTAGCTCCTATGAGGCTATGATGGCTTCCTTTTACATTGCCAAGCGGGTTCACTATCGGTAGTATCATATTAGTGTGCCCCCCTTTTAGCAATCTTGCAAAAATAAAACCCTCTCCAATTTACCTCATTACTTCAACTAATATGTTTACATTTGATTCGACAAGGAAATTTATTGTTAAATTTGTAAGGTGAAGATTATACACTCCGAATTGAAATTATTATTATTATAATTGTATGGGTATGACCCAAGTATGTTAGCGGACCTCCCGTGATAAGTCCGCGAACACCACCTCGACCGCGAATATTGTAAATGACGCCTACAACAGAATAAGTCAAGATATCAACGTGGTCCGACAACGTTGGCGGTCGCCCAATAAGACAAAATAAGGGAATCTTCCCAACCGTCAAAGGCACCACGGCCATACACGTGTCAAAGGATTACACACCTGCCAGGGTGAATAGTACTTCTATAAATACCCCACTTAGTACTATTCTCGAGATACATTCTCTCTCACACTCACACTTCTTATCTCTCTCTCTATTTTCTCTCTCTAAATCCGAGTTGGACACGTACGACTTGAGCGTCGGAGGGGGTTTCCTCGCATCCCCCCGGGGTAGTTCACGTTTGCTTCTTGTGCAGGCTATTCACCGGAGGACGATAACCCCAGAATCTTTGGCGGACTTCTCTCAAGACCGCCAACCGTTTTCAACACCGAAACAACTTGGCGAAAATTGGAAACTCGAGTCGCGGTCCACCAGGGGTTTGAAGTTGGCCAAGGGTCTTCTCAACCTGTCATTACGGCACCTATCGGTACACTACGCTTCCACCTTAACGTTCCCGAGGACAATAACGACCAGCATACTCCTGAGAACAATGTGACTCAGGTAAACAATGGTAGTGTTCCATTCAACTTGACTCAATTGACTCAATTCTCCCCTGACCAATTGCAAACCGGTGGCGTCATTCATTCAAATGTTACAAGGCACTTCTCGCCTAATAACACCCCTATTCCGAATACTAGGGCGTCCGAAGCACCGTAAACGATCACTTAGGCTATGGCCGGTAGAAACGTTGACGATATGCCGGTAAGGAGGATGCGTACGACGCAAGAGGAACGCCAAATGGAAAGGCAAATTGATGATGCAGAGTATGAGGAAGCTATTCTGGAAACTGAGGATCTAAACAACTCAGAAGATGAATATCAAAGTCAGTCCCGCCGAGAGTACAGCACCCAGGGTGCTAGTAACTATTCGGTGACGGACACTTGTTAATTAAGCCCATAATGTCTCCATTTATTCCGAAGTCTTGTATCACCCCATGCCCGAATCAAGATGCCAGTCCCGCAAATACGACGGCAGTTCTGACCTAGATGATCATGTTGCAGCATATGAGGGTCACATGTACTTATACACTTAGGTGGACGCCATCTGGTGCAAGGTGTTTCCGTCTACCCTGACCGGGAATGCTCATACTTGGTTCAAGAGTTTGAAGCCGTGTATTATCTCCAGTTTCTCCTAGTTGGCTTCCACATTTAGCACTCATTTTGTAAGCAAGTAGCGCCGTGAGCCGCACAACCGGGTGAAGCTCTCTCATAAGCAAGGGGAAAACAAAAAGTCTTCATGATTTCATTAACCGTTTTAACATGGAAGCGCCTCCATTCCGCGACTTCAAGGGACGTGGACGTCTTAGCCTTAATGACAGGGCCGACTTTGAGGGTCGGCGTCGAGAAGTTATTTGGGTCGCAAGACCTTTACGTCCTTAGGTCCTCGTTCGGGAAAAGTAAATGATTTCATAAGGGGGCGAAGAGTTTGATAAGTCCGCGAGCAACCAAGCACCGCGAGCCCGAAAAGAAAAAGGAGGAGAAGCAAAAGAAAGATAAAGGTCGTGAAGGTGATCGTGGCCGAGACGAAAGAAGCAAGAATCCAATGTGGTCAAAAGAGGAAATGACCGTGAAAGAAATGACCGCGAGAGGTATACCATAGGGAGAAGGGTGAACGTAAAGAAAAGTTTGACGAGTACACTCGGCTCACCACCTCCAGGAGTCGAGATATACTTGATGAATAAAGACAAAGTGATAAATTGCGGCGTCCAAAGCAAATGTTCCATAAAAACCGCACGAGAGCAAGTGGTGTGATTTTCATGGTGATCACGGCACTTATCTGAAGATTGCCGCATTTGAAGGATAACTTGGAGGATTTGGTAAGAAGGGGCTATTTCAGCCAAGATAAAGCTCGGTACTAAGGATGGAGACTTGGTAAATCCATCCAACTAGAATGTTCGCATGCGGATCGGTGAGATCCATGTTATCGATGTAGGCCGATTCATGGGGCCGAGTGTGAATGGAGCAAAGGCAAGCTTGAAAGAGTTCAGCATCAAGTCAATTTCAACGAGGTATGCAATGGAGAAGACCGCCCGTAATGCCCGCTATGTCTTTCACCGTAGAGGACGCGAATCACGCTTGTCCTACCCCTAGCGACGACCTTCTAGTGGTCACGACGAAGTATCAAACTCGGTTCGATCCATAGAATTTTGGTAGATGGAGGAAGTTCGGCAAATATACTGTATTTCTCAACCTTT
>CANSNZ010000333.1:0-105651 GCA_947646795.1 Beta lomatogona | reverse complement strand
TTTTAAATCCCAATTAATTATTCATGATAATTTATTTATTTTGAGCTCACAAAAATATTTTGAGTCCATTTAAATATTTTCCAGCCCAAAAGCCCAATTGTTTGATTTATTATTTTGAATAAATATTTTCATAAATAAATTAGAATCAGATTTTTAATCCGTATTATTAAATTTCTAGATTTCATGGGATAAAAGAAAATCTTAAAAACGCCGTTTAGGAAAAAGCCTCGCAACACGTGCTGGACACAATGGGCATTTGGCGCGCCACGTGCGCGCCGCATTGGCTCAGCCACACGACGCACCAATTCTGCGCCGACACGTGGCTCTATGCGGGCCACATAGACCCGTGCGCCTGGCGCACTTTCTATGCGACGCACAGGCTGGAAATTTTTATCTTTTTCTAAACGCGTGTCGCGCGGGAGAAGTTGATTGGTCATGGTGCGTCCACAAGATCGCGTCAACACGCTGTAATTGTGCGTCACACAAAGACGTGCGCCGCGCACCCTCCGCCCGACGCGCGCTGGTTTTAATTTCTTATAAATAGGCTTCGATTTTCTCAATTAAACACACGATTTTTCCATATAATTTTCATACACTTTAATACTTCAAGACACTCGTGTTCTAATTTACGAAATCTCACATGCTTCAATACTAAACAAATACAATAAACACAATCAAACACACACATAAGATTGCTCCTCCTGAAGGTCGTTACGCACAAACCTAAGCCTGCATAGGTATAATCATGAGGGTTCTTGAATAATTCCTTTTTATTTATTTCTTGAGTTACTAACCATTTTTTGTCATGATATAGATGATTAATGGGCAAAACGTTTTTATTGTACATTTTAACTCCCTTTTCTCTCATTTTGCATCTATAATATCCATGTTATTATGGATTGTTCTATACATGATTTTTAACAACCACATGTTGGTAATCGCTAATTAAGACCTAAGAAAGTGTTCTAATTAAATCGTATAATTTGGACAACCTCGCTAGGTAAATTGTAAATTGGATTGTTTAATAACTTGTTACTAAAGAAGTAGTCTTTTATGTGTTTCTTGGAACCAACCTTGCAACACCCCGACAATTCTCTATTTTATAAAATACCTTTTCCCACAAAACATAGAGAATTACCAAAGTATTATCTCCCGTGTGATAACGTATCGGCATATTCAGATTTTGGCAAAATGATAATAAATAAATAACTTCGAAAACATATTTAAACTTAGTCAACCACAAAGTCAACTCTAAAATATATCAAAGTCAAACCCACATAAAAGTCAAAATATTCAAACCATAACTAAACCAAAATTATGAAAGCATTAAAGAAACTAAAACACAAGCTCTCCAAACGATTTCCCGAACCCAATGATGCATCATCTTCGTACCTAAATGGTCCATGCTTTTTATTGATCCTGAAAGACCGCTCACCAAATGGCTCATCTCAGGATCAATAAGGCACAACTCATGATCGACACACGTAAAAGCACGTAATCAGCAAAGCTGGGTAATACATAGTAAATAAAACATAAAACTTAGCATGATACTAATAAACATTAAATCGTAGAAAATAATAATATAACGAAATAACAGTCTCACTATACCGAACTTAACTCCAACCAATAGATTAAATTATAATTAAATTGAATAGTCAATGGATAGAGTTGTCCAAACCAAACATTGTCTTCAATATAGAAGACGAAGTACTGAGCGACATCCGTACTCCCGTGACCAACGATATCGAGGTACTAATTAAATAAAATAGGACACGGTAATCAATTTGGTCCCAAGAAAATAGCCACGGGCTACCACCATGTACTCCAACTCATACTAGTCCAACACTTCATACGTGCACAAGTCTAAACCTTATTGCTATTCACTTCCTCCACTTTAAGTATTAATAAATTATTTGAGTGTCGAGACTCACAACAATATGGCAACCAACATAAATATCCCGCATAAAACAAAATTCCACTTTGTATCCTAGGATTAAATCATACAACTCAATTAATCCCATTCATTATTTACCGACAATAATAACCATCCAACCTTTATTTGTTCACTTAAATCAACAATCAACCAACCTCACAATAGGTGAATATCCAATTTTACTAAGCAAGGTCCTTATAAAGTAAATAATATAATAAAATCTTAGGGAACAATACATTTCATGATCCAATAACAATATATTTATTAATCCATCATGTGAAATAATAAAATAAACGCTCCCAACCCACGTGCTCGCATCAATCATCCATACAAACATATAATACTTCATCATAGGTGTTTTGTCCACTTGTCCAACAAGTAAAGTCAGGAGGCTTAGCTTCCTTGGCGAGCAAGTAAAGTAGTATCTGAGTGTTCTTCGCATGGAGACTTGTCAACAATGCCTGAATTATAGCTTAATCCTTAGCCTTGGCTTCGCCTCCCGAACCTGCACAAAGGGACCCACCCCGGAGGTTTGGGTGGTGGTTCCCCTCCGATGCTTAAGCCGGGCTTATCGTAGAGTCAGTAAGAGAAAGTGGAGATGAGAAAGAGAAAGCGAGAGAAATTTATCGTAGTAACTTTACACCGTTTGCATTGAATGTTTTTCTCCCGATTTCGTGGGTATTTATAGTGATAGCAAGTTGACGACTAACCTTAAAAACCGACCTACAATAGTGGCCTCTCGATTGGCCGAGGAATCGATCATGACACGTGGTGCACCATGACCGGGGATGCCTATTAACCACTCCTTCAACCTATTTAACACTCGCTGGCTCGACTCATTGGGCCGTAAATTCAATCCTTTTACCCAACCGAGTATAGCCTGTAGACTAAGCCTCTATTTTTATTTTTAAATAGGATGACACGTGTACGGCTCGATGAGCCCATGTGTCGCTAAGTGAGCCGTAGAGATATTAGGCTACATCATTTGCCCCTAAAAGGGTTTTCACCGTTGGCCCATCCGACGGTTAAAGCCCTTTTACCCTAGGTAGTTTTTTGCCTGGCCGGCGACGGTTACGGCCCGTTATACGTAAGGTAGTATATTCAAAATGAAGGAAATGACGCGCCCTTTCTTGTGCTATACCGTCATATTAGAATCGTGGGACTCCTTTTCTGGCTCATTCTGGACCGGTCACGCAGTTTCTTATTCCTCTATAAATATCCTTGGTGTGAAAACATTCAATCATTTAACACCTCGAACAAATTTTTCTAGAGAGAGAGGCTGCAATTTTCTAGAGAGAGAGAGAGATCGTCCAAATTTCAGATCCTTCACCGAATTTCCCAGACGCTCTTAGTAGGTATCGCTTTCTTTGATCCTTTTATTCTTCTTTATTCTTTATTTTTTCTTAGAAAATCAATAAAATGGAATCATCTTCGTCAAATAATCCTAGCCACCAAGAGCTTGCCTTTGACCCTAGAACCGATACTTCTTCTTCGGCACATTCTAGAGCTGGGCCTCTTCTCGGCCGAGTACATATTTTTCATAGTTTTGGCCGAGAAAGTCGGACGACCCGCCTTTACCTCGTGTGGTAATCCGCGCGGCCAGCAAACGGCCCGTCTAAGACGAAAGCAATAATTCCATCAAACAAATCGGATATGGAGGAATCGACTCGGACGAGTGCCGATGAGGCAAGAGAGGTCCAAAGTGCCTCATCTTTGGACAGCTCCTCCGTTTGACCATGAGACGAGACTTCGTAAATAAAAAACCGAGACCAAGATTTCTGGTCGGGACGCCGATACTGGAGGAGATCGCGGAAGGTAATAATGGTAACGATCCCGAGGCCGCTGAAGAATCGACGAGGCCTCTACCACCTCGGCGGAGATTAGAAAACGTTTAGGTCCCCTTCCGACCCCCGGCTTCATTTTAGCTTAACCGTAGTGGTTAGAGAAACTAGGACCAGACCCCATTTCTTGTCGCTCTTTCATGCCCATGCCGAGCCTCCTTTGTCATTCCTAATAACGACGCAACGATCCCGAGTGCTCCCAGAGCCATTTCGCTTCTATAAACCGGCCTTAGATGCTGGATCGAGGTTTCCTCTTCACGACTTCGTAGAACAAGTGTCAAAGACTACCACATCGGCCATAAACCAACTGGCACTAAACGCTGGCACAACATCTCGACGTTTATTGCCGTCATGGGAGCTACGCGGCCTAGCCCTTTCCTTCAAGCCTTTACCCATATCCATTATGCGTCCAAGGTACCTTGGCTATGGACTGAGCATACGCTCAAAGATCAGCGAACCGTCCAAGTTTCATGACAACTTGGGGGAAATCACCAAAGATGCACGATTGGAAAGCCGATTTCATCTTTTTTACGGGCGTCCAACACTATGTCACGTAGAGCTGTGATATTATAATAGATTTGTCACAAATACCGGATGGAAGGTCTGGCCGAGCCGGGAGGGACGAATTTGACGAGGAGGTGGTGGAGTACTTCGAGTGAAGGGAGTACCTGCATCTGGCCACGATCTTTTAAGGGCCGTCCGGTACCCTTCTAACTGGAAATTTTTACCAATACTTTAAGGAAATGTTTTAAACACAAGTACGACTTCCATAACTGACGAACACACATTTTTTTTTTTTTTTTTTTTTTCGACTCGGCTGCATAACGCCTCAAACCATCTTGGACGGGGAAATCAAGATGTCCCAATTTACGATAATCAGGAAGGAGTATGCAAAGAGCAACACTAAAAAGGCGGAAACATTGGTATCCAATTTTTTTTTTTTTTTTTTTTTTTTTTTTTTTTTTTGACGAGACCATATGAGCTCGTCCGACTGGACATCCAACTCTTGGACGGGTCACCCCAGAAGGCGAGCGGCCCGACTTGACGGTCACCTCCTTGGGCCCACGCCGTCCGAGAATTGGTGTCCACCTCTTGACGCAGAGTTACCCAAAGAAGGAGAAATGCTCTAGACTTGGACGGTCACCCTTTGGGACCATGCTCGTCCAAGAATTGGTATCCAATTTTTGGGACGAGGGTTACCCGAAGAAGGAGAACGTCCGGCACTTGGACGGTCACCTTCTTGTGTCTTGCTCGTCCAAGAATTGGTGTCCAATTCTTTGACGAGTCACCCAAAGAAGGAGGACGCCCGCACTTGGGACGGTCACCTTCTCGGGGTCATGCTCGTCTAGGAGACAAGGTGTCCAATTTTTTGGACGAGAGTCACCCAAAGAAGGAGGACGCCCGCACTTGGACGCTCACCTTCTGGGGCCATGCTCGCCCAACAAATAGTGTCCAATTTTTTGGACGAGTCACCCCAAAAGAAGGAGGACGCCCGCACTTGGACGTTCACCTTCTTGGGGCCATGCTCGTCCATGAGTTTTGCACCAAATCTTGAACGAAGGTCGCCCAAGGAAAGAGATCGTCCAGACTTGACGGTCACCTCTTAGGGACCGTTCTCGTCCTGGATTTTTGCATCCAATTTTGGGGCGAGGGTCGCCCATAGAAGAACGTCCATACTTGGACGATCACCTTCGGGGCCATACTCATCCTGGATTTTTGCAATAGTAGCTATTTTTTATTTATGACGATCAATCTGATGCCTTTTCTTTTGCGTAAAAATGCTCCTACAAACAAACTTCCACCTGGGAAGTCGTCTTCGTCCAAGAAGAGGCCCACTACTGCCCGCCGACCGGCCTTCGCCAAGAAGCCTAAGGGCTTTACAAGGAAGAGGGCGGAGAAGGCGGCTTCCGCCGCGAGAGCGGGGAGAAGAGAATGCCTCCCCACAAGCCAAGGCTCTTAAGAGGGGAGCCTTCGATCGCCGGACAGAGGAGGAAAGGGATGCACACGCAACTGTCTCGCCCTCAAGGTTGGCTTCCGGCTGAGTCTCGCGAGGTCAACCTGTGGTCCGGCTTGGCTTTGGTTGCGCCGGGATCTCGATGTCGTCGCCGAGAGCTATCCAGGGTTCAGCGGCTCGGTGGCAAAGCCGGGTGACACGGATGCCTCTAGCCGTTAGGGACGTCATCAATTTCGCCCGGGTGAGTCGTATTACCCCAACATAGTTAGAACGATGCGGGTCGGTGGACGGTCCATGAGTCCGTCCCAATAGACAAGCCATCGTCTTCCCTATCAAGAAAACCGACTCTCCCCCTCTTTCGTGATAAGGGCAAAGGCCCCGCTATTCCCCCAACTCCTCCCACCGCCGACTCGGACGAGGAGTCCTCTCCCGCCTTCGCCAAAATGTCAAGGCCGGAGAAAGAGCGGCTGAAGCAGAGCTCTTCAAATGCTTCCCTGAATCCTACATCAAGGGATTGAGGGGAGCTCTCCGCCGGCATGTGGGATACATGTCTCACCTATGCCGAGGTATCGCTTTTGACGATCGCCTTGTTTTATACTTTGTACAAATTTTTACTTTGCAAATCGTCTAATATCTTGACTTGTTCTCCTTGCCCAACCTTCCCGGCTCGCATCATGCTAATCGAAGATTGGGCGAGGGAGCTTAGAAAGGAAAATAAACACCTCGTCCACCAAGCTACCACGGCAGGGACAAAGCCATTCACGACATCGAGATGGCTAACACCCTTCATCGCGGGCCGCTGGAGGCCTGGAGAAGAGATCGGCACTCCTCGAGTCTCGAGAACAAGAATCACCTTGTTAAAATCAACCAGCCTATATTCCGAGCAGATCGTCTAAGGATGATCATGGACGCTCGCCGAGCCGAAAGGCGAAAGCGGATGTCGCTCTTATTGCCGCCACCGAGCTAAGAAGAGAGAACATGCACCTAAGGGCAAAGACTCGCCCGCTCCGGGAAAGGGAGGCGGCCAAGTCCTTCAACGATGCCAAAGAAGGGTTGAAACAAGTCGTCAATACGACTCAAGGACCGGCCGCCAAAGCCTTTGGGATGCCGGGCCGAGGAAGCCGAGGTCCCCACTGCTCGTCGTCCGGGAGTATCAAGAGAGCGTTATCGGGCCATGGTATGCGCCGAGGAACCTCCTGAGTTTGAAGAGTCGACGACGAGGCCGCCGGCCGAGGTGGAGACCCCTAAAGACGACCAAGAAACCCGTTCAAGACGAAGCCTAAGCTTAGGTTTATTTTCATGTTTCTTAGCTTGTTGCTCGTCGTATCTTTAACTCTTCAAATCCTACTTTGTAATTCTTTACAAATTATATATGAAAGAGTATTTTTGCCAATTTCCCGCCTTTTATCTTTCCGAATTCTAATGACCAAGTATAATATCACCTTCGTCCCGAACAATCGGACGATCTGTTTTTCCCGGAGTACAAAAATTCTGTCTCAAGTAAAATGTGACTCGTCCCGATATTATTGGACTGCCTAGGATCAACGATTACCAATTTTGGACGGGGGTCACCCAATGAAGGGAGGGCGTCCATACTTGGACCGGTCACCTTCTTGGGGCCATCTTCGCCTAGAATTGGCCTCCAATTTTAGGACGAGGGTCACCCAAAGAAGGGAGGACGTCCATACTTGGACGGTCACCTTCGGGGCCACCTTCGTCCTGGAATTGGCCTCCACTTTTTGGACGAGGGTCACCCAATGAAGGAGGACGTCCATACTTGGACGGTCACCTTCTTGGGGCCATCTTCGCCTGGAATTGGCCTCCAATTTTAGGACGAGGGTCACCCAATGAAGGAGGACGTCCATACTTGGATCGGCCACCTTCGGGGCCATCTTCGCCTGAATTGGCCTCCAATTTTAGGACTAGGGTCACCCAAAGAAGGAGGACGTCCATACTTGGACGGTCACCTTCTTGGGGCCACCTTCGTCCGGAATTGGCCTCCAATTTTAGGACGAGGATCACCCAAAGAAGGAGGACGTCCATACTTGGACGGCCACCTTCGGGGCCTCCTTCGTCCGGAATCGCCTCCAACTTTTGGACGAGGATCACCCAATGAAGGAGGACGCCCATACTTGGACGGTCACCTTCTTGGGGCCATCTTCGTCCTGGAATTGGCCTCCAATTTTAGGGACGAGGGTCACCCAACGAAGGATAGCGTCCATACTTAGACGCTCACCTTCCCCGGGCCACCTTCGCCTGGGGGCCATCCCGGTTTTTGGACGACCTACTCTCCTTAGCTCGTCCTATAGGCTTCTATTATCCCCCGCCCTTGGGCTTAGCTCAATCGTATATTGAAGTGGAGCTAAAGTCCAAGAGGAGAGCGGCGCCCTCGGCCGAGCCCGCCGGGTTGACGGGCGAGCGTGAGGTACATGTTCATAATGTTTTAGCCGGCTTCCCTTGAGGGAGCAACACTCGTCATTAAGTAGCGATCCCTTACTAGGGTCCGGACTACCTAGCCGTCCGTATTTTTGAAAGTAAGCATCCTTTACTAAGGGATTATTTCAGGCCGCCTTTCTCTCGTAGACTTCGACGTTACTCTTACTAGATATTTTGTCAATTTGACGGCCATATATGCATTATATTTTTGGCCGGCCTCTTTCGAGGGAGTGATGTTCGCGTAAATGCGAGCAATTCCGACGTTTCGCTATTGTTTGTATTTTTGTCCAAGTTATTGTCACTTTTAAACGAGTAACTCGATTTAATGCCCCAAAGTGAAGTAGCTTCGTGAAAATATACAAAAAGATAAGATAAGAAGGAATCGTATTATATGGATTTTGCTTCGTCAAGGCCAAGATGCATGTATACAATTCTTTCCTTACTAATATGTGCCGTGGCACTTTGGAGTAACTACAAATTACCCTACTTATATCCGACGAAGATCCAAGCTAGACGTGGTACTTCTTTAAGTCAGTCTCGAATTCCAGTACGCCGAATAGGTCGTCCATCTAGACTTTGCACACGAAAAATTCCCACCGTGGTATTTCCCCGGACAATCGATAAGGTCCTTCCCACACTTGGTGTTAGTTTTCCCAACTCTTTAGCTCGTCCAATCGTTTCCATTTTTCTCGTAACAAGATCCCCCACCTTTAGCGATCGTCTAACAACTCTTTTGTTAAACTCCCGAGCCATACGTAGTTTGTACAATTGCATTCTTAGCAAGGCATTGCCCCCTCGACTTCGGGACTCGGGTCCAAAGCCGTACGCAATGCGGCCCGGGCCATTGGCTTCTTCCGTGTATAACATGACTCGTAGGGTGGGCTCGATTTCAATGGGCAAGACGGGCTTCAGCACTCATAGACTAGCATGAAAGGCGTCTCGCCCGTAGAATTCTTAGCAGCTGTTCTAATGGACCATAACACCAATCGCAGCTTCTTCAACCCATCGCCCTTGGCGTTGTCCAGCCTCTTCTTCGATTCCATTTGATAGAATCTTGTCAAGGACTCGACTTGCCCATTAGCTTCAGGGTGGGCGACCGCCGCAAAGTGAGCTTTGATTTCTCTTTCTCGACACCCATTCTTTCAACCTTAGGCGTTCGAACCGTGGACCATTATCAAAGACGATCGACCGAGGCATGCCAAATCGAGTTATAATGTTCTTCCGGATGAAGCCCTCGACGCCGTTTGTTGTTATTCCTCGCATGGCTTCACCTTCTATCCATTTAGTGAAATAGTCCACCGCTATAATCAAAAACTTCTTTTCGCCCAAGGCCACAGGGGAAAGGTCCTAGGATATCCATGCCCCATTTGGCAAAAGGCGTAGGGAACAAGATGGGGGTCAAATAGTTGGACGGCTTCGATGCACATTTCCATGCTTCCGACAACCGTCACACTTCTTTGCATAGACTAAAGCATCCTCCTTTAAGGTAGGCCAAGAGTACCCCGTCCTTAAAGCCTTCTCGCCTAAGGCTCTTCCCCCCAATGTGAGAGGCACAAGCTCCTTCATGGAGTTCTTTCAGACTTCCACACCATCTTCTCTCGGTGACGCACTTGAGTAGAGGCCTATTGAACGACTTCTTGTAAAGTGTCTTGTCCCATAGTTCAAACCACTTGTCTCTCGGCCTTCACATACTGCCTCTACAGATCCGAAGGCAATCGCCCGTCTTCTCGTATTCTATGACGGCCCATCCGTACATTCCCTCGGGCCGAGAAACATAACCTCCTCCTCTTTGTCGATGCTCTTTTTGGGGTTTGACTTCCCAAAAGACTGTTCTTGGTACATCACCCTGGCCGAGCCGGCCAATTTCGAGAGAGCATCGGCTTGATTATTTTCCCGACCTTGGTATTCGGTCGAGGACAAATCGTTTTAATGGCTCAATCTCATCCTTGATCGGCCGCATATATTTGCCCATTGATGCTTCTTTTGCATTCAAAATCTCCGTTGACCCGGCCGACAACTAGGAGAGAGTCCGATTTTGCCTCAATCTCTACAGCCCACCGCCTTGCACATTTTGGATTCCCGCCAAGAGTGCTTCATATTCGCCTTCGTTATTGGACGCTTTAAATTGGAATCTTAATGCATATTCAAATTTGTCCCCTTCAGAGATTGACAAATGATTCCTACCCCACTCCCATTGGATCGTGGACGATCCATCAACCATGAGCGCCCAATGCTTCCTTCCTTCACCGGATCGATATTTGCTTTATGGTCGGCCGAGTAAGCTCAACTATAAAATCACCCAAGGCTTGCCCCTTAATGGCCTTCCTTGGTTCAAATGATATGTCAAACATGTTGAGCTCAACCGCCCATTTTAACATTCGCCCAACGAGCCTTCCATCTTCCGCGTAACTTGCTTCAAAGGTCGATCAAGATAGACGAGTATACCGTGCGCCAAAAAAATAGGGCCTTAGCTTTCGGCCATGACGAGGGCCAATCCAAACTTCTCAACAGAGTATACCGGTTTTCAGGCCCTCGAGCACGTGACTCACGAAGTATATTGGGATCCGGACGGATTCTCTTTCACCTAACAGACGGCACTCACAAACTGAGGGACATGCCAAGTATACAAACAATTTTTCCCCTCTCAGGATCGACCAACCTAGGCAAAATGTTGAAGATGATCTTCGACATGCTCAAGGGCTTTCTCCGCCTCTCGCCGTCCATTCAAACTTGGCTTTTTTCTTGATCGTGGCAAAGAAGTGATGGCACTTGTCGCCCGACTTAGACAAAAATCGTCCAAGGGCAACCAAACATCCCGTCGCCCTCTACCTCTTTTACCTTCGAAGGAGACTTCATGTCTAGAACGTACTTAATCTTTTCGTGGTTGGCTTCTATTCCCTCTCGATCCACCAAGAAACCTAAAACTTGCCTCGACAAAACCCCAAAGACACATTTGCCGGGATTCACTTTCAACTTAGATTTCCCGAGAGTTTCAAAAGTTTCTCTCAAATCATCTACATGACTTTCTTTCGACGGCTCTCGACTATCATATCGTCAATATATGCCTCCATATTTCGTCCTAATCAAGCCGAAAAACATTATTGATCAACCTCTCGAAAAGTGGCCGGGCATTACGTAGGCCGAATGGCATCCCCAAAGACCATACAAACCTTTTTCAGCAATGAAGGACGTTTTGTCCTCATCATCCGGCCACATTGGGATTCGATGAAAACCCGAATATGCGCCCATGAAGCTCAAGAAAGCATGGCCAGCCGTGGAGTCTACTAGACGATCCAACTTAGGCAAAGGGAAAATGTCCTTAGGACATGCCTCGTTGAGGTCCGTGTAGTCCACACACATTCTCCACCGCAATTAGGCTTCGGCACCATAACCACATTTGCTATCCAACTGGATAATAGGTTGCTTGATGAACTTGGATTCCAACAGCCTTCCGAACTTCTCGGTCGACCGCCCGGGTTTTCTAGCCTGGCCCCAAATGTCTCTTCTTCTCGCGAACCGGTTTCAAATTTGGATCAACATTCAAACGGTGGACGGCTACTTCCTGATCAATTCCGCATTTCCTCGACGCAATAGGCAAACACATCTTGAAACTCTTTCAACAAGTGGACTAGACGACCCTTCAAACCAGACCGAGCGAAGATCCAACTTTGAGGGTCCTTTCCGGACGAGCTTTATCCGACATACTTCTTCGGGGGGCTTCCATCGGCTCGGGACGTTCCACCGCTAGCCCCATGATGGCCATAACTTCTTCAGACGGGGAGGGTTCTTCCTCGATGATTTCATATTTCCTCTTCTTGCCGGGGAGATGTTCAGACGCCTTCCTCGAGGGAGCGAGTAGCGCCTAAGGGCTCTCAATGGTCGCCTTTAATCCGGACGTTTTCCTCTCGCTAGCCATCTTCGTCCGATCTTTCTCCACCCCGCACGTTCTCCTTTCGCTAGGAACCTTCGTCCCGATCTTTCTCTTTTCGGACGTTTTCCTTTCGCCAAAGAATCTTGGCCTCGGTCTTGCTTATCACCCTTCCATGAGGATGGTTTCGAGTAGTTAGGTAACATTCCCTAGCCGCCACTCGGTCTCCATACAAGGAGCCAATCTCGCCGCTATCACACTCATACTTCATCAACATCAAGTGAGTTACTATTACCGCTTTGACATGATTCGAGTTGGGTCGTCCAAGAATGACATTGTAAGTCGTCAAATCTCTGACCACCAAGAACTTGATAAATAGAGTTCTCGAGGCTTCCTTCTCACCCACTCTGACGGCAACGTGACCGCTCCCATGGGGTGGATGACTCCTCCCCCAAACCCTATGATGGGACGGTGGACGGGAACCAAGTTTCTTTCGCCAAACCTCAACCCGGGACGCATACAATTAGCACTAATGATGTCCGTCGAACTTCCGTGTCGATCGGATTCTTCTCACTCTCAAGTTTGCTATTTTCATTTCTACGACCAAGGGATCATCACGGGGAGTCCTCAACCTCGCCCGATCTTGCTCACTAACTACCACCCTTGGGAAGGGCTCACCCTTCGTCCGATCGCCTAATAAAACTTGGCCGAGCTCCCTAAGGTAGTTTTTGTGCCCTCTATTAGTTGGTCCCCCAAGAAGAAACCGCCCGAGATTACGAGAACCACATCTTCGTCTCGGGCTTCGCACTCTCTTTCTTCTTGTTATGCCAATCATCTCTCCTTGAAACTTCCTTCCCCTGCGCATATAGGAATTCATCTTTCCTTTTCGGGCTAACTCTTCCAAAGCTCTCTCGAGGTGCTTACATTCATTAGTCTCATGACCACAATCCTCGTGGAAGTGACAATACTTGCTCTTATCCCTATTTCTATAAGGGGTTTTCATCTCACTGGGGCCTTCAACTCATATTGATCCTCGATCTCCATGAGAATGGAGTATTGGGTCTTTGTTAAACTCAATAGGATTGGATGAGGATGGCTCGGCCTCCTTTCTCTTGCTCCGGCCGAAGTGGTGGTCGCGGCTATAGCCCAGTGTCTCGGCCTTTGGGGTTGCTTCTTTGGCCGAGCAACCTCTTCAGCTTCTTAGACTCGGGATGTTTTGCTTCAAAGACACACTTCAAATAACGTGGATAAACGCTTCCGCTTCTCTTAAAGCCTCAAAGAAGAGTGGAGATTTTCTTCTTAACAAGATCAAACTTGAAACTTCCCGGCCTCGCACTCTCGATGAAGGCGTCAAAGGCTACTCCAAAGATTAAGATCGTGGATCTCAAGTGCTTCTAGGTTAAATCTCTTAACAAAACTTCTAAGAGCCTCCTTAGGTCCCCGGACGACCTTGCCTAGGTGCATGCTTGTCTTTTGCTCTTGCTTGTTGGCAACAAAGTGACTAGTGAATAAGAAACCGAGTTCAAGAAAATTGTTGATCAATTAGAGGGAAGATTATCGAACCACTTCCTCGAGCTACTCCCTTCAAGGTAGCCGGGAAATTCTTACACCAAGTAGCATCGCCCACTCCTTGGACGTACATCCGATGTTTGTAGCGACAGTGATCATCGGATCGCTTGTTCCATCAAAAGGCTCAATGGCGGGAGTTTTACTGGGAAGGGGGGCGCCTCCATGATCCCGGCCGAGAACGGGGTAGGCCAGCTGATCCGAGGGCTCCCCACGTCCCTCGATGGGTATAAACTCCCGGCGATATTCTTTCATTACAGATCGATGAAGTGTTGCAGCACTGGACGCCTATAGACCACGGGCCGAGCCACCGTCTTCTCCGCCGCGGATGAACAAGAGAGTGACTTAAACTTCGTCCCTCCCCTGACGACAACCTCAAAGGAGGGTCTCTCAAATATGGTGTAGATCCCGTCGGCCGATCGCTATCCTCTTGGATCTAACATGATCCCCGAGTCCTCACCACCAGTTCCACCATCTTTTTCTTCGCTGATCATTATCCTCGGCCGCTTTCTTCTTGACGCCCTCCTAGGGCTCCTCGGCGACCTGGCGACTAGGACCTGACGATCTACTTGAGAACGCCCCTTCAGGACGAGGTGGATTGTTACCGGCTCGGTGATGAAAAAAAAAGATATCGCTTTTAACTCCCGATACCGCCGCCATCTTAGTCCGAAAGTCATTCAGCACATTCTCCAGGTGGGCGGCGATCACTGGACGATCTGTATTCACTTGGATGACCGGGTTCGGCTTGGTCCAGGAACACTGACAATGGACGGGGTCTATCTCTTCCTCGAGGTTTTTCATGCCCACCGTATCCTCGACATTAACTTGAAGGCTTCGATTCCGGCAACGTTGGACGATTATCACATCGTTGCTCTCCCCAGACGGCGCCAAATGTTTGTTCACTTGTCCAAAGTAAAGTAGGCTTAGCTTCTTGTCGCTTAGTAAAGTAGTATCTCGAATGTTCTTCAGATGGAGACTTGCAACAATGCTCGAATTATAGCTTAATCCTTAGCCTTGGCTTCGCTCTTAACTCGCCCAGGGACTTACCCCGGAGGTTCGGGTAGTGGTTCCTCTCCGATGCTTAAGTCGCCTATCGTGAGTCGCTAGAGAAAGTAGAGATAGAAAGAGAAAGTGAGAGAGAATTTATCGAGTAACTTTACAACGTTTTGCATTAACGCGCTTTCTCGATTTCGGGGTATTTACAGTGATAAAAGACAACTAACCTTAAAATGACCTACAATAATAGCCTCCCGATCGGCGAATCGTGATCATGACACGTGGTAACCATGACCGGGGATGTCTATTAACCACTCCCCTTCGCCATTTAACACGCTGGGTTCGACTATCGGGCTGAAATTCAATCCTTTTACCCAATCGAGTATAGCCCACAGATTAAGCCTTATTTTTATTTTAAATAGGATGACACGTGTACGGCTCGATGAGCCTATGTGTCGCTAAGGGAGCCGTAGATATTAGGCTACAACAATAGGTGTTGTAGTCTAACATCGATGGCTCTCTTTAAGACACTTGGGCTCATCGTGGCCGTACACGTGTCACCTTAGTAAAAGAAGAGAAAAGCCTCAATCTCCGGGCCGCATTCACCGAGTTAAAAGGATCAAATTCCCCGGCCCAACAAGAGCCCAAAAAAGGCCAAATGGCTAAAGGAGAGTGGTTAATAGACACCCCCGCATCATCGTCCCGCCACGTGTCATGATCTCGATTCCTTAGCCAATCGTAGGCCACTATTGTAGGTCGGCTTTTTAAGGTTAGTCACAACTTGCTATCACTATAAATACCCCCGAAATCGGGAGAAAACACATTCAATGCAAACAAGGGCAAAGTTACTCGATAAAATTCTCTCTCACTTTCTCTTTCTATCTCTACTTTCTCTTACTACTCCCGATAACCGACTTAAGCATCGGAGGGGGAACCACCACCCAAACCTCCAGGGGGGTCCCTTGTGCAAGTTGGTTCAGGAGCGAAGCCAAGGCTAAGGATTAAGCTAATCTCAGCATTGTTGCACAAGTCTCCATCTCAAGAACACTCAAGATACTAATTTACTTGCTCGACAAGGAAGCTAAGCCTACGCCCTTACCGGGTTGGGACAAGTGGATAAAACATTTCGCGCCGTCATGGGGAGACGCAACGATGACCGGATTGTCAATCGTCCAACATTGCCAGAATCGAAGCCTTCAAGTTAATGTCGAAGATACGGTGGAGCATGAAAGACCACCTAGAGGAAGAGATAGACCTCCGTCCATTGTCAATGTTCCCGGACCAAGCCAAGAACCTGGTCATCCAAGTGAATCTAGATCGTCCAAAGGATCGCCGCCCACCCGGAGAATGTGCTGAATGACTTTCGACTAAGATGGCGGCGGTCGTCCAGAACAGATTAAAAGCAATATGCCGTTTTTTCATCACAACCCGGAGCCACCGCCACAATCCACCTCGCCCCGGAGGACGTTCTCAAGTAGATCGTCCGTGTCCTAGTCGACATGTTCGTCAGGAGCCCTAGGAGGACGCAAAGAGGAAAGCAAATGAGGATAATGATCAACGAAGAAAGATGGACCGGAACCCGGTGGTGAGAACTCATGACCATGTTCGTCCAAGCGGCACCGCATGGAAACAGATGCCGAGAGTATCTAGAAGCAAAGAAAGCCGCCGCATTACAACGATCGCCGACAGATCTACACCATATTTGAGAGACCCTCCTTTGAGGTTGTCGTCCGTAGGGGAGGGACGAAGTTTAAGTCACTCTCTTGCTCATCCGCGACAGAGAAGACAAAGGGCTCACCCCATGGTCTATAAAGGCGTCCAAAGGCTCGCAAACACTTCATCCAACCCAAGAATGAAGGAATATCGCAAGGAGTTCATACCTATTGAGGGACAAACTGGAGCTCTCCAAATCAACCGGCCTACTCCATTCTCGGCCGGGATTATGGAGACGCCCCCTCCCAAAGGTAAAACTCCCAACCATTGAACCTTTCGATGGAACTATCGATCCGGACGATCACCCGTCTACTTACAAGCATCGATGTACGTCCAAGGAGTGGACGACGCTTACTTGGTGTAAGAATTTTCCACCCAATTCAGCTCAACAACTTTACCGAACTTAGCTTCTTATTCACTAGTCATTTTGTTGCCAACAAGCAAGAGCAAAAGACAAGCATGCACCTAGGCAAGGTCGTCCCAGGGACCTAAGGAGGCTCTTAGAAGTTTTGTTAAGAGATTCAACCCGGAAGCACTTCGCATCCAAGATCTTAATGCCGGGAGTAGCCTTCGACACCTTCATCGTGGGTCTAAGGCCAGAAGTTTCAAGTTTGACCTCGTTAAGAAGAAAATCTCCACTCTTGCCGAGGCTTCGAGGGAAGCCGAAGCATTTATTCATGCCACCGAAGTATGTGCCGAGGCAAAGCATCCCGAGTCTAAGAAGCCTCAAGAGGTTGCTCACCCAAAAAAGAGCAACCCCAAGAAGGCCGAGATTCGGGCGATAACCTCCAACACCACTCCCGCTAGAAAGAACAAGAGAAAGGAGGCCGAGCCATCCTCATCCAATCCTCGTTGAGTTTAACAAAGACCAATACTCCATCCTCATGGAAATTAAGGATCAGCATGAGTCAAGGCCCCAACTGAAATGAAAACTCCTTATAGAAACAAGGATAAGAGCAAGTATCGCCACTTCCACAAAGATTGTGGTCATGAGACCAATGAATGTAAGCACCTCAAGAGAGCTTTGGAAGAGTTAGCCCGAAAAGGAAAGATGAATTCCTATATGACTCAAGGAGGAAGGAAGTTTCCAAGGAAAGATGATCGGCATAACAAGAAGAAGGAGAGTGCAAGCACGTACGAAGACGTGGTTCTTGTAATCTCAAGTGGGTTTGCCGCCGGGGGACCAACTAATAGACGGCACAAAAACTACCTTAGGGAGCTCGGCCAAGTTTTATTAGCCGATCGACGAAGGCCGAGCCCTTCCCAAGAGCGGTAGTTAGTGAGCAAGATCGGGCAAGCCGAGGACTCCCCATGATGATCCCTTGGTTGTAGAAATGAAAATAGCAAACTCGAGAGTAAGAAGGATCCCGATCGACACCGGAAGTTCAACTGACATCATTAGTGCCGATCGCCCGTCCGCACTAAAGTTTGAGGAGAAGAACTTAGTTCCCGTTCACCATCCCATCATAGGGTTCGGGGGAGGAGTCATCCATCCCATGGGAACCGTGGACTTTGCCCGTTCGAGCGGGAGAGAAGGAAGCCTCAAGAACTCGTTTATCAAGTTCTCGTGGTCCGAGACTTGACAGCCTACAATGTCATTCTTGGACGACCAACTCGAATCATGTCAAAGCGGTAATAGTAACTCACCCGATGTCGATGAAGTATGAGTGTGATGACGGCAAAGATTGGCTCCTTGTATGGAGACCAACAGACGGCCAGGGAATGTTACCTAACTACTCGAAACCATCATCATGGAAGGCAGATAAGCAAGACCGCATTTAAAGTTCCGGCGGAAGGAAAACGCCTGGAATAGAGAAAGATCGTACGAAGGTTGCATAACAAAAGGAAAACGCCTGGAATAGAGAAAGATCGTATTTAAGGTTGCTAGCAAAAGGAGAACGTCTAGAATAGAGAAAGATCGACGAAGATGGCTAAAGCGAGAGGAAAACGCCTGGATTTGTCAAAGACCAGGTCGCCTCGTTAAAGCCGACCATTGAGAGCCCTCGACGCCCTCGCTCCCTCAAGGAAGCGTCCCGAACATCTCCCTAGCAAGAAGAGAAAATATGAAATTATCAAGGAAGAACCCTCCTCGCCCCAAGAGGTCATGGCCATCATGGGGCTAACAAAGAGAACGCCCGGAGCCGCGGAAGCCCCCGAAGAAGTACGCCTGGATGAAGCTCGCCCGTAAAGGACCCTCAAAATCGATCTTCGCTCGCCCCCGGTTTGAAGGGTCCTCCACCCACTTGTTGAAAAAGTTTCAAGATGTGTTTGCCTATTAGCGCCGAGGAAATGCCGGGAATTAATCCGGAAGTAGCCGTCCACCGGGCTTGAATGTTGATCCAAATTTGAAACCGGTTCGCCGTAAGAAGAGGCATTCGGGGACCTGCTAGAAACCATGCGGTCGACCAAGAAGTTCGTAAGTTGTTGGAATCCAAGTTCATCAAAGAAACCTATTATCCAGACCGGATAGCAAATGTGGTTATGGTGCCAAAGCCCAATGGCACTGGGAGAATGTGCGTGGACTACACGCACCTCAACAAGGCTTGCCCTAAGGACAGCTTCCTTTGCCTAAGTTGGATCGTCCGGTAGATTCCACAACCGGCCATGCTTTGCCGAGCTTCATGGACGCTTATTCGGGTTTTCATCAATTCCCAATGTGGCCGCAGGATCGTGACAAAACGCCCTTCATTACTAAAAAAGGGCCGTATGTCCGGGGCGAGGATGCCATTCGGCCCGCGCAATGCCCCGCCACTTTTCAAAGATTGATCAATAATGTTTTTCACCAAGCAGCTAGGACGAAATATGGAGGCATATATCGACGATATGATAGTCAAGAGCCGTCAAGAAGAAAGTCATGTTGGTGATTTGAGAGAAACTTTTGAAACTCTCAGAAATACAAGTTGAAGCCGAATCCCAAAGAAATGTGTCTTCGGGGTTTTGTTTGGGAAGTTTTTAGGCTTCTTGGTGGATCGTAGGGGAATAGAAGCCAACCCCGAAAAGGTTCAAGCTATGTTAGACATGAAGTCTCCTTCGAAGGTAAAAGAGGTACAATGGCCGACGGGTTGCTTGGCCGCCCTTGGACGATTGCTCGTCTAAGTCGCGACAAGTGCCATCACTTCTTTTCCACGATCAAGAAAAAGCCAAGTTCGACCGGACAACAGAGGCGGAGCAAGCCCTTCAACTTGTCAAAGATCATCTTCAAAAGCCGCCTAGGTCGGCCGGGCCCCCGCCGAGGGAGAAAAATTGTTTGTATACTGGATGTATCCACTCAAGCCACGAGTGTCGTCCCGTCGGCCGAACAAGAGTCCGTCCAAGTTCCCATATACTTTGTGAGTCATGTGCTCAAAGATGCGGAAAACAGTATACTCCAACGAGAAGTTTGGATTGGCCCTAGTCATGGCCAGCAGAAAGTCGAGGCCATATTTCTGGCGCACAAGTTGTAATTGTTTACACCGACCACCTTGAAGCAAGTTCCCGTAAGATGGAAGTCGCCGGACTAATGCTAAAATGGGCGGTGGAGCTTAACATGTTTCGACATATCATTTGAACCAAGGAAAGCCATTAAAGGGCAAGCCTCGCAGATTTTATAGTCGAGCTTACTCGACCAACCATAGAACCAATATCTCGATCCAAACTAGAGGAAGGAAACATTGGACGCTCATGGTCGATGGATCGTCCACTGGCCAATGGACGCGGGGCAGAATCATTTGTCAATCTCCCCGAAGGAGATAAGTTTGAATATGCACCGAGATTCCAGCTCGTAGCGTCCAATAATGAGGCTGAATATGAAGCACTCTTAGCCGGAATCAAAATGTGCAAGGCGGCCGGAGCCGCTGAGATCGAGGCCAAATCTGACTCCCCCTAAGTTGTCACCAAAGTTAATGGAGATTTTGAATGCAAAGAAGCATCAATGAGCAAATACACGCGATCGATCAAAGATGAGATAGAGCCATTAAAACGATTTGTCCTCACCAAGTACCTGTGTCGAAAATCATCAAGCCGATGCTCTCTCAAAATTAGCCGCCTCGGTGAAGGTGATGTGCCTAGAACAGCTTTTTGGGGAAGTCAAACCCAAAAAAGAGCATCGACCAAGAGCAGATTATGTTTCTACCCGAGGGACTCGCCCGGGATGGAGCCGATCATAGAATATAAGAAGACGGGACGATCGCCTTCAGATCCCGTAGAGGCTAAGTATGTAATGGCTAGAGACAAGTGGTTTGAATTATGGGACGAGACACTTTACAAGAAGTCATTCAACCGGCCTCTCGCCAAGTGCGTCATATAAGAAGACGGACGATCGCCTTCGCATCCATTAGAACAACCGCTCAGAATTCCACAAAGCGAGACGCCTTTCATGTTAGTCTATGGCACCGAAGCCGTCTTGCCCATCGAGGTTGAAGAGCCCACCCTACGAGTCATGTTATACACGTAAGATGCCAATTGGGCCGCATTACGCACGGCTTTGGACCAAGTCCCGTAAGTCGGGGGCAATGCCTTGCTAAGAATGCAATTGTACAAACTTAGAATGGCTCAGGAGTTTAACAAAAGAGTTGTTAGACGACCACTCGAGGTGGGGGATCTCGTCCTAAGAAAGATGGAAGCGGCTGGACGCGCAAAAGAGATGGGGAAGCTAACACCTAATCGGGAAGGACCTTATCTCGATTGCCCAGAGATACGCAAAGGGGACTTTTCGTCTACAAAATCTAGGATGGACGACCTATTCAACGTACTTGGAATTCGGACAACTTAAAGAAGTACCATGTCTAACTCGCATCTTCGTCGATAACCGTAGGGTAATTTGTGGTTACTCCAAAGTGCCACGAGCACATGTTAGTCGAGAAGAATTGTATACATGTATCTCGGCATTCACCCAAGCAAAATCCATATAATACAATTCTTACTTTCTTATCTCTTTGTATATTTTCACCAAGTTAATTCACTTTGGGGCATTAAATCGCTACTCGCCTAAAAAAGTGACAATAACTTGGACAAAATACAAACAAAAGCGTAACGTCAAAATTACTCGCATTTACGCCGAACATCACTCCTCAAAGAGACCGGCCAAAAATATAATGCATATATGGCCATCAAATTGACAAAAACTCTAGTAAGAGTAACGTCAAAGTCTCCCGAGAGAAAGCCGGCCCGAAATAAGACCTTAGTAAAGGATACTTACATTCAAAATCACTGACGACTAAGTAGTCCGCACCCTAGTAAGGGATCGCTACTTAATGACGAGTGTTGCCCCCTCAAGGAAACCGGCTAAAAACAAGCTCGTCCATCAACTTCAAGCAGGTCACCCACGGCTGGCCGCTCTCCTTGTTGGACTTCGGCTCTCCCTCCACACACGGCCGAGCTAAGCCCAATAAAGGGGGGATGATAGAAGCCAAAAGGACGAGCCATGTAAAAACAAGGACGAGCCATAGAAAACAAGGTCGTCCAAAAAACTAATACCTAGGCTATAGATGCCTTTCTGATGGTTGGAAACCATCCTGCATTTAGTACGGCCCAAAGAAGGTGACCGTCCGAGAATGGACGTCCTACTATGGATGACCATCATAAAAAAGAAAAAACGTTGGAAGTTTGAGTTAAACAGTCTTGGCCGCAGCCTCGCCTTGGGCAAGACTCGCCTCGAATAAGCACATCGTCCAACAATCTAGGGAAAATCAAGCAAAATGCTTGGACACTTAATAAAGATTGGAAATCGTCCAATGCCTAGAATGATCGTCCAAGAAGTTCAAGACGAGTCAATTCTCGTACTTGGATATTTCATAAAATCACAAATAATCGTCCAAAGGCAAGGGGGACAAATTTCTCGATGGGCACTTTGCAAACAGTCTCAGACGAGTCCCTTTTTGGTATTTGGAGGCAAGTTTTAAAGGTTAAGAATTTGAGCAGGATGTTCAGCGATCATGACGAAGTTAAAGTTACACTTAGCCAAATTGCAATCGTAAAAATAAATAAATAAAAAGAAGACCGGCAATTGGCAAAAAGTTCTTCATATATATCAACAAAGAAAAACTTTACAACTTAAGGCTACCCAAGAGCTAAGACTACAACGGCACACAAGCCAAGAAACTTAGAAAAATAAACCTAAAGCTAGGCTTCATCTCCGCCACGTGTTTCTTGGTTGTCCTCAAGCTTCTCATCCCCGCCTTCGTCTTCAGCCCCTCATCATCGGCCGCAGCCTCGTCGTCGACTCTAAGAATTCCGGAGGTTCCTCAACACGTACCATAGCCCGATGAACACTCGTTGGTACTCTAGACGACGCACAAAGCCGGGAACCTCATCGATTCGCCCAGATCAAAGGCCTTGGCCGCCCGACTCTCTGGACGAGCGCTTCGCCCTCGAAGAATATTCTCCTTCCTTAGCCGCGCGGCGACGAGAAGGGCGGCATTTCTTTCATCTCTTAGATCAAGCGGAGACAAAGATCAATTACCATCTTCGTACGGTCTTGTTCCTTGAACATGTCATTAATAGGAACAAGATAATTCTTGCTTTCCCGACTCCGTAAGAGCCGATCTTTCTCCGCAGCCTCCAGGGATCGACGATGGAGAGTATTAGCCATCTCAATATCATGGATGGCCTTGTCGCCCGCCGTAGTCGCCATATGGACGAGCCGTTTATTCTCTTTCTCACCCTCCTTCGCCCATTCTTCGCTTAGCATGCCGCGAGCCGAAGCCGGAACAATGAAAACAAATCAAGTTATTCGACGGGTTAAAGAGTCAAAATTTGAACAACTATAAAACAAAACCAAGATAAAGTAATACCTCGGCAAAGAAGCCGGGACATGTAGCCCACATGCCCCAAGCCCCCTTAATCCTTTGATATAGGATTCGGGGTAAGCACTTGAAGAGCTCCCCGCTTCGCACGCTCTTTCTCCAAATTCTCGACATTTTGGCGAAAGCCGAGAAGACTCCTCGTCCGAATCAACAAGGGGAGGAGTTGGGGAATAACGGGGCCTTTGCCCTTATCTCGAAAGAGGGGGAGAGTTAGTAATTTTGATAGGAAAGACGACCGCTTGTCTATTGGACTGACTCATGGACCGTCCACCGACCCGCATCGTCCTAACTATATTAGGGTAATACGACTCACCGGGACGAAAGCGATGCCGTCCTAACAGCCTAAAGGCATCCCGTGGCACCAGCCTTAGCCACCGAGCCGCTGAACCCCGGATAGTTCTCTTAGCAGCCCCCGCATTCTCGGTGCAACCAAAGCCAAGGCGGACTCTAGGTCGACCTTAGTAGAGTCACCAAAAACGCCGAGTGGAACAACTGCACGGGAGTCCTTTCCCTCCTCGGCCGGCCAACAAAAAGGCCCCCTTTAAGAGCCTTGGCTTGTGGGGAGCCATGCTTTTCTCCCCGCTCTCGACAACAGGAGCCGCCTTATCGCCCTTCTTCCTTGTAAAGCCCTTAGGCTTCTTTGCCGAAGGCCGGTCACGGCAAGCAGTTGGCCTCTTCTTGGATGAGGACGACTTCCCTGTGGAAGTTTGTTAGTAGGAGCATTTTTCCCGCAAAAAGTAAAGGCATCGATCGATCGTCCCAAAAACAAAAATAACTACTATTGCAAAAATCCGCACGAGTATGGCCCCAAGAAGGTGACCGTCCAAGTACGGACGTTCTTCTATGGTCGACCCTCGCCCATAAATTGGATGCAAAAATCCGCACGAGTACGGGCCCCAAAGAGGTGACCGTCCAAGGGTGGACGATCTCTTTCCTCAAGCCGACCTTCGTCCAAGATTCGGTGCAAAACTCTTGGACGCGCATGGCCCCAAGAAGGTGACCGTCCAACTCGGACGTTCTCCTCCTTAGGATCTTCGTCCAAGAATTGGATACCAATTCTTGGACGAGCATGGTCCCAAAGAGGTGAACGCCCAAGTCCGGGACGTTCTCCTCCTTGTAGCTCTCGCCCAAGAATTAGATACCAATTCTTTGGACGAGCATGGTCCCAAAGAGGTGAACGCCCAAGTCCGGACGTTCTCCTCCTCAGGTGACTCTCGCCCAAGAATTGGATACCAATTCTTCGATGTAGCATGGTCCCAAAGAGGTGACCGCCCAAGTCCGGACGTTCTCCTTCTCAGGATTACTTCGCCCAAGAATCGGACACCAATTCTTGAACGAGCATGGCCCCAAGAAGGTGACCGTCCAACTCGGACGTTCTCCTCCTTTGGGGACTCTCGCCCAAGCATTGGATACCAATTCTTGGACGAGCATGGTCCCAAAGAGGTGAACGCCCAAGTCTGGACGTTCTCCTCCTTCGTAGTTTCGTCCAAGAATTGGATACCAATTCTTGGACGAGCATGGTCCCAAAGAGGTGAACGTCCAAGTCCGGACGTTCTCCTCCTTTGAGGACTTCTCGCCCAAGAATTGGATACCAATTCTTCGATTTAGCATGGTCCCAAAGAGGTGACCGTCCAAGTCTAGACGTTCTCCTTCTTTGGGACTCTCGTCCAAGAATTGGACACCAATTCCCGGACGAGCATGGCCCCCAAGAAGGTGACCGGCCAAGTCCCGGACGTTCTCCTTCTTTGGGTGATTCTCGCCCAAGAATTGGACACCAATTCTTGGACGAGCTTGGCCCCAAAGAGGTGACCGTCCAAGTCCGGACGTTCTCCTTCTTCGGTGACTCTCGTCCAAGAATTGGACACCAACTCTTAGACGAAGCTTGGCCCCAAAGAGGTGACCGTCCAAGTCTCGGACGTTCTCCTTCTTCGGGTGACTCTCGCCCAAGAATTGGACACCAATTCTTGGACGAGCGTGGCCCAAGGAGGTGACCGTCCAAGTCCGGGACGCTCTCCTTCTTCGGGTGACTCCACGCCCAAGAATTGGATGCCAATTCCCGACGAGCTCATATGGTCCTCGCCAAAAAAAAAAAAAAAAAAAATTACCAATGTTTCGCCTTTTTCTAGCGCTACTCTTTGCATACTCCTTCCACAGATTATCTCGTAAATTGGGACATGCCGATTTCCCCGTCCAAGATGGTTTGAGGCGTTGTCTAACCGAGTCCGCAAATGCACAAAAACAAAAAATGTGTTCGTCATATGAGCTATGGACGAAGAGTTTTACTTGGATGATTTTAAATATACCTTTATCCTCGCCCAACCGTAAGCCGGCTACGACCAAGAAGTCGTCTTGGTAAAACATTTCCTTAAAGGGTATCCAGCTAGACGGCCCTTAAAAGATCGCTGGCCGGTCCGGAGTACTCCTTCACTCAAGTACTCCACCACCTCCTCGTCAAAGTCGTCCTCCAACCTCGCACAAGACCGTTTCCGTCCAACATTAGTGACGGATCTATTATAATATCTCGTAGCTCTCGTGACATAGTCGCTGGACGCCCGTAAAAAGATAAAATCGGCTTTCCACTCGTGCATCTTTGACGATTTTCCCCAAGCTGTCATGAAGCCTGGACGGTTGCAGATGCTGAGCCATGCTCCGTCCACAGCCCCAGGTACTTTAGACGCATAATGGATATGGGTAAAGGCTTCAAGGGAAAGGGCTAGGCCGCGTAGCTCGCAAAACGGCAATAAACGTCGGATGTTGTGCCAAGCGTTTGGTGCCACCTGGTTATGGCCGATGTGGTAGTGCTTGCAAAGACTTGTTCTACGAAGTCGTGAAGAGGAAACCTCAATCCAAAGATCTAAGGCCAGCTTTATAGACGGCGAAATGACTCCCGGGGCACTCGGGATCGTCGCGTCGTTATTAGGAATGACAAAGGAGAAGCCCTATGGGCATGAAAGACGATAAGAAATTAGGGTCCGGTCCTAGTTTCTCTAACCACTTACGGTTAACTAAAATGAAGCCAGGATCAGAAAGGGGACCTAAACGTCTTCTAATCTCCGACGAGGTGGTAGAAGCCTCGTCTGATTCTTCGGCAGCCTCAGGATCGCTACCATTATTACCTTCGCCGATCTCCGCCGTACGGCGTCCCGGCCTGAGGTACGGGTCTCGCTTTTATTTCTAAAGTTTCGCATCATGGTCGAAAGGAGGCCTCGTCCAAAGACCGAGCACTTTGGACCTCTCTTGCCTCGTCCGGCACTCCGTCCGCTTGATTCCTCCATATCCGAGCTATTTGATGGGATTATTGCTTTTCGTCTTAGACGGGCCATTTGCTTCGACGCGTGCCGGATTACCCTACACGGTAAAGACTGGGTCGTCCGACTTTCTCGGCCAAAACTATGAAAAAATATGTACTCGGCGTAAGAGGCCCAACTCTAGAATGTGCCGAAGAAGAAGTATCGGTTCTAGGGTCAAGACAAGCTCTTGGTCGGCTAGGATTATTTGACGAAGATGATTCCATTTTATTAATTTTCTAAGAAAAAATAAAGAATAAAGAAGAATGAAAGGATCAAAGAAACGATACACTCGCTAAGAACGTCTGGGGAAATTCGGTGAAGGATGCTGAAGCTGGACGATCTCTCTCTCTCTCTAGAAAATTGCAGAGCTTCTCTCTCAGAAAAATTTGTTCGAGGTGTTAAATGATTGAATGTTTTCACACCAAGGATATTTATAGAGGAATAAGAAACTCAACGCGGCCGGTCAATAATGACCGAAAAGAGAATCCCACGGTCCTAATATGACCGGTATAACACAGGAGAAGGCGCGCCACTTCATTTCAAATTAAACTACCTTGAGTGTAAAAGGGCCTTAACCGTCAGATGGGCCAACAGTAAAAGCCCTTTTAGGGGCAAATGTTGTAGTCTAACATCGATGGCTCTCTTTAAGACACTTGGGCTCATCAGGGCCGTACACGTGTCACCTTAGTAAAAGAAGAGAAAAGCCTTGAATCTCTGGGTTGCACTCAGCTGAGTTAAAAGGATCAAATTATGGCCCAACAGTCGAGCCCAAGGAAGGCCAAATGGCTGAAGGAGAGTGGTTAATAGACATCCCCGGTCATTGTCGCCACGTGTCATGATCCGATTCCTCGCCCAATCGAGGCCACTATTGTAGGTCAGTTTTTAAGGTTAGCTGTCAACTTGCTATCACTATAAATACCCCTGAAATCAGGAGAAAACACATTCAATGCAAACAGTGCAAAGTTACTCTGATAAAATTCTCTCTCACTTTCTCTTTCTATCTCTACTTTCTCTTACTACTCCTGATAACTGACTTAAGCATCGGAGGGGGAACCACCACCCAAACCTCCAGGGTGGGTCCCTTTGTGTAGGTTCGGGAGCGAAGCCAAGGCTAAGGATTAAGCTAATTCAGGCATTGTTGCACAAGTCTCCATCTGAAGAACACTCAAGATACTAATTTACTTGCTCGACAAGGAAGCTAAGCCTACAGCTTACTGGTTGGACAAGTGGATAAAACAATAGGCAACATGCTTCACACAATAGTATAAAACATACAAGTTCACTTAAATATAAGTCACCTATGAACTATAAAAAGTTCCCTATACATGATACTAATCAATCCTAACCTTAGGAGACGATTCTAGTCTAATAACACATAGGTATGTACGTACCTTGTGTAGACAAAATGAGAGGCCACTTTCTCAACCTTAGAAATCAGTCAAAGTAAAGTCTCCGCCTATCAAATACCAAAACATCCATGTATTAATACTCTAATAAAAATTACAGCAACTTTAAAATACTTTAGACCCTCTTAAAAAGTGTTTTAAAACCCTATTAAACATTAAAACTTCAACCTTTAGTGTCTCTCAATATAGCACCACCATACTAGTCATTAAAACCCTAATTAAAAATCAATACTTTGGTATTTAAAAATCCACCATAAGTGTGCTAATAAAAATTCCAACAGCACATAACATCTTTAAAACTCTTTTAAAATTACTATAACATAGTTATAAAGATTAAAGTACTCAATTTTCATAAACTATAACATAGTACTATAGTTCTAACTCTTAAAAACATCAAAAAATCATGCTTTCATGCTTAAAACATAATTTAAACATATATATTAAATCTGAAATTTATTTACTCTACTAAACTAATTATATAATCTGAAATTAATATTAAAATAGTTAAAGATACAAACTTTAATCATTAAACGATCAAACAATACTTAAAACACTAAAATAATCATTAAAATAATACAGAGTAAGAGAGAAACCAAGAGGACGAAGACAAAAACACGGCAGAAGAGGGGAAGACAGCGCTGTTGGCGGCGGTCAGGTGGTGCGGTGGTTGAGGAACCGAGAGAGAGAAGAAGAAGAAGAAGAAATCGGTGAGGGAGAGAGAGAGAGGAGTGTGCTGTGAGAGAGAGAAGAGAGGAGAGAAAAGTAGGGCTTTGTTTATGTGTATGAGATGGGGAGGTATTTATAGGTTCCCATTAAGGTCCAAAAGAAAATTGGGCTTGATGGGTTAGTTTAATAAAAGATGGTCATACGAAAAGCTACAAGAGTTTGGGCTCCTCTAACCCAATATTAGAATCTTTGTACTTCAACTCAAACTAATTAAATATTAAATAACTTTCAAAATATGACTCAATAAAATATTTGATTATTTTAAAACATTAAATATTCCTTTGACTTTAAAAATAGGCAACACTTTAAGAAATTAATAATTTAAATACTAAAACATATTTAAATATACATTAAAGATATTTATAAAATTCATAAAATTGTGGGGGATTACAGTCTACCCCTCTTAAAAGAAGTTTCATCCCGAAACTTGACACGAAAACCCTCACTGTTTCAAAATTTCTACTCAAATCTTCTATTTGGAAATACTTGTGTCACAACGTGTGCACACTTTACCAATTTTTTAAACCACTTGTGTTACCTTATGAATACATTTTTCGATGCGGAGAACCAATTTATTTTGCATCAACATGTGCAAATCGCCAAAATAAGCATAAAATGCATTAAAATACCATAAAATACGGCAAAAAGCACGAAATTCTATCGCATTCTATCCCCCTTAAAGAAGACGAGTTACGCCTTCGTAACTCACCTCAATGAATAAATTAGGAAATTTCTTCTTCATTTCGTCTTTGGCTTCCCACGTTGCCTCTTCAGGCTCATGGTTAGACCAAAGCACTTTCACGATACTCACATCCTTATTGCGTGTACTACGCACCTTTCTATCCAAGATTTTCACAGGTCTTTCCTCATACGTGAGGCTACTATCTATCTGGATTCTTTCGGGTTCCATAACATAATTCTCATCATGGATATATCTCTTAAGCTGACAAATGTGAAATACATCATGCATCTTCTCAAATTCCATTGGTAAAGCCAACTTATAGGCTACCTTCCCAACTCTTTGCAAAATCTCATATGGGCCAACATACTTGGCACTTAATTTGCCCTTCTTACCAAATCTCATCACACCTTTTGTCGGCGACACAAACACCTTATCACCAATAGAGAATTCATCTTCCCTTCGCTTCAAATCAAGCATAACTTTTCCGCCTTATCTTGAGCAGACTTGAATTCTAGTTTGAATCAACTTCACATTCTTGACGTCTCCTCAATAAATTCATTCCCCAACACTACATTTTCACTAAAATCATTCCAAAGAAATGGGACTTCTACACTTCCTTCCATACAACGCCTCAAATGGAGCCATCTTGATACTTCAATGGTAACTATTGTCATATGAGATTCGATCAGATCCAAGTGATCTTCCCAACTTCCTTGGGAACCGATCACGCATGCTCTCCACATGTCTTCCATAGTCTGATTGATCCTTTCAGTCAAACCATTGGTCGCAGGATGAAACGCAGTACTCATCTTCAACGTTGTTTCAAGATTCAACTGGACCTTTTGCCAAAATTTCAAGAGAAATCTCGAATCACGATCTAAAATAATGTCCTTCGGGACTCCATGCAGTCTCACCACGTGCTTGATATACGTCTTGGAAAGTTGCTTCTTCTTCCATGTTTCCTTAATCGGAATGAACATGGTAGATTTCGTCAGACGGTCCACGATAACCCAAATAGTATCATTGCCATTTCTCGACCTTGGCAAAACAATCACAAAGTCCATTGATATCGAATCCCACTTCTATCCAGGAACCTCTAATGATTGAACCTTCCCCCTTGGTCTCTTATGGTCAATATTTACTTTCTGATAGGTCAGACACTTTGACACGAACTCGATGACTTCACGCTTCATATTCGGCCGCCAATAAATCTCCTTAAGGTCTTTATACAACTTATCACCACCAGGCTGCACAGAATATGGAGTATGGTGCCCCTCTTCCATAAGCTTCTTCTTAAGCTCTTCACACTTTTGTGGTATACACCACCTTCCTTTGAACCTCAAGCTTCCATCATCATGAACCTTAAAGTCAACTTCCTTGCCTTGCTTCATCTTCTCCTTAATCTTATCTAGGTGCTCGTCTCCAACTTGACTCTCTTTAATCTCATCAAAAATTGACGATCACAATGACAAAGCACTTAATCTTGCTTCACTCTGCAGGATTCAAAAATTCTAGGCTAAGCCTTTGCATATCTAGGTACAATTCCTCAGGAACTACTAACGCATTCACGCTATGACTCGACTTTCGACTCAAAGCATCGGCAACTACATTCACTTTTCCCTCATGTTATTGAATATCTAGGTCACAGTCCTTAATCAATTCCAACCATCTTCTCTGCCTCATATTGAGATCCTTTTGGGTGAAAACATACTTCAGGCTCTTATGATCAGTAAAGATCTTGCAAGTCGATCCATACAGATAATGTCTCCAAATTTTCAATGCAAACACAATAGCAGTGAGCTCTAGGTCATGGGTAGGATAATTTGACTCATACGGCTTCAACTAACGCGACACATACACGATCACCTTCCCATTCTGTTGCAGAACACACCCCAATCCATTCTTCGAAGCATCACTATACACCTCAAATCCTTCATTCCCGTCAGGCAGGGTTAAAACAGGTGCGGAGGTCAGACGCTCCTTCAAAGTCTGAAAGGCTTCCTCGCACTTCTCACTCCACTCAAACTTTGACTCTTTCTTCATCAGGTTGGTCATCAGCCTTGCTATCTTCGAGAAATCTCTCATTAATCTCCTATAATAGACAGCTAATCCCAGACAACTCCTAATATCTAACACATTCTTCAGGGTAGGCCACTCACTAACAGCTTGAATCTTCGTAGGATCCACATAATCTCCTTCCTTAGAAACATAATGTCCCAAAAATGCTAATTTCTCCAATCGGAATTCACACTTAGAGAACCTTGCATACAGTTGGTTCATCTGAAGCGTCTCCAAAACTATCCTCAAATGTTCATTATGCTCTTCTTCACTCTTCGAATAGATCAAAATATCATCAATGTACAGTGCGACGAACTTATCCAAAAACTCATGGAATATCCTATTCATCAAGTCCATGAATATAGCCGGAGCATTGGTCAATCCAAACGGCATCACTGTGAACTCATGGTGACTATAACACGTCCTAAACGCAGTCATAGGTATATCCTCATCAGCTACCTTCAATTGGTGGTACCCTCAACGCAAATCGATCTTCGAAAACACACTTGCTCCATTCAACTGATCGAATAGGTCATCTATTCAGGCAAAGGATACTTATTCTTAATGGTAACATTGTTCAACTCCCTATAGTCAATGCATAATCTCATACTTCCATCTTTCTTCTTCACAAATAACACAGGAGCTCCCCAAGGTCACGCACTAGGCCTAATATGACCCTTCTCCAACAATTCTTGCAATTGCGTCTTCAACTCGCTCATCTCAGGAGGTGTCATTCTATACGGTGCCTTAGAAATAGGTGTAGTACCATGAACTAAGTCTATGGTGAACTCGACGGCTCTCTTAGGTGGCATACCAGAAATCTCGCTTGGAAACACATCCATAAACTTATTCACAATCGGTACATCTTCAATGCTTAACTCGACTTCTTTGCTCACATCTCGCACAGTACAGAAAAACAACTCATACCCCTTCTTAATTAACTTCTTTACTTGCATTGCGGAAATGTTCCCAAAACTCTTAGGCTTCCCAAATTGTCGGTATGAAGTTATCTTCCATAAAGGGCTTCTCAGCATTACCTTCGAGCTTGAGAATCTATCTTGGCCTTATAGAAACCCTAACCGGTTCATCCCCAAAATAACGTCTAGGTCTCCCAGATTGAACTCTACTAGATTAGAAGGAAAAACACATTCTCCTAAGTTCAAAGGTAAGTCTCTATACATCTTAGTACACCTTATAACTTCTCTAGTAGGTATACTTGTGGGTAAGTCAATTACTTCAGTCTACTAACCCCAAACTTTTTATAATGGACGATGAAATAAATGAATAGGTCGCTCCAGAACATAATTACGCTTTAACTAGAATGGAGTTAATAGAAAAAGTACCAGAAACTACGTCGGTATATTTTTCAGCTTCATTGCGACTCATCACGAACAGCTTCCCCGGAGCCTTGCTCTGGTTGTTGTTCTCATTAGCAGGCTTTCCGTAGCTTCCTTGACCATTCTGCGATCCTATAGGCTTCAGCCCTGTTCGCTTGGTTGTACCCAGACCTTCCTTGACTACCATTCTCACTACCATTCTGCTCTTTCTTACGCTTGGTAAAACACTCAAATTCTTGATGCCCCTTCTTACGGTAGTAATGACAGGTTACTAGCTTACTTTTATAGTCTCTACCAGGATGGTTTTTGTTACGCTCTTGCAGGTTGTAACTTCTCTCGGCCGGCTCTTTCCATTAAAACCTTGGCCATTCCTTCCTTGGAAATATCCATTCCTATTCCTATTGCTATTCCTACTGAAATTTCCCTGATTTCCACCAGTATTGAAATCCTTTCTCTTCTCACCTACCACAGCATTCTTCTTCGCCTTGATTGAAGACCATAAATATGGGCAGCTCTCCCATAAATAACATCTAGGGAAGCAAAGGTCTCACCACCTAATCCCAATTGAATCTCTTCAGTCAGTCCTTGCTCAAACCTCTAAGCTTTTAGCTCTTCGATCGCTACAACCCCAGGTGTAAATCTAGACAAGGCTATGAACTTGCTATAGTACTCATAAATGGTCATACTCCCCATCCTAAGGTTTATGAACTCCTGAGCCTTTTTTCTTCCTCATAAATGCAGGGTAAAATTTTCCTCTTAAAGCAGCAATAAAGGAATCCCAATTAAAACCTTCCACAGCCCTAATCCTATCTTCATTTTACTTCCACTATAAATCAGCCTCATCCTTCAAATACAACACAGCCTGGCCCACTTTTATTGCCTCAGGGCAATTCACAGCCCCGAAGATCTTATCGAACTCCCTAATCCAACTTTCTAAGAACGTAGAGTCAGCCTACCCCTTAAAGAACGACAGCTTAATCTTAGCTAACCTCTTAAACATATCCATTGTAGGATCAGGACGCTCTCAGTCCTTTCTTGAGTCAGTTTCTCAGCCAAAAGGCGAATAGCAGAAGCTAAAGCAGTATCGCTGTTTGCCATTCTATTTCGCGACCTGAAATTTAACGCAGGTCTAATTTAGGTTTCGATTCACAACTACTTGCCATTCACTATGAAGGCATCAATCGATTTGATCATACAAGATCGCGTCAAAATAAATTCTATGGAATTATAATAGCACTATGTTCAATCACTATAAATCATAACAATCATATATTCACGCATGAATAATTATTCACATTAATAATCACATAAGGATCAAACGAAACCAATCACAATAATTAAATATAAATTATTTCCCCTTTTGCGTACTAAAATAAATTCTTACTCAACTCGAATAACTAAATAATTATTTCATTCCTCAAAACAATATAAATAATATTTTTCCAATCCAAAATAACCAAACTTATTCCTCAACAATATAAAGATACTAAAGAAAGAAATTCAAATCATTGCAGCTTAGCTAGTTATTCAACTAACTAATCTTAGAACATGAATAAATACTCTATGAAGTGACATTATCCTTTCTATCCTTATTTTGCTTGTATTTCTCTAGAGTAAACATTTCATCTGCAAAGTCTTCAGTGTCTTCACTATCATAATAATAATAACTTGGGTTTTTAGCTCTAGTAGATCTTCGAATCCTTTTGGATTGAGGTCCATCCTCTTCCAACTCTGAATCACTGTCTTTGTCCAGATAAGATGTCCAAGTAGCACAGTAAATGTCCTTTCTTGTTTGCCCTCTAGCACTGTCAAACTCTTGAATTATCTCATCATCGCTATCAGGGATGCGTACTTTCAAGATACGACGCATAACAAGGTCTAGACTAGTGTAGCTCTCACTATAAGACTCCACGTCAGACTCATCATCACTAAGCACAATAGGGTTGGAGTAGCTTCCTCCTCGGGCAGCTTCACTATCAGTCATGCCTAAAGGTTCGTTTATAGTTGAACACGATATCTATCATGAACAATAGTCTGACTTAGCGTATATTCCCAACAATAAATAACAAGCAAGAATAAATAAATAATTTAAAGCCAGGAATAACATCAATCAGTTAACCGTAAAAGAAAAACACTGAACATGCTGAACAAAACATTTAAATGCAGACATATAATATTTCTATCCTATATGCCCTTCCTATTCTACCTATGTCACACCAAATTAATAAAGTAACTAAAATAAAATTAAGAGTACCAAAAATAAACAACTAAAAATTAAATTAATAATTTCCGAAAAATAGGAAAACCGAAAAAATAAAAATTAAAAATTTTTCGACTAAAAAAATATTTCGAACTCTTTTTGAAAACGTGTTTCGAATTAAAAGTGATTTAACCACAATGAATAAGTGAGAACTTGTTTTCTTTTGAAATACTTTTCAAATAACTAGGCGCCTAAAAAAAAGATTGGCACGAAAGGCCAATAAAAACGTAAGCTCCAAGATACCACTTTGTAACATCCCGACAATTCTTATTTTATACGATATATACCTTTTTCCTGCAAAATATAGAGAATTACCAAAAGTATTATCGCTCGTGTCATAACGTATCGGCTTATTCAGAATTTTGCAGCAGAAAATAAATAAATAACCTTGAAAACATATTTAAACTTAGCCAACCACAAAATCAACTCTAAAACCAAACCAAAGTCAAACCCACATAAAAGTCAAACTATTAAGACCATAACTTAACCAAAATTATGAAAGTATTAAAGAAACTAAAACACAAGCTCTCCAAATGATTTCCCAAACCTAATGATGCATCATCTTCAGACCTAAAATGATTAATGCTTTATTGATCCTGAAAGACTGCTCACCAAATGAGTCATCACAGGATCAATAAGGCACAACCATGATAGACACACAGAAAAGCACGTAATCAGCAAAGCTGAGTACAACATAGTAAATAAAACATAAAACCTAGCATGATACTAATAAACATTAAATCAAATATAATAATAATATAATAGAATAACAGACTCACTCTACTGAACTTGACTCCACAACCAATAGATTAATTACAATTAAATTGAATAGTCAATGGATAGAGTTTTTCAAACCAAACCTTGTCTTCAATGTAGAAGACGAAGTACGGGCGCGACTCCGTACTCCCGCGACCAACGATATCGAGGAACTAATTAAATAAAATAGGGCACAATGATCAATCCGGTCCCAAGAAAAGACATGAGATACCACCATTTACTCCAACTCATACTAGTCCAACACTTCAGACGTGCACAAGTCTAAAGTATATTGCTATTCACTTTTCACTTTAAGTATTAATAAATTATTTAAGTGTTGAGACTCACAACAATAAGGCAACAAACATAAATATCAGGGATACACAAAATTCCAATTCTTATCTTAGGATTAAATGTTGTGATCATACAACTCAATTAATCCCATTTATTATTTACTGACAACAATAGCCATCCAACCTTTATTTGTTGACTTAAATCAATAATCAACCATCCTGTCAATAGGAGAATATCCAACATTACTAAATAAGGCCCATGGTCCTTATAAAGTAAATAATATAATAAAATCCAAGGGAACAACATGATACATTTTATGATCCAATAAAAATATATTTATTAATCACTCATGTGAATTAATAAAATAAATGTTCCCAACCCACATGCTTGCATTAATCATCCATACAAACATATAATACTTCATCATAGGCAACATGCTTCACACAATAGTATAAAACATGCAAATTCACTTAAATAAACGTTCCCTATACATGATATTATATCAATCCTAACGAACCTTACGACATGATACTAGTCTAATAATACATAGGTATGTACGTACCTTGTATAGACAAAATAAGAGGTCACTTTCTCAACCTTAGAAATCACTCAAAGTAAAGTATCCGCCTATCAAATACCAAAACATCTAAGTATTAATACTCTAGTAAAAATTACAGCAACTTTAAAATACTTTAAACCCTCTTAAAAAGTGTTTTAAAACCCTCTTAAACATTAAAATTTCAACCTTTAGTGCCCCTTAATATAGTACCACCATACTAGTAATTAAAACCCTTAAAAATCAATAATTTGGTATTTAAAAATCCACCATAAGTGTGCTAATAAAAATTCCAGCAACATATAACATCTTTAAAACTCTTTTAAACTTACTTTATTATAGTTATAAAGATTAAAGTACTTAATTTTCATAAACTATAACATAGTACTATAGTTCTAACTCTTAAAAACATTAAAAATTCATGCTTTCATGCTTAAAACCTAATTTAAACATATATATTAAATCTGAAATTTATTTACTCTACTAAACTAATTATATAATCTGAAATTAATATTAAAATAGTTAAAGATACAAACTTTAATCATTAAACCATCAAAATATACTTAAAACTTTAAACTAATCATTAAAATAATATAGAGGAGGAAGAGAAAAACACGGCAGCCGAGAAGAGGGTAGGACGACGTTGCTAGTGGCGGTTCAGTGGTGCGGAGGTCGAGGAACCTAGAGAGAGAGAAGAAGAAATCGGTGAGGGAAATAGAGAGAGGAGTGTGCCATGAGAGAGAGAAGTGAGGAGAGAAAATTAGGGCTTTTTATATGTGGCAAAATTTATGAGATGGGGGACTATTAATTGGTTCCCATTAGGGTCCAAAAGAAAATTGGGCTTGATGGGTTAGTTTAATAAAAAGATGGTCATACGAAAAGCTACAAGGGTTTGAGCTCCTCTAACCCAATATTAAAATCTTTGTACTTCAACTCAAACTAATCAAATATTAAATAACTTTCAAAGTATGACTCAATAAAATATTTGATTATTTAAAAACATTAAATAATCCTTTGACTTTCAAAATATTCAACACTTTAAGAAATTAATAATTTAAATACTAAAACATATAAATATACTTTAAATATATTTAAAAAATTCATAAAATTTGTGGGGGATTACAAACCTAGACTAATCTTTTTAGGGTGTATGAAAATTATTATGTGGTTGTTCTTCTGCATAAAAATTGTTATGAATCGATATTTAGTAGAGGCCAGCAATGGGAGAACGTGGTTCATTATGACCATATTCGTACCCTCACCTTGAACTTAATTTTTGGTTCATTGATCATCTATGGAGTCATGATGGTCCATAAGTCCCTAATTTGTCCCTTCAGTTCCCAAATATCCAATTAGGTTTATGAGTCTTCCTTTAAAGACTTTTTGACGACTTCAAAATATATTTAATTAAACCTTAACAATGGGTAGTCAAATACGCACTCACACCGCGTAGGCGAAATAAAATCACGCCTTCATAGGGCCTAGGAAAGCATCGTGGAAAAGTGTCCAAAGAAAGTGTGTATGTAAAACTAAGTAGAACACGAGGCTATTTACGGGAAAATAATTCGAGAAAACCGCGCACGGGAAAGATAAAAACGTTACTGATCTCGGCGCACGGAAAGTGTGACACAAGGTTCTTGCACTTGGCGTGCAATATTTGTGATGTCGACTATTGTATTTTGACGGCCTATCAATTCTATGTCCGACTTTGCTTCACAGGGCGAGACCAAGACATCGACCTATGAGTACAACACCGCCACGTCGTTTCGAAAGTGAGATCACACCAGCTTGTTGAAGAGGGAAAGATCGCTCTTAAATGCAGCCTCTCCTTTATATAAGATGATATGATGCCATCATTCGACCCACGAGTCTATTGGTCGTTTTTGATGTCTTAGTCTAGTTCGAGGGGAGAATGTGTGGAAAGTATGTTGAACATAGCAAACAAGCAATCAAGAATGTCAAATAGGCAAGAAAGAGTATGTAGTTCCAACCTAAAGTCAAGATTTATGTTTTAGTACTATTGTCATGTTTAAGTTTAGTTTGAAAAAGGTTCATGGCTAAGTGATTGATCACACGCTTCGTATCTCTCCTTAAAAAGATTGATACGTGTAGGAAGTACTTCAGTCTCAAGTCAGGAGCAAGAGAGCAATGACATGGTTGGGTAGGTTTGTTTATTACTAAGATCCAACGCTATTGGTCAGGAAGTAGAAGGACAAAGCATTGAACATGCTCTAGTGGGGCAAGGACAAGACCTTATGGTGGCTATGAAGAATAGCCATGCAATGTGCCTAGCATATATAATGCAGATGAATAATTGAATTTTTGAGTTTCACCCATGTTTTTTTTTTAGCAGTAATAGTAGTATATTTCACCAAGAAACAATTTACAACCTAAGAGGAAAGAATCACAGACTCTTCTAGGAATACCCCTCGCATTCAATCACTCACAACAACATAGGTAAAACATATACAAACTTCTTTAAACACACCCTATAGTTTAGCTCTCCTGTAGCCAGAGCTGCTGTTGTTCACTCATTTTCTTTGACTTGAGAGCTAAAAGCCTCATCTTTATACAATTCTTTATCTGCTTTACAGTATAGTCTATGTTCAAAAATTGCTGCATTCCTAGCTATCCAAATATAGTACATCAAAGCTATGATGCTTGTCTTAAACAAGCTTTGTTTGAAGCTATGTAGCCCTCTACTGATTCTGCAAACATTTTGTAAAGTCAAGGTAGCACTTCCCATCTGCAACCATGAATATACTTGCTGCCAACATCTTTGACTGAATGTGCATTTAAAAAATAAATGCTCGTGGTTCTCAGGTTGATTCCCACATATATATAGTTGACAATTCAGATCTAGTTGTTTTATGTAGGCTCTCATTCTATCTTTTGTCTTGAGCCTTCTATGCATAGCTAGCCAAGCTATGAATTGATGCTTCCTCACAACCATTTTCTCCCATACAAACTTGTCCCGTTGACATCTTGGCATGTCTTCAAGGAACATTTTGTACACTTTGGAGATTTTACAAGTATCTTGTCCCAATTGAGCAAGATTGCTGACACTCTTCATCTTCTCCTTCACACAGTAGAGTTGCTTCCAGTACCAGCTGCTGGAGGCTGAAGGTTGATAATCACTCCAATCATGATTTTTTATATATACATTTTTCACCCATTTCACCCAAAGATTCTCATGCTGACTATAAATCATCCATATGTGTTTCCCAATGGTTGCAACATTCCAGAGCTCAGTATTCATTAATCCTAGCCCCCATTCCTTCTTTCTATGACACAATCATTCCCAAGCTACTGCTCCTGGGCTATAGCATTGTAACAGCCCATGTTTTAAGCATGCTTTAGTTCAAGTTAATTATTTTTATTAAGTTTAACTAACCTTTAATATCAATGAGAAATTACTTGAGAGTTATTATTTTAAATAGAATTATGTTAGTGTGGGTTTTATTCAAATGAGGTATTGAGTAAATGATTTTAAGCTTAAAAAGGAAAAAGAAAAAAAAACATTTCTCACATCTCACTCTTCCCGTGTCTTGAGTTCCATAAGCCAGAGTAACATCTAAGTGTCAAAGCAAGATAAACCAAGAAATGAGTTATCTAATTCTGTTTACAATTAGCAAGGCTATAAATTTGAAGCTAAGAAAAATAATCCAGGTACATCATTCGAACCAGTTGAAGAACCAAAGTCCCTTAAGTTTTCTCTCTCCTCTGTTTTCGTCAATCTATTGCATCAATTATCTCCAACATTCAACTCAATTTTTCTCTTTGTTTCTGCATTAAAGTTGTAGATCTCTTCGAGTTATTGAATTTAAGCACAAAAATCGCTCAATTCGGAGTTCGGAGCGGTAAGATATCGCTTTTTGAAGTTATGTATTGATGTTGCCCATTTTCTCTCTCCTCTCGCTTCGTTTTTTAGGGTGTCGCTGCTTGGCGTTGTTGCTTGCTCCTTGCCGGCATTCCGTCGCTGCCGCTGCTGCATGTTGTTGGTTGAGTATGGTCTTCTCGGTGCCATCCTTATTTTTTTTTGGGCAGTAGCATTCTTGATTAATTAAGGTATAAGCTTAATTTTGGTATATAACTGGTTTTCAAAGATTTCAAAATCAAATTATGTATTCATCTAGTTCCTCTATATTATGAATTTGTTTTGTTATTTGTGGGAGATGGAAGTGTGAATGTATAAGGACTAATGGGGTTATGTATATATGATAGTGATGGAATTTATGAAAGTATACCAATTAATGGAGCATTTGAATTGGATTTGATTGTACTCCTTGAAAGTTCGTAGAGCTGAAAAGTGGTATTGGCTATAGCTATTGTTGAGTTAAAGTATAGAGTGCAAGATTAATTAGTTTTTGTTTATGTTATTCTTGTATGAACACTAGACCAACTACAAAAGGGGGGGTGAATTGTAGTTGAGGAGAAATTTTCGAATTAAAATGCGGAATTAAAACAAACTTGAAAGTAGAAAGAAATAAGCACACGGGATTTTTACAAGGAAAACTTCCTAGGCCCAATAGGAAGAAAAACCTTGACCACGAGGGATTTTGACTCAAACTCTCTTCAATATAATAGGCCAAAAGACTCTCTTTAGTACAACCTATTCTTGGACCTTCACTTGTTCCTCTAGGAACTTGTTACCCAGTCACTCAGTTCCCCCTGAACTGATGACACTCACTTTTGACTTCACTCGAAGTCTTCTCTTTTCTCTCTTTCTTTCTCTCTCTTGAATACAAGAATATTCTCAGAATTTTCTCTCACCCACACACTATGAATATTACAATAATGAGTATGTTGAATAAAAGAGGAAATTACAAGAAAAAGTTTCTAAGTAATGATTGACTTTTTCGCTTGAAAGTTCTTAAGTTTTTCCTTCAAATAATTTCATCTTATATAGCTGCTGCAAATCTTCTACTACTGGTCATCTTGTGCTCCATGTTCTCCTCAAATGGCGCGAGTGGAATAATGGAGATCATGGTCTTAAATTCACTGCACTTTCTCCACGAAGTTTGCAACGGAAACAAACTTCCCACTACTATCCGTTAGTGGTCTAACTTCCAGCAAGTAATGCGCGGGTGGATCAAGTTAGTTGGAGAGCGTCAAGGAGTTAGCTCCACAATTTATGCCACGCAATTTCCAACGCAATTTCCAACTGATTTTGCAAACAATTCCAACAGCACAAAGACATCTAATAACTTAAAGAATCGTTTATTCAAAGATTTTAAGTTACTAGAATATTAAACATACCAAATGATAAAAATTCAAAGTGTATAAAATAATATCTTGACTTAGATTAAATAAATAATCTTTCTCCACAAGATATAAATGCAAAATCAAACAGTACATTATTTTTGGTATTTTATAATTTTCGCCAAATAAAAACTATATAGTAGAATTAACCTACGTATTTGGCATCATCAAAACATGGAATACAACAATATTCCCCATTTTTGATGATGGCAAATATAAGACATATAAAAACAAAATAATATAAAATAAAATAACTAGAGCAAAAGAATCAAGAGCTAATGACTTTAAAAAAAAAAAAAACAAAACTAACAAAAGACTAAGAAAAGAAATCCAGCACTACACTAAAGAAAACTAATACTACACTAACATAAATCAGTCTTGAATAAGAAAAATCCAAAAACATCTACCTAGAACCGAAGAGAACTAGAATTTGAATTTTTATGTGCCACTATACTTCTTCCCCATTTGTCATCATCAAAAACAATAAGTACCCAGCAGTACTCTAAGAGTGTATCATATACAACAATGTAATGGCGTAGTAGCTCAAACACTCATCTAATAATACTAGCCATCCAAACATTATAATGAGTATAGGAAGATAAGATTAAAGCACATAGTCATGAAAAATGCACAAACTGAGTTCAAGATGAAGATAAGAAAAAGAGAAGAAAGCACAAAGAAAAGAGAAGTAAGAAAGGAAAAGATATAAACCAAAACAATTTATCATCAAAAAAGGAATGGATGATAAAAGAGAGTAACAACCAGTCACCATTGTTTTAATACAAACCAACCAAAAAAATTTATTTCATCAGATTAAATAGAAGGGAAGGGGATTAGGGATTTGAGGGCTTGGAGGGCTTGGGGCGGACAAGGAAAGCACCGACCACAGTATTAATCTTCTCCCGAACAGCTGATTCTCCTTTCTGCACACTAGTGAGGATCTACTCCTGCTGAAGATCAACACGGGCAACCCTGGCTTCAAGACCCTGGACTAGGCCTGCAATCAGGTCGGGTTGGGTCAGGTTTGTGTTCGGGTCACCTATAATCGGGTTGACTACCCCCTGACCTAAACCTGACCTGTTTATATAATCGGATCAAAAAGATGAACCCTAACCTGATCTGCAACTAATCGGGTCGACCCTAACCTGACCTACTTGACCTGATTTTTTCAGGTTCTTTTTAACGGGTTAACCTAAACTTGTTTGACCTGTGTTTTTTTTTTCCAGGTTAACCAACCCATATAACTTGATTTTGAGCTCTTTTAACATGCTCTTTAGAAAAATCAAACAGGAATGTTGTTGCTTTTTTAATATATCATACAAAAGATGAACAAGTATCACTTGAAAAAAATTAAAGGCATAACTTGAAAAAATAATATGGGAATATTAATACCAGCATGCATAGAAAATACAGGGAAAAAAATACAAAAATTAAATAAAAAAAATAAAACAAAAGCATATGTTAAAAAATTACTGAACATTCAACATAGAAATTATTGCTTCTTACAAAATACAGAAAATTGATACATGAAATCAAAATAAAGTAAAAAAGTAGCATTAAAGAATGAACAAACAAGAACACTAAAACAAAGCAATTCAAACTTTCTTTAAATGGCAATTAAACAAAGGGGAGATTTGCTATGTCGATTGACGCATGAAAACAAGTTGTAGAAGTAATTCAAAGAGCAGTCCGAAGTGCAACAAGTTGTTGAAGTAATCCGAAGAACAGCGAAGAAGGAGTGACTGAGAAGAAGAGGACCGAAGAGAAGAGACAGAACTGAGAAGAAGCGAAGCACTGAAGAAGTGACTGAGAAGAAGAGGAACGCAGAGGAGAGAGAAATATTGAGAGAGTGAATGACTGCAGAGATGAGAAGAAATGAAGAGTTAGGGGTTTGATGTTAGGTTAGATTATTGCAAGAGATAGGAGGAGTAGATTTGGGCCGGTTATGTTAGGCCCAAATTCTAGCATCTTCCATTAAAAAAAGTGGTTAAATTTCCCCAGTTGTTTTTAATGGTTTTAATAATTTATTATATACGGGTTATATTCATGTTAGGCGGGTTGACCAACCTGAATCTGACCCATTTAAAAAGTCAGGTCAGGTGGGTCATTTTCAGGTTGGAAATTTCGACCTTAACATAATCCATTTATCTTTTAGGTCGGGTTCGTGTCAACCCATTTAACTAATCGGGTTAAAAAACTCAACCCTAACCCGCTATTTTCAGGTCGGGTTCGGGTCGGGTTATCAGGTTGATTCAGCTTTTGCCAGGCCTACCCTGGACTCTGGTGTGCAGGAGAGACAGAGACTCCTGAATTGTATGAAGTATACCATGAAGACCAGTGGTGGAGAGAAGAGGAAAATCAACAGTCCTCGATCCTGAAGGAGCTTGATCCTCCTCAAGATCAATATGAACTGCTCCCGGACCCTGTTCCATGGGAGCCTTGGTCTCAAGAATTCTCGACTCTTACGCACGAGACCTAGGTCCTTCAAGCCCGACCTCCTCCTCGACTTCCGCTTAATCCCAGTTTCAAGCTTCCCCTTAGTTTCTGCTACCTCAAAGTCTAACATCCCACCCTGTACCCTGAGAGACAGCCTGGATAAGGTCTCCTTGGTTAAATAGTTATCAGGCTCTAGATCGAAAGAGGTACCAAAAGGGAGTTTAATGTGATTCTTCTTGAGGATAACAGAAATCAGGTTAGCATACCCCCACTTTGGTGTTGTGGGAGATACAGTAGGAGAGATGAGAAATTATTAAAGCAGGGAAGTTTATTTTTATGTTCTTAGCAAGGCAAAACATCAAAGAAAGATCCATGAGACTCGCTGAGTTCTCTTGGAAGTCCTTGGCGTATAAAGCGCCAAACTAAGTGAAACAAAAATTTGTGAAAAGGAGAGAGATCTTTCTGATCTAGGGACAGGTCAGACTTCTTACCCCCAAAGTAACTCAAAATAGTAGCGCTTGAAGCCCCATTCACATTTAACTTAGCCCTGCCCTTTACATATTCCTTGTAGTCCTCAGTAGGTACATCAAACCATTCCCTTAAGGCCTTTTCATTGAACTTAACCAATTTCCCAGTGACAACACTTATGCATAAACCCTCGTTATTTTCAAACTTAGCAACAAACTCACTCATCTCACTCTCATAAAGACCCTCATCAAAACTCAACACTTTGACCCATTTTTGAAACTTAACAAGATCAAGAAATTGATTCCACTTAACTTTCTTGCACCAGGTGAAATCAACACAAAACCCAATGATATACTTACAGGATTTTGATTTCTTACCCCTTTTCGTAGGTACCAAGATTTCCTTTTCTTACTCTGTTTCAACATCATCCAAATCGTCTTCTTTCTTTGGAGAGAGTACTTCATTTTCCGCCGAATTTGCTTGAGAACCCAGAGAATCTTCATTTGAGTTGGAAGATTCATTCTCGCTTTCGTTATAATCCACCAGAGGTGAAGATTTTTCAGCTGGAAAATTTTTGGTATCTTCGGAGGTTTTTCTTTTGGGAGCCATTTAGGGTTTTAGGTGAGGAAGATGAAGATGGCAGATTTGTGTAGAGAGAAGAGAGAGAGAAAGGTGGTTTTGCAGAGGTAATGGTTTTGGGGTAAATGGGATTAATTGCCGTGTAAATTTTGGTTTGATTTGATGGGTTTTTATTTTGGGGCGGAATTTGTGGGAATTGTGAAGAGAAATTAAATGTGGCTTTTCCCTTCCCTCTTTAAATCTGGTGAATGATTTTAGTTTAAGGTTTGTACATGAATGCTGGTGAAACGTTGCCATTAAAACAATTTTGTGGGGGATGAATGAAAAAGGATAATAAATGGAAGAAGAAAAAATAAAATAAAATAAAGATAATATTTACGAGGAAAGAAAGAAAAAAGTAGAAAGTGTGAAATCATGCATGTAACATGTTCAATCTATATGTACAACAACCTTTCTATCTTTACTCAAGTATATGCATGGACAATAAGGGGAGTATTATGAAGACTAATGTGAGTCCTTTACAATGACTGTATAATGAGTAATTAAATTCACAAAATGTTGCTGGCCACTTAGTGTAATCTTGTAACTAAGGTTTTTATTTGAAGTACTACACTCAATGAATTCTAATCATCCCTAGCTCTAAGAGAATTTTCTCGAATTTTTTTCTAGGAAGTGATTTAGTCATAATGTCAGCTATTTGATTTTCAGTTGGACAAAATTCAAGTTTGACAAGACCTTTTTCTACATTATCCTTAAGGAAATGATGTCTAATGTGAATATGCTTGACCCTTGAATGATGAACTGGATCCTTAGAGATACAAATAGCACTAGTATTATCACAGTAGATAGGAACACACTTAAATTTAATGCCAATATCTCTTACTTGTTGCTTGATCCAAAGGACATGGGAACAACATGCGGCGCGACCACATACTCCGCCTCTGCGTGGATAAGGCAACAATATTTTGCTTCTTTGAGCTCCATGACACCAAGCTTGTTCCTAGGTACTGGACAATGCCTGATGTGGTCTTGCGGTTAGCGAAGTCTCCAGCATAATCCGCATCCGAATAGCTTACTAGGTCAAAAACATCACTTCGAGGATAGAACAAACATAAGTCATCGCTTCCTTTCAAATACCTTAGAATCCTTTTAATCTGCGGTTAAGTAAGATTCTTTGGGATTTGATTGGAACCGAGCACATAAACCAACACTAAAAGAAATATCGGGTCTACTTGCTGTTAAGTAAAGTAATGAACCAATCATACCTCGATCTCGCTTCTCGTTTACACACTTACCATTTGAATCTTCATCTAACCTTGTTGATATTCCTATGGGAGTGTAGTTGTTTTTGAGTGTTCTAGTCCATATTTCTTGAGTAGTTCCTTGACATATTTTTGTTGATGGATCATTGTTCCTCTTTCAGTTTGCTTGATTTGCAATCCCAAAAAGAAGTTCAACTCTCCCATCATACTCATTTCGAATTCACTACTCATAAGATCAACAAACTCCTTACAAAGAAGATCGGTAGTAGCACCGAAAATTATATCATCAACATAAATCCGGACTACTAATATGTATGTTCCTTTTGATCGAAGGAACAAGGTTCTATCAACTTTACCTCTTATGAAATCATGTGAAAGCAAGAATATTGACAACCTTTCATACCAAGATCTAGGAGCTTGCTTCAACCCATAAAGAGCTTTGTCAAGCTTATAGACTTGATTTGGAAGTTCCGGATTTTCAAATCCAGGAGGTTGTTCCACATAGACATCTTCAATTAAAAAACCATTTAGAAATGCACATTTGACGTCCATTTGGTACAACTTAAATCCCATAAAAGCAAAGAAAGGCAATCAAAATTCTAATTGCTTCTATTCTAGCAACGGGAGCAAAGGTTTCATCAATATCAATACCTTCTTGTTGATTATAACCTTTAGCAACAAGTCTAGCCTTGTTCCTTACCACAATTCCATGCTCATAAAGCTTGATCCTGAAGACCCATTTTAGTCCTATAACCTTCTGGTTCTTCGATTTTGTCTCCAGGTGCCATACCTTGTTCCTCTGGAACTCATTTAGCTCCTCTTGCATAGCGTTGATCCAATCAGCCTCTTTGAGTGCTTCCATGTGATCCTTAGGTTCTGTCATAGATAAGAAAGCGTGAAAAGCACAAAAATTCTTCAATTGGGATCTCGTTTGAGTTCCCTTTTTTATGTCACTTATTATCAATTCTAAAGGATGAGATTTTAGGTGCTTTCAAGGCTTTGGATCAAATCTCCTAGTTTCTTCTTGAGTTTCTTGCGGTGGTTGATTCACTTGATCTTCTCCTGGATCAGGAGATCCTTGATCTTCCTGAGTTCCTCCTGTAGCTTGTTTCTCAAGGGGATCGAGCACGGGGTTATCGGGATCGAGAACTTGCTTCTTCTCTTTCTGCGGGGGTTTAGTTCCTCATCATTTTGGTTAAACTCATCGGGACAAGTCAAACCCATTTCAAAGTTATCATTGTGACTCGTTCTGCGAGGAGTTAGTCTCATCGAAAATAACATGGACACTTTCTTCGACACACATAGTTCGCTTATTGTAGACACGATAAGCCTTACTACTTAAGGCATACCCTAGAAAAATAGCCTCATCACTTCTAGCATCAAACTTTCCTAAATTGTCCTTTCCATTGTTATGTACAAAACATTTACATTTAAAAACACGAAAATAAGAAATATTGGTTTTCTTCCTCTAAGTAGCTCATAAGGAGTCTTCATGGTGATTGGTCTTAGCATGACACGATTAATGATGTAGCATGTTGTGTTCACTGCTTCAGCCCAAAAATTATTCGGAAGACTGCTTGCAATAATCATCGTCCTTGCCATATCCTCAAGAGTCCGGTTCTTCCTTTCAACTACACCATTCTGTTGTGGTGTTCTTGGAGCTGAAAAGTTATGATCTAAACCTTCATTGCTACAAAATTCATCAAACTTGGAGTTTTCAAACTCCGTACCATGGACAGATCTTAAATGCTTTAAGTTAAAACCACTTGTTCTTTGAATCTTTTTAGCAAAGGTTAGAAATTCATTAAACGTTTCATCCTTACTATGAAGAAAAATAACCCATGTGTATCTCAAAAAATCATCTACTATGACTAATACATATTTCTTACCGAATCGGCTTTGGATGCGTACAGGGCCACATAAGTCCATATGAAGAAGTTCTAATGGACTTTGTGTGCTTACCATTTTCTTGGATTTGAATGAGGATCTCACTTGCTTGCCTTTGACACATGAATCGCAAACATCGTGGTTTAGTGACTTAATCGTTGGTAGACCAACCACCAAGTCCTTTCCACTTAGTTTATGCAGTAGGGACAGGCTTGCATGACCACATCGTTTATGCCACATAGAAGGATCAGCTTCGATCACACTTAAGCATGTGAGATTATTCCTAGGAACAAGGTTCAGGTCAACCATATAGGTGTTCCCTTTCCTCATTCCCTCAAGGATCTTGGTTCCTGTACTTTCATTGCTGACTACACAAGACTCATTAGTAAACTTCACTGTATTTCCCTTATCACAAAACTGAGATATACTAAGTAAACTATGTTTTAAACCCTCGACCAAAAATACATTATCTATGGAATGTGACTGAGATTTACCAATCTTACCAACTGCTACAATGTTTCATGTAAGATTATCTCCAAAGGTCACAGTTCCTCCATTGAAGACTGAAAGTGAGAGAAATTTTGATCTATCTCCTGTCATGTGCGTAGAACAACAGCTATCGAGGTACCACAAGTTGTTCCCCCTCACTTCAGCCTGTACCATAGCAGACTAGTTAGTGGTAGGAACCCAGTCTAGCTTGGGTTCCATTGTTGGACTTGAGCCTTTCTTAATTTTCCAAACCTGTTTCACTAGGTACGTGTTCCTCTCAATACGTTCTTCTCGCGGGTGGAGCAATCGGACACAATGTGACCCACTTGTTCCCACAGTAAGAACATATTTTACTACTTAGCGGATCAACATATTTTTTCTTTTTGTTCTTCTTTTTGTGATTGAAACCTAGACCGTCTCTTCCTTTATTTTGATACTTTTGTATCCATGTGACTGGGTCAGAAAGCTTGTTCCTTGAGGGTTCCAGTTTCTTCTTTAATACCAGATTTTCTTGAAAAATATTGTCAAAATCGTTTTTCAAATTTTCAGCAATATTTATGGTATTAGATGAAGAGACTATTCCTTCAGGAACAAACAGTTTCAATTCCGCCAGTTCCAAGTTCAAAAGATAATTTTCATTTTTGACCTTTTCAAATGCATCTTAATAAGCTCTACTTTTGTCAAAAAGTTCAAAATATCTTTTTTCAGTGTCACATTTTAGTGAGTTAAGCCAATTTGAAAGGTTCTTAGTGATTTTCAAGGCATTCGTTAATTGATCTCTTTTTGCACATACATCTTTGTAATCATCTAAGATTTCTAGCAAGAGTTTTATTAATTGGCTTTTGTTCAATTCTGTTAGTTCCTCTTCAATGGCATTAAAACTTACCTTGGGTTTTGATGATTCCACTTTGTCTTTGATATTTGCCATGAGACATAGATGGGCGTTTCTTCCTCGGTTGTTCCTCGCTCCTCCTCCGAGTCGACTCTCCCCATGCCGCCACCATAGCTCTCTTCATATCATTTTTCAAAAATGATCTTTGTTGTTCCTTGCCCTTCTCTTTGTATCTTCCTTAGTTTTCTCATTTTCCCATTGAGGACATTCCTTGATGAAATGATCAAGGCATCCACGCTTGTGACAACTTAGCTTTGTTGGTTTCTTGGTAACCTTTCCTTTGTAGTTCTTGTTGAAAAACTTCTTGAATCTTCTAACAATCATTGCTGCTTCTTCATCATCAGTTTCTGAGTCTTCTTGTTCCTCAAACTTGAAGGCTAGAGCCTTAGGCTTTGATGACTCAGTTTCATGAGTCTCGAGGTGTAACTCATGGGTCATCAAGGAACCAGCAAGTTGTTCAATGTTGAACGTTGTGAAGTCCTTGGTTTCCAACAGTGTCGTTGTCTTGGCCATCCATTGTTCATCTTGTAGTAGACTTCTTAGTACCTTCCGGACCTGCTCCTCTGGAGAGATTAACTTTCGCATAGATTCAAGTTCGTTTATAATGTTTGAGAAGCGAGTGAGCATATCCTGAATAGGCTCCTTTTATTTCATGTGAAACAATTCATACTTATGCATGAGCATATCAATCTTTGATCGTTTCACTTCGCTTGTTCCTTCATGAGTAATTTGAAGGAGTTTCCACATTTGCTTTGCAGTCTTGCATCCCATGCCTCGATTGTGTTCATGGGGACCAAGACCGCAATAGAGCAGCTTCTTGGCCATGTTGTTCATCTCCATTTTGTCGAAGTCCTCTTTGTCAAATTCGGCAAGGGGTTTTGGAACCAGCTCCCCTTTCTCGCTCTTTATTGTGACTTCAAAGTCACCGATTTCAATTACCTTCCACACTTGGTAATTTTCAGCTTTAATAAATATCTCCATACGGTTCTTCCAGTATAGATAATGTTTGCCATTGAACATGGGTGGGCGTTGAGTTGAATACCCTTCATCAAGCTTTTCTCCCGTCGTGTTCATTGTTCCAGGAACAATCTCCTCAGTGTTAGCTGATTCTAGAGGTACTAGGCTCTGATACCAATTGTTATTCTTGTATGAACACTAGACCAACTACAAGAGGGGGTGAATTGTAGTTGAGGAGAAATTTTCGAATTAAAATGCAGAATTAAAACAAACTTGAAAGTAGAAAGAAATAAGCACACGGGGGTTTTTACAAGGAAAACTTCCTAGGCCCAATAGGAAGAAAAACCTTGACCACGAGGGATTTTGACTCAAACTCTCTTTAATATAATAGGCCTGTTGTAGTCTAACATCGATGGCTCTCTTTGAGACACTTGGGCTCATCGAGAGCCGTACACGTGTCACCGTAGTAAAAGAAGAGAAAAAGCCCCGAATCTCCGGGCTACACTCACCGAGTTAAAAGGATCAATTCGGCCCAACAATGAGCCAAGGCCGGTGCCAAATGGCTGAAGGAGAGTGGTTAATAGACATCCCCGTCATTGTCCGCCACGTGTCATGATCTCGATTCCTCAGCCAATCGAGGCCACTATTGTAGTTCGGTTTTAAGGTTAGCTGTCAACTTGCTATCACTATAAATACCCCCGAAATCGGGAAAAACACATTCAATGCAAACAAGTGCAAAGTTAGTCTGATAAAATCCTCTCTCACTTTCTCTTTCTATCTCTACTTTCTCTTACCACTCCCGATAACCGACTTAAGCATCGGAGGGGAACCACCACCCAAACCTCCGAGGTGGGTCCCTTTGTGCAGGTTCGGGAGCGAAGCCAAGGCTAAGGATTAAGCTAATTCAAGCATTGATGCACAAGTCTCCATCTGAAGAACACTCAAGATACTAATTTACTTGCTCGACAAGGAAGCTAAGCCTACAGCTTACTTGTTGAACAAGTGGACAAAACATTTGGCGCCGTCTGTGGGGAGACGCAACGATGACTGATTGTCAATCGTCCAATATTGCCAGGAATCGAAGCCTTCAAGTTAATGTCGAAGATACGGTGGAGCATGAAAGACCACCTCGAGGAAGAGATAGACCTCCATCCATCGTCAATGTTCCGGGACCAAGTCGAGAACCGGTCATCCAAGTTAATCTAGATCGTCCAAAGGATCGCCGCCCACTGGAGAATGTTTTGAATGATTTCCGGACCGGGATGGCAGAGGTCGTCCAGAACGAGATTAAAAGCAATATGTTGTTTTTCCATCACAACCCGGAGCTACCGCTAACAATCCACCTCGTCCCTAGAGGACGTTCTCAAGTAGATCGTCCAGGTCCTAGTCGACATGTTCGTCGGGAACCCTCAGGAGGACAGCGAGAGGAAAGCAAAGTAAGATGCCGATCGAGAGAAGAAAGATGGACTGGAACCTGGTGGTGAGGACCCGGGACCATGTCCATCCTAGTGGGCACCGAATGGAAACCGACGCCGGGGGAGTACTTAGAGGCAAAGAGGGCTGCGGCTTTGCAACGTTCAGCTACAGGATCTACCCCACACCTGAGAGACCCTCCTTTGAGGTTGTCGTCCAGAGGGGAAGGCCGAAGTTTAAGCCACTCTCTTGTTCATCAGCGGCAGAAGAAGACCGTGGCTCAGCCCATGGTCTACAAGGCGTCCAAAACCGCCCAACACTTCATTCAACCCAAGTAATGAAAGAATATCGCAAGGAGTTCATACCCATTGAGGGACAGTCGGGAGCTCTCCAAATCAACTGGCCTACTCCATTCTCGGCCAGGATTATGGAGACGCCCCCCTTCCCAAAGGTAAAACTCCCAACCATTGAGCCTTTCGATGGAACTACTGATCCAGACGATCACCTGTCTGCTTACAAGCATCAGATGTACGTCCAAGGAGTGGACGATGCTACTTGGTGTAAGAATTTCCCAGCTACCTTGAAGGGAGTAGCTCAGAAGTGGTTCAATAATCTTCCCCCCAATTCAGTCAACAATTTTACTGAACTCAGTTTCTTATTCACTAGTCACTTTGTTGCCAACAAGCAAGAGCAAAAGACAAGCATGCACCTAGGCAAGGTCGTCCAGGGACCTAAGGAGGCTCTTAGAAGTTTTGTTAAGAGATTCAACCTAGAAGCACTTCAGATCCAAGATCTTAATGCTGGAGTAGCCTTTGACGCCTTCATCAGTGGCCTAAGGCCAGGAAGTTTCAAATTTGACCTTGTTAAGAAGAAAATCTCCACTCTTGTTGAGGCTTTGAGGGAAGCCGAAGCATTTATTCATGCCACCGAAGTATGTGCTGAGGCAAAGCATCCCGAGTCTAAGAAGCCTGAAGAGGGTACTCAGCCAAAAAAGAGCAACCCCAAGAAGGCCGAGACTTGGGCGATAACCTCCAACACCACTCCGGCTAGAAAGAACAAGAGAAAGGAGGCCGAGCCATCCTCATCCAATCCTGTTGAGTTTAACAAAGACCAATACTCCATCCTCATGGAGATTAAGGATCAGTATGAGTTGAAGGCCCCCGCTGAAATGAAAACTCCTTATAGAAATAGGGATAAGAGCAAGTATTGTCACTTCCACAAAGATTGTGGTCATGAGACCATTGAATGTAAGCACCTCAAGAGAGCTTTGGAAGAGTTAGCCCGAAAAGGAAAGATGAATTCCTATATGACTCAAGGGGGAAGGAAGTTTCCAAGGAAAGATGATTGGCATAACAAGAAGAAGGAGAGTGTGAGCACAGACGAGGATGTGGTTCTCGTAATCTCAGGTGGGTTTGCTGCTGGGGGACCAACCAATAGAGGGCACAAAAACTACCTTAGGGAACTCGGCCAAGTTTTATTAGCCGATCAGACAAAGGTTGAGCCCTTCCCAAGGGTGGTAGTTAGTGAGCAAGATCGGGGCAGGTTGAGGACTCCCCATGATGATCCCTTGGTGGTAGAAATGAAAATAGCAAACTTGAGAGTAAGAAGGATCCTGATCGACACCGGAAGTTCGACGGACATCATTAGTGTTGATTGCCTGTCCAGACTAAAGTTTGAGGAGAAGAACTTAGTTCCCGTTCACCATCCCATCATAGGGTTTGGGGGAGGAGTCATCCATCCCATGGGAACTGTGACTTTGCCCGTTCGAGTAGGAGAGAAGGAAGCCTCAAGAACTCCCGTTTATCAAGTTCTTGGTGGTCCGAGACTTGACGACCCTACAATGTCATTCTTGGACGACCAACTCTGAATCATGTAAAAGCGGTAATAGTAACTCACCTGATGTTGATGAAGTATGAGTGTGATGACGGCAAGATTGGCTCCTTGTATGGAGACCAGCAAGCGGCTAGGGAATGTTACCTAACTACTCTGAAACCATCATCATGGAAGGCAGATAAGCAAGACCAGACGAAGGTTGCTGGCGGAAGGAAAACGTCTGGAATAGAGAAAGATCAGACGAAGGTTGCTAGCGAAAGGAAAACGTCTGGAATAGAGAAAGATCAGACGAAGGTTGCTAGCGAAAGGAAAACGTCTGGAATAGAGAAAGATCAGACGAAGATGGCTAGCGAGAGGAAAACGTCTGGATTTGTCAAAGACCGGGTCGCCTCGTTAAAGCCGACCATGGAGAGCCCTCAAGACCTCCCCAAAGAAGAAGAGGAAATATGAGGTCATCAAGGAAGAACCCTCTTCGTCTGAAGAGATCATGGCCATCATGGGACTAGCAGTAGAACGTCCAGAGCCAATGGAAGCCCCTGAAGAAGTACGTCTGGATGAAGCTCGTCCAGAAAGGACCCTCAAAATTGGATCTTCGCTCGCCTCCCGGTTTGAAGGGTCCTCTAGTCCACTTGTTGAAAGAGTTTCAAGATGTGTTTGCCTATTGCGTCGAGGAGATGCCGGGAATTGATCCGGAAGTAGCCGTCCACCGGTTGAATGTTGATCCAAATTTGAAACCGGTTCGCCAGAAGAAGAGGCATTTGGGACCGGCTAGAAACCAGGCGGTCGACCAAGAAGTTCAGAAGTTATTGGAATCCAAGTTCATCAAAGAAACCTATTATCCAGACTGGATAGCAAATGTGGTTATGGTGCCAAAGCCCAATGGCACTGGAGAATGTGCGTGGACTACACGGACCTCAACAAGGCTTGTCCCTAAGGACAGTTTCCCTTTGCCTAAGTTGGATCGTCTAGTAGACTCCACACCGGCCATGCTTTGCCGAGCTTCATGGACGCCTATTCAGGTTTTCATCAAATCCCAATGTGGCCGAGGATCGGGACAAAACGTCCTTCATTGCGAAAAAGGGTTGTATGGCCGGGTGAGGATGCCATTCGGCTCGCGCAATGCCCCGGCAACTTTTCAAAGATTGATCAATAATGTTTTTCAGCCGCAGTTAGGACGAAATATGGAGGCATATATTGACGATATGATAGTCAAGAGCCGTCAAGAAGAAAGTCATGTTGGTGATTTGAGAGAAACTTTTGAAACTCTCAGGAAATACAAGTTGAAACCGAATCCCAAAGAAATGTGTCTTTGGGGTTTTGTCGGGGAAGTTTTTAGGTTTCTTGGTGGATCAGAGGGGAATAGAAGCCAACCCTGAAAAGGTTCAAGCTATTTTAGACATGAAATCTCCTTCGAAGGTGAAAGAGGTACAGCGGCTGACGGGTTGCTTGGGCGCCCTTGGACGATTTTTGTCTAAGTCGGTGACAAGTGCCATCACTTCTTTGCCACAATCAAGAAAAAAGCCAAGTTCGACCGGACAACGAGAGGCGGAGCAAGCCCTTCAACTTGTCAAAGATCACCTTCAAGCACTGCCTAGGTTGGTCGGGTCCCGCCGAGGGGGAAAAGTTGTTTGTATACTTGGTCGTATCCACTCAGCCGTGAGTGTCGTCCCGTTGGCTAAACGAGAGTCCGTCCAAGTTCCGATATACTTTGTGAGTCATGTGCTCAAAGATGCGGAAAACAGGTATACTCCGATGAGAAGTTTGGATTGGCCCTAGTCATGGCCAGCAGAAAGTTGAGGCCATATTTCTTGGCGCACAGTGTAATTGTCTACACTGACCAGCCCTTGAAGCAAGTTCTGCAGAAGATGGAAGCTGCTGGACGAATGCTAAAATGGGCGGTGGAGCTTAACATGTTTTGAAATATCATTTGAACCAAGAAAAGCCATTAAAGGGCAAGCCTTGGCAGATTTTATAGTTGAGCTTACTCGGTCAACCATAGAACCAATATCTGATCCAGCTAGAGGAAGGAAGCATTGGACGCTCATGGTTGATGGATCGTCCACGGTCAATGGATGTGGGGCAGGAATCATTTGTCAATCTCCTAAAGGAGATAAGTTTGAATATGCACTGAGATTCCAGTTCAGAGCGTCCAATAATGAGGCTGAATATGAAGCACTCTTAGCTGGAATCAAAATGTGCAAGGCGGCTGGAGCTGTTGAGATTGAGGCCAAATCGGACTCCCTCTTAGTTGTCAGTCAGGTTAATGGAGATTTTGAATGCAAAGAAGCATCAATGAGCAAATACATGCGACTAATCAAAGATGAGATAGAGCCATTAAAACGATTTGTCCTCGACCAAGTACCCAGGTCAGAATATCATCAAGCCGATGCTCTCTCAAAATTAGCTAGCTCGGCTGAAGGTGATGTGCCAAGAACAGTTTTTTGGGAAGTCAAACCCAAAAAGAGCATCGACCAAGAACAGATTATGTTTCTCAGCCGAGGGACTGTCTAGATGGAGCCGATCATAGAATATAAGAAGACGGGACGATTGCCTTCAGATCCTGTAGAGGCTAAGTATGTAAAGGCTAGAGATAAGTGGTTTGAATTATGGGACGAGACACTTTACAAGAAGTCATTCAACCGGCCTCTGCTCAAGTGCGTCACCAGAGAAGATGGTTTGGGGGTTCTGAAAGAGCTCCATGAGGGATCATGTGCATCGCACATTGGGGGAAGAGCTTTAGGCGAGAAGGCTTTAAGGACGGGGTACTACTGGCCTACCTTAAAGGAGGATGCTTTAGTTTATGCAAAGAAGTGTGATAGTTGCCAGAAGCATGGAAATGTGCATCAGAAGCCGTCCAACTATTTGACCCCCATCTTGTTCCCTCTGCCTTTTGCCAAATGGGGCATAGATATCCTAGGACCCTTCCTTGCAGCCGCTGGGCAAAAGAAGTTTGTGATAGTAGCAGTGGACTATTTCACTAAATGGATAGAAGCTGAAGCCATGCGAGGAATAACAACAAATGATGTCAAGGGCTTCATCTGGAAAAACATTATAACTCGATTTGGCATGCCTCAGTCAATCGTCTTTGATAATGGTCCACAGTTCGAAACGCCTAAGCTGAAAGAGTGGCTGTCAGAAAGAGAAATCAAATCCCACTTTGCGGCAGTCGCCCACCCACAAGCCAATGGGCAAGTTGAGTCCTTCAACAAGATTCTATCAAATGGAATCAAGAAGAAGCTGGATAACGCCAGAGGGCAATGGGTGGAAGAACTGCAATTGGTGTTGTCCATTAGAACAACCGCTAAAAATTCCACAGGCGAGACGCCTTTCATGTTAGTCTATGGCACTGAAGCCGTCTTGCCCATTGAGGTTGAAAAGCCCACCCTACGAGTCATGTTATACACAGAACATGCCAATTGGACCGCATTACGCACGGCTTTGGACCATGTCCCAGAAGTCAGGGGCAATGCCTTGCTAAGAATGCAATTGTACAAACTGAGAATGGCTCGAGAGTTTAACAAAAGAGTTGTTAGACGACCACTCAGGGTGGAGGATCTCGTCCTAAGAAAGATGGAAGCGGTTGGACGCGCAAAAGAGATGGGGAAGCTAACACCTAATTGGGAAGGACCTTATCTGATTGTCCAGGAGATACGCAGTGGGACTTTTCGTCTACAAAATCTAGATGGACGACCTATTCAGCGTACCTGGAATTCGGACAACTTAAAGAAGTACCACGTCTAAATCAGATCTTCGTCAGATAACTGTAGGGTAATTTGTAGTTACTCCAAAGTGCAACGGCACATGTTAGTCAGAAAAGAATTGTATACATGTATCTTGGCATTCAGCCAAGCAAAATCCATATAATACAATTCTTACTTTCTTATCTCTTTGTATATTTTCACCAATTAATTCACTTTGGGGCATTAAATCAGTTACTCGTCTAAAAAAGTGACAATAACTTGGACAAAATACAAACAAAAGCAGAACATCAAAATTACTCGCATTTACGCCGAACATCACTCCCTCAAAGAGACCGGCCAAAAATATAATGCATATATGGCCGTCAAATTGACAAAAACTCTAGTAAGAGTAACGTCAAAGTCTCTGAGAGAAAGCTGGCCTGAAATAAGACCTTAGTAAAGGATACTTACATTCAAAATCACGGACAGCTAAGTAGTCCAGACCCTAGTAAGGGATCGCTACTTAATGACGAGTGTTGCCCCCTCAAGGAAACCGGCTAAAACACCCTTTGAACAGATATCTCAAGCTCGTCCATCAACTTCAGCAGGCTCAGCCACGGCTGGCTGCTCTCCTTCTTGGACTTTGGCTCTCCATCCACGAACGGTTGAGCTAAGCCCAATAAGGGGGGAATGATAGAAGGCAAAAGGACGAGCCATGTAAAAACAAGGACGAGCCATAGAAAACAAGGTCGTCCAAAAAAAACTAATACCTAGGCTATAGATGCCTTTCTGATGGTTTGAAACCATCCCGCATTTAGTACGGCCCAAAGAAGGTGACCGTCGAGAATGGACGTCCTACTCGTGGATGACCATCAAAAAAAAAAAAAAAGTTGGAAGTTTGAGTTAAACAGGTCTTGGCCGCAGCCTCGCCTTGGGCGAGACTCGTCTGAATAAGCAGACCGTCCAACAATCTAGGGAAAATCAAGCAAAATGCTTGGACACTTAATAAAGATTGGAAATCGTCCAATGCCTAGAATGATCGTCCAAGAAGTTCAAGACGAGTCAATTCTTTGCAAACAGTCCCAGATGAGTTCCTTTTTGGTATTTGGAAGCAAGTTTTAAAGGTTAAGAATCTGAGCAGGATGTTCAGCGATCATGACGAAGTTAAAGTTACACTTAGCCAAATTGCAATTGTAAAAATAAATAAATAAAAAGAAGACCGGCAATTGGCAAAAAGTTCTTCATATATATCAACAGCAAAACTTTACAACTTAAGGCTACTGAAGAGCTAAGACTACAACGGCACACAAGCCAAGAAACTTAGAAAAATAAACCTAAAGCTAGGCTTCATCTCCAGCGCGTGTTTCTTGGTTGTCCTCAGGCTTCTCATCCCCGCCTTCGTCTTGAGGCCCCTCATCATCGGCTGCAGCCTCGTCGTCAGACTCTAAGAATTCCGGAGGTTCCTCGGCACGCACCATAGCCCGATGAACACTCGTTGGTACTCTAGACGACGCACAAAGCCGGGAACCTCATCCAGATTCAGCCAGCATCTCGAAGGCCTTGACGGCCCAGCCTTTAGATGTTTCGATGACTTGTGTCAACCCTTCCTTGGCGTCATCAAAGGCCTTGGCCGTCTGACTCTCTAGACGGGCGGTTCTCGCCCTCAGAAGAATATTCTCCTTCCTTAGCTGCGCGGCGACGAGAAGGGCGGCATTTCTTTCATCTCTTAGATCAGTGGAGACAGCATCAATCACCATCTTCAGACGGTCTTGTTCCTTGAACATGTCATTAATAGTAACAAGATAATTCTTGTTTTCTAACTCCAGAAGAGCTGATCTTTTCTCCAGGGCCTCCAGGGATTGACGATGGAGAGTATTAGCCATCTCAATATCATGGATGGCCTTGTCGCCTGCCGTAGTCGCCATATGGACGAGCTTTTTATTCTCTTTTCTCAGCTCCTTCGCCCATTCTTCGCTAACATGTTTGCGAGCCGGGAAAGCCGGAACAATGAAAACAAATCAAGTTATTAGACGGGTTAAAGAGTTAAAATTTGAACAACTATAAAACAAAACCCGGCATAAAGTAATACCTCGGCAACGAAGTCGGGACATGTAGCCCACATGCCCCACAGAAGCCCCCCTTAATCCTTTGATATAGGATTCGGGTAGCACTTGAAGAGCTCCTCGTTTCGGACGCTCATTCTCCAAACTTCGACATTTTGGCGAAAGCCGGAGAAGACTCCTCGTCCGAATCAACAAGGGGAGGAGTTGGGGGAATAGCAGGGCCTTTGCGCTTATCTCAAAGAGGGGGAGAGTAAGTAATTTTGATAGGAAAGACGACGGCTTGTCTATTGGACGGACTCATGGACCGTCCACCGACCCGCATCGTCCTAACTATATTGGGGTAATACGACTCACCGGGAGGAAAGCGATGTTGTCCTAATAGCTAAAGGCATCTCGTGGCACCGGCTTAGCCACCGAGCCGCCGAACCCCCGGATAGTTCTCGGCAGCGGCCCCGATTCTGGTGCAACCAAAGCCAAGGCGGACTCTAGGTTGACCTCAGCGAGTTCGGCCGGCAAACCGCCGAGTGGAACAATGCATGGGCGTCCTTTCCCTCCTCGGCGGGCCAACAATCGAAGGCCCCCTTTTAAGAGCCTTGGCTTGTGGGGGAGCCATGCTTTTCTCCCCCGCTCTCGACAACAGGAGCCGCCTTATCCGCCTTCTTCCTTGTAAAGCCCTTAGGCTTCTTTGCTTTGGCAGTCGGGGCAGCGTGAGTTGGCCTCTTCTTGGATGAGGACGACTTCCCGGTGGAAATTTGTTAGTAGGAGTATTTTTTCGCAAAAAGTAAAGGCATCACATCGATCGTCCAAAAAACAAAAACAACTACTATTGCCAAAATCCAGACGAGTATGGCCCCAAGAAGGTGACCGTCCAAGTATGGACGTTCTTCTATGGATGACCCTCGCCCCAAAATTGGATGCAAAAATCCAGACGAGTATGGCCCCAAGAAGGTGACCGTCCAAGTAAGGACGTTCTTCTATGGATGATCCTCGCCCCAAAATTGGATGCAAAAATCCAGACGAGTACGGCACCAAAGAGGTGATCATCCTTGGCTGACCTTCATCCAAGATTTGGTGCAAAACTCTTGGACGAGCGTGGCCCCAAGAAGGTGAACGTCCAAGTCTGGACGTTCTCCTTCTTTGGGTGACTCTCGTCCAAGAATTGGATACCAATTCTTGGACGAGCATGGTCCCAAAGAGCCGACCGTCCCAAGTCCGGACGTTCTCCTTCTTTGGGTGACTCTCGTCCCAAGAATTGGATACCAATTCTTGACGAGAGCATGGTCCCAAAGAGGTGACCGTCCAAGTCCGGACGTTCTCTTTCTTTAGGTGACTCTCGTCCAAGAATTGGATACCAATTCTTGGACGAGCATGGTCCCAAAGAGGTGACCGTCCAAGTCTGGACGTTCTCCTTCTTTGGGTGACTCTCGTCCAAGAATTGGACACCAATTCCTGGAAGAGCATGGCCCCAAGAAGGTGACCGTCCAAGTCTAGACGTTCTCCTTCTTTGGGTGACTCTCGTCCAAGAATTGGACACCAAATCTTGGACGACCTTGGCCCCAAAGCGGTGACCGTCCAAGTCCGGGACGTTCTCCTTCTTTGGGTGACTCTCGTCCAAGAATTGGACACCAATTCTTGGACGACCTTGGCCCCAAAGAGGTGACCGTCCAAGTCTGGACGCTCTCCTTCTTTGGGTGATCCACGTCCAAGAATTGGATGCCAATTCCGGACGAGCTCATATGGTCCTCGTCAAAAAAAAAAAAAAAAAAAAAAAAAATTACCAATGTTTCTGCCCTTTTTTCGGCGCTACTCTTTGCATACTCCTTCCACAAATTATCTATAAATTGGGACATGCTGATTTCCCCCGTCCAAGATGGTTTGAGGCGTTGTCTGGCCGAGTCTGCAAATACACAAAAAAAAAAATGTGTGTTCGTCATATGAGCTATGGACGAAGAGTTTTACTTGGATGATTTTAAATATACCTTTATCCTCAGCCAACCGCAAGCCGGCAGCGACCAAGAAGTCGTCTTGGTAAAACATTTCCTTAAAGGGTATCCAGTTAGATGGTCCCTTAAAAGATCGTTGGCCGGGTCTGGAGTACTCCTTCACTCTGAAGTACTCCACCACCTCCTCGTCAAAGTCGTCCTCCAACTCCGCACAAGACCGCTTCCGTCCGGTATTAGTGACGGATCTATTATAATATCTCGTAGCTCTCGGTGACATAGTCGCTGGACGCCCGTAAAAAAGATAAAATCGGCCTTCCACTCGTGCATCTTTGACGATTTTCCCCAAGCTGTCATGAAGCTCCGGACGGTTGCGAATGTTGAGCCATGCTCCGTCCACGGCCCGAGTACTTTAGACGCATAATGGATATGGGTAAAGGCTTGAAGGGAAAAGGCTAGGCCGCGTAGCTCGCAGACGGCAATAAACGTCGGGATGTTGTGCCAAGCGTTTGGTGCCACCTTGGTTATGGCCGATGTGGTAGTGCCGCACTTGTTCTACGAAGTCGTGAAGAGGAAACCTCAATCCAAGCATCTAAGGCCGCTTTATAGAAGGCGAAATGACTCTCGGGGGCACTCAGGGATCGTCGCGTCGTTATTGGGAATGACAAAGGAGAAGCCCGGCATGGGCATGAAAGACAACAAGAAATTAGGGTCTCGGTCATAGTTTCTCTAACCAATTACGGTTAACTAGAATGAAGCCGAGGATCGAAAAGGGGACCTAAACGTCTTCTAATCTCCGACGAGGTGGTAGAAGCCTCGTCGATTCTTCGCGGCCTCGGGATCGCTACCATTATTACCTTCGCCGATCTTCGCCGTATCGGCGTCCCGCCAAGTGCCGGTCTCGCTTTTATTTCAGAAGTTTCGCATCATGGTCGAAGGAGGCTTGTCCAAAGACCGAGCACTTTGGACCTCTCTTTGCCTCATCTCGGCACTCGTCCGATTGATTCCTCCATATCCGAGCTATTTGATGGGATTATTGCTTTTTCGTCTTAGACGGGCGTTTGCTTCGACGCGCGCCCGATTACCCCGCACGGTATAGACTGGGTCGTCGACTTTCTCGGCCAAAACTATGAAAAAATATGTACTCGGCCGAAAGAGGCCCAACTCTAGAATGTGCCGAAGAAGAAGTATCGGTTCTAGGGTCAAGACAAGCTCTTGGTCGGCTAGGATTATTTGACGAAGATGATTCCATTTTATTGATTTTCTAAGAAAAAATAAAGAATAAAGAAGAATGAAAGGATCAAAGAAACGATACCGCTAAGAACGTCCGGGGAAATTCGGGTGAAGGATGCTTGAAGCCGGACTATCTCTCTCTCTCTAGAAAATTGCAGAGCTTCTCTCTCTAGGAAAATTTGTTCGAGGTGTTAAATGATTGAATGTTTTCACACCAAGGATATTTATAGAGGAATAAGAAACCTGCGAAGCGGTCAAGAATGACCTAAAAGGGAATCCCACGGTCTAATATGACCAAGTATAACACAAGAGAAGGCGCGCCCCTTCATTTCAAATTAAACTACCTTGAGTGTAAAAGAGCCTTAACCGTCGATGGGACAACGGTAAAAGCCCTTTTAGGGGCAAATGTTGTAGTCTAACATCGATGGCTCTCTTTGAGACACTTGGGCTCATCGAGAGCCGTACACGTGTCACCGTAGTAAAAAGAAGAGAAAAGCCCCCGAATCTCCGGGCTACACTCAGCTGAGTTAAAAGGATCAATCCGGCCCACAAGTCGAGCCCAACGAGGCCAAATGGCTGAAGGAGAGTGGTTAATAGACATCCCCAGGTCATTGTCCGCCACGTGTCATGATCCGATTCCTCGCCCAATCGAGAGGCCACTATTGTAGGTCGGTTTTTAAGGTTAGCTGTCAACTTGCTATCACTATAAATACCCCCGAAATCGGGAGAAAACATATTCAATGCAAACAAGGCAAAGTTACTCGATAAAATTCTCTCTCACTTTCTCTTTCTATCTCTACTTTCTCTTACCACTCCCGATAACCGACTTAAGCATCGGAGGGGGAACCACCACCCAAACCTCCGGGGTGGGTCCCTTTGTGCGGAGTTCGGGAGCGAAGCCAAGGCTAAGGATTAAGCTAATTCAGGCATTGTTGCACAAGTCTCCATCTGAAGAACACTCAAGATACTAATTTACTTGCTCGACAAGGAAGCTAAGCCTACACCTTACTTGTTGGACAAGTGGACAAAACAAGGCCAAAAGACGCTCTTTAGTACAACCTATTACTGGACCTTCTCTGTTCCTCTAGGAACTTGTTCCCCAGTCACTCAGTTCCCCCTGAACTGATGAGACTCACTTTGACTTCACTCGATGTCTTCTCTTTTCTCTCTTTCTTTCTCTCTCTTGAATACAAGAATATTCTCTGAATTTTCTCTCACCCACACACTATGAATATTACAATAATGAGTATGTTAAATAAAAGAGGAAATTATAAGAAAAACTTTCTAAGTAATGATTGACTTTTTCGCTTGAAAGTTCTTAAGTTTTTCCTTCAAATAATTTCATCTTATATAGCTCAGCGCAAATCTTCTACTACCGGTCATATTGTGCTCCATGTTCTCCTCAAATGGCGTGAGTGGAATAACGGAGATCATGGTCCTAAATTCACTGCACTTTCTCCACGAGGTTTGCAACGGAAACAAACTTCCCACTACTATCCGTTAGTGGTCTAACTTCCAGCAAGTAATGCGCGGGTGGATCAAGTTAGTTGGAGAGCTTCAAGGAGTTAGCTCCACAATTTATGCCACGCAATTTCCAACGCAATTTCCAACTGATTTTGCAAACAATTCCAACAGCACAAAAACATCTAATAACTTAAAGAAACTTTTATTCAAAGATTTTAAGTTACTAGAATATTAAACATACCATATGATAAAAATTCAAAGTGTATAAAATAATATCTTGACTTAGATTAAATAAATAATCTTTCTCCACAAGATATAAATGCAAAACCAAACATTACATTATTTTTGGTATTTTATAATTTTCGCCAAAGAAAAACTATATAGTAAAATTAACCTACGTGTTTTATCCGCTTGTCCAACAAGTAAGCTGTAGGCTTAGCTTCCTTGTCGAGCAAGTAGAGTAGTATCTTGAGTGTTCTTCAGATGGAGACTTGTGCAACAATGCCTGAATTATAGCTTGATCCTGAGCCTTGGCTTCGCTCCCGAACCTGCACAAAGGGACCCACCCTGGAGGTTTGGGTGGTGGTTCCCCCTCCGATGCTTAAGTCAGTTATCAGGAGTTGTAAGAGAAAGTAGAGATAGAAAGAGAAAATGAGAGAGAATTTATCAGAGTAACTTTACACTGTTTGCATTGAATGTGTTTTCTCCTGATTTCAGGGGTATTTATAGTGATAGCAAGTTGACAGCTAACCTTAAAAACTGACCTGCAATAGTGGCCTCTGATTGGCTGAGGAATCAGATTATGACATTTGGCAGACCATGACTGGGGGATGTCTATTAACCACTCCCCTTCAGCCATTTGGCATCGCTGGCTCGCTATTGGGCCAGAAATTCGATCCTTTTACCCAACTGAGTATAGCCCAGAGATTAAGTCTTATTTTTATTTTAACTAGGATGACACGTGTACGGCTCTGATGAGCCCATGTGTCGTCAAGGGAGCCGTAGATATTTGGCTACAACATTTGCCCCTAAAAGGGTTTTCACTGTTGGCCCATCTGACTGTTAATGCCCTTTTACCCAAGGTAGCTTTTTGCTGGCCCGTCTCGACGTTACGGCCCGTTATACGTAAGGTAGTATTTTCAAAATGAAGGAAATGACGCGCCCTTTCTTGTGCTATACCGGTCATTTTAGACTGGAGACTCCCTTTTCGGTCATTCTTGACCGGCCGCGAGGTTTCTTATCCCTCTATAAATATCCTTGGTGTGAAAACATTCAATCATTTACCACTTCGAACAAATTTTTCTAGAGAGAGAGGCTCTGCAATTTTCTAGAGAGAGAGAGATCGTCCAGCCTTCAAGCATCCTTCACCGAATTTCCCGGACGTTCTTAGCGGGTATCGTTTCTTTGATCCTTTTATTCTTCTTTATTCTTTATTTTTTCTTAGAAAATCAATAAAATGGAATCATCTTCGTCAAATAATCCTAGCCGACCAAGAGCTTGTCTTGACCCTAGAACCGATACTTCTTCTTCTGCACATTCTAGAGTTGGGCCTCTTCTCGGCCGAGTACATATTTTTTTCATAGTTTTGGCCGAGAAAGTCGACGACCCAGTCTTTACCTCGTGGGGTAATCCGCGCGCGTCAAGCAAACGGCCCGTCTAAGACGAAAAGCAATAATTCCATCAAACGGCTCGGATATGGAGGAATCGACCGGACGAGTGCCGATGAGGCAAGAGAGGTCCAAAGTGCTCGCCTTTGGACAGGCCTCCTTTGACCATGAGGCAGAGACTTCAGAAATAAAAACCGAAACCAAGATTTCTTGGGACGCCGATACGGAGGAGATCGGCGAGGGTAATAATGGTAGCGATCCCGAGGCCGCCGAAGAATCGACGAGGCCTCTACCACCTCGTCGAGATTAGAAAGCGTTTAGGTCCCCTTTCGACCCTCGGCTTCATTTTAGTTAACCGTAAGTGGTTAGAAAAACTAGGACCGGACCCTAATTTCTTGTCGTCTTTCATGCCCATGCCGGGCTTCTCCTTTGTCATTCCTAATAACGATGCGACGATCCTGAGTGCTCCCAGGAGCCATTTCGCCGTTTATAAACTAGCCTTAGATGCTGGACTCGAGGTTTCCACTTCACGACTTCATAGAACAAGTGCTTGCAAAGACTACCACATCGGCCATAACCAGCCTGGCGCCGAACGCTTGGCACAACATCCCCGACGTTTATTGCCGTCAAGCGAGCTACGCGGCCTAGCCCTTTCCCTTCAAGCCTTTACCCATATCCATTATGCGTCCAAGGTACTGGGCTATGGACGGAGCATGGCTCAAAGACGCAACCGTCCGAGCTTTATGACAATTGGGGGAAATCGTCAAAGATGCACGATTGGAAAGCCGACTTCATCTTTTTACGGGCGTCCAGCATGACTATGTCACGTAGAGCTACGATATTATAATAGATCCGTCACAAATACCGGACGGAAGCGGTCTTGGCTGGAGCCGGGAGGACGAATTTGACGAGGAGGTGGTAGAGTACTTCAGAGTGAAGGAGTACTCCAGACCCGGCCAGCGATCTTTTAAGGGACCGTCTAACTGGATACCCTTTAAGGAAATGTTTTACCAAGACGACTTCTTGGTCGCTGCCGGCTTGCGGTTGGCCGAGGATAAAGGTATATTTAAAATCATCCAAGTAGAACTCTTCGTCCATAACTCATTTGACGAACACATATATTTTTTTTCTTTTTGTATTTTCGGACTCGGCCGGACAACGCCTCGAACCATCTTGGGCCGGGAGAAATCAGCATGTCCCAATTCACGAGATAATTTGTGGAAGGAGTATGCAAAGAGCGGCAAAAAAAAGGGCGAAACAAAGGGTAATTTCTTCTCTTTTTTTTTTTTTTTTTTTTTTTTTTTTTATTGAATATCCAATTCTTGGGACGTGGGTCACTCCAAGAAGGGGAACGCCCGGATCGGGACGACCGGTTCTCTGTCTCCATGCTCGTCCCTAGAACTGCTTCCCCAACTCTTGACGAGAGTCATCCCAAGAAGGAGAACGTCCAAACTTGGACGGTCACCTCTTTGGGACTATGCTCGTCCAAGAATTGTTTTTCAAATCTTGGACGAGGGTCGCCCCAAGAAGGAGAACGTCCATACTTGGACGGTCACCTCTTTGGGACCGTGCTCGTCCAAGAATTGTTTTTCAAATCTTGGACGAGGGTCGCCCCAAGAAGGAGAACGTCCGCACTTGGACGGTCACCTCTTTGGGACCGGGCTCGTCCAAGAATTGTTTTTCAAATCTTGGACGAGGGTCGCCCCAAGAAGGAGAACGTCCAAACTTGGACGGTCACCTCTTTGGGACCGTGCTCGTCCAAGAATTGTTTTTCAAATCTTGGACGAGGGTCGTCCCAAGAAGGAGAACGTCCAAACTTGGACGGTCACCTCTTCGGGACCATGCTCGTCCAAGATTTGGTATTCAATTCTTGGACGAGGTCACGTCTTTAGTACCATGCTCGTCCAAGAATGGTGTACCAATTCTTGGACGAGGGTCATCTCAAGAAGGAGAACGTCCGGACTTGGACGGTCACCTTCTTGGAGCCATGTTCGTCCAAGAGTTGGTGTCCCATTCTTGGATGAGAGTCACCCAAAAAGGAGAGCATCCGGACTCGGACGTTCACCTTCTTGGGGTCATGCTCGTCCAAGAGTTTTGCCCCAAATCTTGGACGAAGAACTAAGGGAAGAGATCGTCCGCACTTGGACGGTTACCTCTTTGGGACCGTACTCAGCCCGGGATTCTTGCATCCAATTTTTTGGCGAGGGTCGGCCATAGAAGAACGTCCATATTTGGACGGTCACCTTCTTGGGACCATTCTCGTCTCGTATTTTTACAATGGTAGTTATTTCTTTTTGTGGACGATCGATCGATGCCTTAACTTTTTGCGGAAAAATGCTCCTACAAACAAGCTTCCACTGGGAAGTCGTCCTCGTCCGAGAAGAGGCCTACTGCAGCCCGCCGACCAGCCTTTCGCCGAAGAAGCCAAAGGGCTTTACAAGGAAGAGAGCGGATAAGTCGGCTCCTGCTGCCGAGAGTGGGGAGAAGAGCATGCCTCCCCCACAAGCGAAGACTCTTAAAAGAGAGCCGTCAATCGCCTGGATCGGCCGAGGAGGTAAGGGATGCACACGCAGCTGTGCCGCTCGGTGTTTTGCCGGCCGACTCGCCGAGGTCAACCCGTAGTCCGCCCTGGCTTTGGTTGCGCCGGGAGCCGATGCTTTGCCGAGAGCTATCCCGGGTTCGGCGGCTCGGTGGCAAAGCTAGTGCCACGTATGCCCCTAGCTGTTAGGACGGCATCGATTTCGTCTCGGTGAGTCGTATTACCCCAACATAGTTAGGACGATGCGGGTCGGTGGACGGTCCATGAGTCCGTCCAATAGACAAGCCATCGTCTTCCCTATCAAGATAACCGACTCTCCCCCTCTTTCGAATAAGGGCAAAGGCCCCGCTATTCCCCCAACTCCTCCCACTGCTGATTCGGACGAGGAGTCTTCTCCTGCCTTTGCCAAAATGTCAAAGCTGGAGAAAGAGCGGCTGAAGCAGGAGCTCTTCAAATGCTTCCCCGAATCCTACATCAAGGGATTAAGGGGAGCGTCCGCCGGCATGTGGGCTACATGTCTCGGCCTTCTTTGCCGAGGTATTGCTTTATGACCGCCTTGTTTTATACTTGTATAAATTTTTGCTTTGCAAATCGTCTAACAACTTGCCTTGTTTTCCATGCCCCTTCTCGCTCGCAAAGATGCTAATCGAAGATTGGGCGCGGGAGCTTAGAAAAGAGAATAAACAGCTCGTCCATTTGGCGACTACAGCGGCGACAAGGCCATCCATGATATTGAGATGGCTAACACTCTCCATCGTCAATCCCCCGGAGGCTTTGGAGAAGAGATCGGCACTCCCGAGTCTCGAGAACAAGAATCATCATGTTAAAATCAACCAGCTATATGCCGAGCAGATCGTCTAAGGATGATCATAGACGCTCTCTCGATGAGTTGAAAGGCGAAAGGGATGTCGCTCTTATTGCCGCCGCCGAGCCGAGAAGAGAGAACATTCTCCTAAGGGCAAGGACTGCCCGTCTGGAAAGGGAGGCGGCCAAGTCCTTTGACGATGCCAAGGAAGGGTTGAAACAAGTCGTCAATACGACCAAGGACTGGGCCGTCAAAGCCTTTGGGATGCTGGGCCGAGGAAACCGAGGTCCCCCGCTTCGTTCGTCGTCTGGGAGTATCAAGAGAGCATTCATCGGGCTATGGTATGCGCCGAGGAACCTCCGGAGTTTGAAGAGTCGACGACGAAGCCGCCGCCGAGGTGGAGACCCCTAAAGACGACCAAGAGACCCGTTCAAGACGAAGCCTAAGCTTAGGTTTATTTTCATGCTTCTTTGTAACTCTTCACTCCTACTTTGTAATTCTTCACAAATCATATATGAAAGAATATTTTTGTCAATTCCCCGCCTTTTATCTTTCCGAACACTAATTTTGACCAAGTATAATAGCACCTTCGTCCTAAATCATCGGACGATCGCTTTTCATGAAAATTTACAAAATTTTAATCTTAAGTAAAAATGTGACTCGTCCCGAAAAATTGGACGGTCTACAATATGAGTTTGATAATTGCATATGCATCCAAGTACCAAAAAAGGTTCGTCTGGACGACATCCAAGTACCATTGAAGGAGAACGTCTACACTTGGACGATCACCTTCTTGGGGCCATCTTCGTCTGGAATTTGCCTCCAATTTTGGACGAGGATTACCCAATGAAGGAGAGCGTCCATACTTGGACGATCACCTTCTTGGGGGCATCTTCTTCTGGAACTGGCCTCCCTTTTTGGACGAGGATTACCCAATGAAGGAGAACGTCCATACTTGGACGACCACCTTCCCCGGGGCCACCTTCGTCCCGGGGCCATCCGGGTTTTTGACGACCTTCGATCAATAGCTCGTCCTATATACTTCGTAATCCCCCCGTTCTTGGGCTTAGCTCAATCAAATATCGAAGGGAGCTAAAGTCTAAGAAGGAGAGCGGCCAGACTTGGCTGAGCCTGCTGAAGTTGATGGGCGAGCGTTAGATACATGTTCACATAATGTTTTAGCCGGCTTCCTTGAGGGAGCAACACTCGTCATTAAGTAGCGATCCCTTACTAGGGTCTGGACTACCTAGCTTTCCGTATTTTTTGAAAGTAAGCATCCTTTACTAAGGGCTTATTTCAGGCCAGCTTTCTCTCAGAGACTATTGACGTTACTTCTTACTAGAGGTTTTGTCAATTCGACGGCCATATATGCATTATTGGCCGGTCTCTTTGAGGGAGTGATGTTTGGCGTAAATGCTAGCAATTCGACGTTCGCTTTCGTTTTTTTTTTTTTTTTTTTTTGTCCAAGTTATTGTCACCTTTAGACGAGTAACTGATTTTAATGCCCCAAAGTGAAGCAACTTGGTGAAAATAAACAAAAAGATAAGATAGTAGGAATTGTATTATATGGATTTTGCTTGCTGGAAAGCCAAGATGCATGTATACAATTCTTTTCTTACTAATATGTGCCGTGGCACTTTGGAGTAACTACAAAGTACCCTACCGATATCTGACGAGGATCTGAGCTAGACGTGGTACTTCTTTAAGTTGTCTGAATTCCAGGTACGTCGAATAGGTCGACCATCTAGACTTTGCGGACGAAAAGTCCCACTTGTGTATTTCCTGGACAATCGGATAAGGTCCTTCCCAATTTGGTGTTAGTTTTCCCAACTCTTTAGCTCGTCCAATCGCTTCCATTTTCCTCGTAACAAGATCCCCACCTTTAGCGGTCGTCTAACAACTCTTTTGTTAAACTCCCGAGCCATACGCAATTTATATAATTGCATTCTTAGCAAGGCATTGCCCCCGACTTCGGGACTTGGTCCAAGGCCGTACGCAATGCGGCCCGCTTGGCTTCCTCTCGTGTATAACATGACTCGTAGGGTGGGCTCCTCGATCTCAATGGGCAAGACGGCTTCAGTACCATAGACTAGCATGAAAGGCGTCTCGCCCGTAGAATTCTTGGCGCATTGTTCTAATGGACCATAATACCAATTGCGGTTCTTCAACCCATTGCCCTTTGGCATTGTCCAACTTCTTCTTGATTCCATTTGATAGAATCTTGTTGAAGGACTCGACTTGCCCATTAGCTTGTGGGTGGGCGACTAGCTGCAAAGTGAGCTTTGATTTCTCTTTCTCGACAACCGGTCTTTCAGCTTAGGCGTTTCGAACCGTGGACCATTATCAAAGACGATTGACCGAGGCATGCCAAATCGAGTTATAATGTTCTTCCGGATGAAGCCCTTGACGTCGCTTGTTGTTATTCCTCGCATGGCTTCAGCCTTCTATCCATTTAGTGAAATAGTCCACTGCTACAATCACAAACTTCTTTTGCCCAGGCCACAGGGAAAGGTCCTAGGATATCCATGCCCCATTTGGCAAAAGGCGTAGGGAACAAGATGGGGGTCAAATAGTTGGACGGCTTCGATGCACATTCCCATGCTTCGACAACCTGTCACATTTCTTTGCATAGCCTATAGCATCCTCCTTTAAGGTAGGCCAGTAGTACCCCGTCCTTAAAGCCTTCTCGCCTAAGGCTCTTCCCCCAATGTGAGAGGCACAAGCTCCTTCATGGAGTTCTTTCAGGACTTCCAGACCATCTTCTCTGGTGACGCACTTGAGTAGAGGCCGGTTGAACGACTTCTTGTAAAGTGTCTCGTCCCATAGTTCAAACCACTTGTCTCTGGCCTTCACATACTTGGCCTCTACAGGGTCCGAAGGCAATCGCCCCGTCTTCTTGTATTCAATGATCGGCTCCATCCAGACATTCCCTCGGCTAAGAAACATAACCTCCTCTTGGTCGATGCTCTTTTTGGGTTTGACTTCCCAAAAAACTGTTCTTGGTACATCACCCTCGGCCGAGCTGGCCAACTTTGAGAGAGCGTCGGCTTGATGATTTTCTGACCTTGGTATTTGGTCGAGAACAAATCGTTTTAGTGGCTCAATCTCATCCTTGATCAGTCGCATATATTTGCTCATTGATGCTTCTTTGCATTCAAAATCTCCGTTGACCTGGCTGACAACTAGGAGAGAGTCCGATTTTGCCTCAATTTCTACAGCTCCAGCCGCCTTGCACATTTTGATTCCAGCCAAGAGTGCTTCATATTCAGCTTCGTTATTGGACGCTTTGAATTGGAATCTTAATGCATATTCAAATTTGTCTCCTTCAGGAGATTGACAAATGATCCCTCGCTCCACTCCCATTGGATCGTGGACGATCCATCAACCATGAGCGTCCAATGCTTCCTTCCTTTAGCTGGATCAGATATTTGCTTTATGGTTGGCCGAGTAAGCTCAACTATAAAATCAGCCAAGGCTTGCCCCTTAATGGCCTTCCTTGGTTCGAATGATATATCAAACATGTTGAGCTCAACCGCCCACTTTAACATTCGCCCCAAGAGCCTTCCATCTTCTCGCAAACTTGCTTCAAAGGCCGATCGATATAGACGAGTATACTTGTGCGCCAAAAAGTAGGGCCTTAGCTTTCTCGCTGGCCATGACGAGGGCCAATCCAAACTTTTCAACATTAGTATACCGGTTTTCCGCGTCCTTGAGCACGTGACTCACGAAGTATATTGGAATCGGACGGATTCTCTTTCGGCCAACAGGACGGCACTCACCGCTGAGCGGATACAGCCAAGTATACAAACAATTTTTCCCCTCTCGCGGGAATGACCAACCTAGGCAGTGTTGAAGATGATCTTTGACCTGCCAGAAGGGATGTTTCCGCCTCTGTTGTCCATTCAAACTTGGCTTTTTTCTTGATCGTGGCAAAGAAGTGATGGCACTTGTCGCCCGACTTGGACAAAAAATCGTCCAAGGGCAAACAAACATCCCGTCGGCCTCTGCACCTCTTTTATCTTCGAAGGAGACTTCATGTCTAGAACAGCTTGAATCTTTTCAGGGTTGGCTTCTATTCCCTCTCGATCCACCAAGAAACCTAAAAACTTGCCTCGACAAAACCCCAAAGACACATTTGCTTGGGATTCAACTTCAACTTGTATTTCCCGAGAGTTTCAAAAGTTTCTCTCAAATCATCTACATGACTTTCTTCTTGACGGCTCTTGACTATCATATCGTCAATATATGCCTCCATATTTCGTCCTAACTGTGGTCGAAAAACATCATTGATCAATCTTTGAAAAGTGGCCGGAGCATTACGCAGGCCGAATGGCATCCTCACCACCGCATGTGACCCTTTTTCGCAATGAAAGACGTTTTGTCCCGATCCTCCGGCCACATGGGGATTTGATGAAAACCCGAATAGGCGTCCATGAAGCTCAGCAAAGCATGGCCACCGTGGAGTCTACTAGACGATCCAACTTAGGCAAAGGGAAACCGTCCTTAGGACATGCCTTGTTGAGGTCCGTGTAGTCCACACACATTCTCCAACCGCCATTGGGCTTCGGCACCATAACCACATTTGCTATCCAGCCTGGATAGTAAGTTGCTTTGATGAACTTGGATTCCAACAACTTCTCGGACTTCTTGGTCAACGGCCTCGGTTTCTAGCCTGGTCCCAAATGTCTCTTCTTCCCGACGAACCGGTTTCAAATTTGGGTCGACATTCAAACGGTGGACGGCTACTTCCGGATCAATTCCCGCATCTCTTCGACGCAATAGGCAAACACATCTTGAAACTCTTTCAACAAGTGGACTAGACGACCCTTCAAACCAGGATCGAGCGAAGATCCCACTTTGAGGGTCCTTTTCGGACGAGCTTCATCCGTAAATACTTCTTCGGGGGCTTCCACTGGCTCCGGACGTTCTACTGATAGTCCCATAATGGCCATAACTTCTTCAGACGAGGAGGGTTCTTCCTTGATGATTTCATATTTCCTCTTCTTGCTGGGGAGATGTTCAGACGCCTTCCTTGAGGGAGCAAGAGGCGTCTGAGGGCTCTCATTGGTCGGCCTTTAATCCGCACGCGTTTCTCGCCGGGTCATCTTCGTCTGTTCTTTCTCTCGCCCTGCACGTTCTCCTTTCACTATGAACCTTCGTCTCGCTCTTTCTCTTTTCCAGGACGTTTTCCTTTCGCCAAAGAACTTGCGTCTCGGGTCTTGCTTATCGCTTTTCCATGATGATGGTTTCGCAGTAGTTAGGTAACATTCCCTAGCCGCCTGTTGGTCTCCATACAAGGAGCCAATCTTGCCGTCATCACACTCATACTTCATCAACATCAGGTGAGTTACTATCACAGCTTTGACATGATTCAGGGTTGGTCGTCCAAGAATGACATTGTAAGCCGTCAAATCTCTGACCACCAAGAACTTGATAAACGAGTTCTTGAGGCTTCCTTCTCACCAACTCGGACGGGCAACGTGACCGTTCCCATGGGGTGGATGACTCCTCCCCCAAACCCAATGATGGGATGGTGGACGGGGACCAAGTCCCGTTTCGTCAAACCTCAACCTGGACAAACAATCGCACTAATGATGTCCGTCGAACTTCCGTGTCGATCGGGATTCTTCTCACTCTCAAGTTTGCTATTTTCATTTCTACGACCAAGGGGTCATCATGGGGAGTCCTCACCTACCCCGATCTTGCTCACTAACAACCACCCTTGGGAAGGGCTCAGCCTTCGTCCGATCGCCTAACAAAACTTGGCCGAGCTCCCTAAGGTAGTTTTTGTGCCCTCGATTAGTTGGTCCCCCAAGAAAAACCACCCGAGATTACGAGAACAACATCTTCGTCTCGTGCTTGCACTCTCTTTCTTCTTGTTATGCCAATCATCTCTCCTTGGGAACTTCCTTCCCCTTGCGGCATGTAGGAATTCATCTTTCCTTTTCGGGCTAACTCTTCCAAAGCTCTCTTGAGGTGCTTACATTCATTAGTCTCATGACCACAATCCTTGTGGAAGTGACGATATTTGCTCTTATCCCTATTTCTATAAGGTGTTTTCATCTCAATTGGGGCCTTCAACTCATATTGATCCTTGATCTCCATGAGAATGGAATATTGGTCTTTGTTAAACTCAATAGGATTGGATGAGGATGGCTCGGCCAACTTTCTCTTGCTCCTTCGGATGAAGTGGTGGTCGCAGCCTATAGCCCAGGTCTCGGCCTTTTTGGGGTTGCTCTTCTTTGGCCGAGCAAGCTCTTCGAAGCTTCTTGGACTCGGGATGTTTTGCTTCAAAGACACACTTCGGTAGCGTGGATAAACGCTTCCGCCTCTCTCAAAGCCTCAAGCAAGAGTGGAGATTTTCTTCTTAACAAGATCAAACTTGAAACTTCCCGGCCTTAGACCCCGATGAAGGCGTCAAAGGCTACCCCAAAGATTAAGATCTTGGATCCGAAGTGCTTCTAGGTTAAATCTCTTAACAAAACTCCTAAGGGCCTCCTTAGGTCCTTGGACGACCTTGCCTAGGTGCATGCTTGTCTTTTGTTCTTGCTTGTTGGCAACAAAATGACTAGTGAATAAGAAACCGAGTTCAGTAAAATTGTTGACCGAATTGGGGGAAGATTATTGAACCACTTCCGGGCTACTCCCTTCAAGGTAGCCGGGAAATTCTTACACCAAGTAGCATCGTCCACTCCTTGGACGTACATCCGATGTTTGTAAGCGTACAGGTGATCATCGGGATCGCTTGTTCCATCAAAAGGCTCAATGGTTGGGAGTTTTACCTTTGGGAAGGGGGCGCTCCATGATCCTCGGCCGAGAATGGGGTAGGCCGGTTGATCCGGAGGGCTCCCACTGCCCCTCAATGGGTATGAACTCCTTGCGATACTCTTTCATTACGGGATTGGATGAAGTGTTGGGCCGGTTTTGGGCGCCTATAAACCATGGGCCGAGCCACGGTCTTCTCCCGTCGTGGATGGACAAGAGAGTGGCTTAAGCTTCGGCCTTCCCCTCCGGGACGACAACCTCATAGGAGGGTCTCTCGTGTATGGGGTAGATCCCGTAGGCGAACGTTGCAAAGCCGCACCCTCTTTTTGCCTCTAGATACTCCCGGCGTCGGTTTCCATTCTCAGTGCCCACTAGGATGGACATGGTCCCGGGTCCTCACCACCGCATTCCAGTCCATCTTTCTTCTCTGTTCGGTATCCTCCGGTTGCTTTCCTCTCGCGGTCCTTCTGGAGGGTTCCCGACGAACAGTCGACTAGGACCCGGACGATCTACTCGAGAACATCCTCTAGGACGAGGTGGATTGTTAGCAGCTGGCTCTGGGTTGTGATGAAAAAACAACATATTGCTTTTAATCCGTTCTCGGACGACCTCCGCCATCCCGGTCCGGAAATCATTCAAAACATTCTCCGGATGGGCGGCGAGCCACTGGACGATCTAGATTAACCTGGATGACCAGGTTCTTTGCTTGGTCCAGGAACATTGACGATGGATGGAGGCCTATCTCTTCCTCGAGGTGGTCTTTCATGCTCCACCGTATCTTCGACATTAACTTAAGGCTTCGATTTCTTGCAATGTTGGATGATTGACAATCGATCATTGTTACGTCTCCCCACGACGGCGCCAAATGTTTTATCCGCTTGTCCAACAAGTAAGGCGTAGGCTTAGCTTCCTTGTCGAGCAAGTAGAGTAGTATCTTGAGTGTTCTTCAGATGGAGACTTGTGCAACAATGCCTGAATTATAGCTTGATCCCCGAGCCTTGGCTTCGCTCCCGAACTCCGCACAAAGGGACCCACCCCGGAGGTTTGGGTGGTGGTTCCCCTCCGATGCTTAAGTCGGTTACCGGGAGTTGTAAGAGAAAGTAGAGATAGAAAGAGAAAATGAGAGAGAATTTATCGAAGTAACTTTACACCGTTTGCATTGAATGTGTTTTCTCCCGATTTCGGGGGGTATTTATAGTGATAGCAAGTTGACAACTAACCTTAAAACCGACCTGCAATAGTGGCCTCCGATTGGGCGAGGAATCGATCATGACATTTGGCAGACCATGACTGGGGGATGTCTATTAACCACTCCCCTTCAGCCATTTGGCACTGCTGGGCTCTGGCTATTGGGCCAGAAATTCGATCCTTTTACCCAACTGAGTATAGCCCAGAGATTAAGTCTTATTTTTATTTTAACTAGGATGACACGTGTACGGCTCTGATGAGCCCATGTGTCGTCAAGGGAGCCGTAGATATTTGGCTACAACACTACGTATTTGGCATCATCAAAACATGGAATACAACAGTTTAGAAAATGGAAATGGAATAAGACTCGAAGATGAGATGATCATATTGTTAGAAAAGTTAGATTGGGTTCCATATATTAAAATTATGTGTAGGTTCTAATTCTTATTATTGTTGTTGCTATGTTCATGGACATAATTTATGGAGTTCAAGATGGAGATCAAGTTTACGATTCTTGGAGGTTGTATATAGTTGTTCTTGAATTGAGGTAACCTTTATGTTCAGCAAAATGTATTTACATATGCCGGTGTGTGTAATATTTGAATATCATATATCGTTTATAGTCTTGACCATGGTTATAGATGTTTAAATATGTGTTGAGTTATGAATTGATATTGAAAGCTTATAAAAGTATGTTTATGTTCAGTTATGAGAATTGTTCGAAAATATTATGTTTCTTTAGATATGGTTTGAATATGATAATGTAAAAGGGGTTTCGTATTTGTTTTAGCCGGCTTAGCTTATGAACCGAGATAAAAAAAAGTGGGCAAGGTACAGGTGGAGAAAATGATTCGGATATAAGTTCGGTTAAGTTAAGACCGAGAAAAGGTCGAATATTCTGTTATGTTATGTTATGTTACGTTATGTTATGCCAAAAACTGTACTTGCCGCGATTTGTGTTAAGTGATTGAGCTATGCCACCGATATATTTTTAAGGATTAATTATTTCCGAACAATTACCAAACTTAATTATTGTGTGAAAAACGTTTGCGAACTAAAACAGTTTTTAAACGGGTTGAAGTAAAGTTCTTGAGCTTTCCGCTCACTTTAGTTTCTGTTTGTTTTGTATTTTTCTTCGGAATTTACGGGTTTGTGTTGGAGGATCGAGTGGATCAAAAGCGGGTGTTTGGTAATTAATGTTAACTAAATTAGAGGTTGAGAAGTTGTATTCTAGAATATCAAGATGTTAGTTCTCAAGTGCTTATATAAGAATTAAGTATTCCATTATTTTGGGAATCGAGTAGATTACTTTGTAATCCGATATTTGGTTTTAAGGTTGTTGTATTGTGGGCCCCGATTCACAGGTCTAGGATCGATTTGTTGATTATGTTTCCGATGCAAGAGTAAATATAATCTCTAGGTTTATTAAGTAATAATTGAGATATTTGTATATTAAGTGTGATTAGCTAGCGGCTCGAAAGTGCGGGCTATTATAAGCATACTTTACCATACCGAGAAAACCTCTCGCAAATGGCATTAATGTCCTTTAACACTCTACTAGGAATCACCATTATTTGAGCCCGGTATACCTGGATACTCAATAGCACAAAGCATTGACTAGTGTTAATCTAGCTGCAAATGATAAGTGCCTTGAACTCCATGTTCTAATTCTTTGCACATCTTCTCCACCGAAGCTCACATTGAGTTCTAGTGATTTTCTTTGTACATATAGGGATCCCTAAGTAAATGAAAGGGAATTTTCCTTTGGTAAAACCTGTTAATGATATGACTTCCTGAATCTCTTCCTCGTCATGCCACAAGATAGACATCGATCTTCCGAGCACTAGCTTGTAGTCCAAGTGCATTGAGAAAAGGTATTAAAACCTCTCATCATCATCTTTATAGTACGTAATTCTCCTCTGCGAGAGAGAATCAAATCACCAAGAAAACTCAATTAAGTCAATTTCAAACCTCTGCATCTTGGATGGACTTTGAAATCTTTATGACTATTGACCACCTTCAATATTCTTGAAAGGTATTCAATGCATAACACAAAGAGCAAGGGGGAGATGGGATCCCCTTGCCTTAACCCTCCAGCAGATTTGAAAAAGCCATGAGATGACCCATTTATCATTAATGAAAAACCTAAAGTAGTCAAGCAAGTCATGATCAGTTTACTAAATTCTTCCGGGAAGTTGAGAGCTTACATCATTTCATCAATGAAACCCCATTCAACTGTATCATAAGCTTGTTAATATCAAGCTTTATGAAACACCCTGGAGCCACATTTCTCCTGCCATACTGCTTCACAAGATCTTGGCACATCATGATATTATGTGCTATGAATCTACTATGCACAAATGCACTTTGATTCTCATCAATGATTTCAGGTAGCACTGTTTTCAATCTCTCACAAAGCACTTTAGATATTCCTTTGTAAATGACATTACAACAGGAAATAGGTCTAAAATTAGTTATACACTTTGGGCTATTCCCCTTAGGGATTAAGGTCACAACAGTAGTTTTAATCTCTTTCACGAGCTTCCCTGTGTTCAAAAAGTCCAGAACAGCCTCACAAACCTCATTTCCTATAATACCCCAGCTCTCCTTGTAAAATTTGCTCCTAAAGCCATCAGGCCCTAGAGCTTTAGTATCATTTATGTCAAAAATAGCACTCTTTACCTCATCTGCTGTGTAAGGCTTCCTCAATTCACTAGCCATTTCTGCATTGATAGTAGGGCCCTTCTTAACTATAGCCTCAATCACTTGCTTCCTGCCATCCATCTTACTTCCAAGTAGTTGCTCATAAAATTCCAAGAAAGCCTGTTTAACTTCCTCTAGATTACTCAAGTCCCTTGAGCATTCATTATGGAATATACCTTATTTTGCTGGTATTTCTTCTTTAGAGCTCTATGGAAAATAGAATGCTTAAAATATTTAATTTTGAAGAAAAATTATATTTCAAAAAATAAATCCCCAGTAGAGTATCCAGATTGCAGGCATGATTATTACATTTTAGCCCACACAATTTTAGTAATGTTATGGTTTGAAAAGAGTTGCAAATTAATTTTCAGGAAAAATGAATACAATCAAAAAAGAAGAGATTAATTAGTTTGATGTGAATTTCCTTACTTATTTAATGAGATATTCAAATACATGCACATAATTGATTAATTACATAAATAGACAAACATGTTAAAGGTTGATTTTTTAACACATGAGATGTAATTTTGGTGATCACTTAATTAAATCATAAGATTAATAGGTACATGGATCGGTTGTCCAAATTATCTTATTAGGCGTGATTTAACTAATTTGCATATCTGATTTAGCAAACAATAATATATTGGTGATCAGGCAATTGTAATTAAAAAGGCATATAGTAAATATTCAAGCATATAAATGATTATGGGAAGTAGAAAATAGAAAGATTATACAAAATATATACAAGATTGCATCTTTATTGAATTTAATCCCTACATCATGAAAATGAAATTGTTAGTATACAAGGAATTAAATTGGAATTGACCCTGAGGAATTATATCTTTGTCGCCTAGGTCTGACTGTAAGAACATCGAGGGAATCAATCTTTAGCCTTGAAAAGAGAGTTCTTGAGGATTCAATGAAAGAAAAATGAAAATTCTTGAGGTTGAATGTATTTGAATAGTTGAATGTGTTTAGATGTGTTTTGAATATGAAAAATGAAGATTTTTGAGAGGTTTTTTTGGTGCTTAGATATGTTGAAGTATATGTCAAGTCCATGAGAAAATTCGAGTGAAAACGAGGTACTTATAATGCAAATACGACTAGGGTTCAGAAAACATAAGCTACGAATAAAAATGAAGCTTGTGCTCCTAGCAATGGTTGTGCGCCTGACGCAATGAGCACGTGCCTGGCGCATGGGTGTCGCGCGCCATGCATGAGCCTCAAGTCGCACGCACGATTGCCACACCAAGGGCGATGCCCTTGCGCATTTCTGCTTTTTTTTTTTTGCTGAACTTCAGTTTTTATGTTAAATAACCATTTTGACATATTTTCTTATCGATAGTTATCATTGAATAATGGTTTCAAATCATAAAATCATATTTTATGAACATAATTTAATAAAAGATTTATTTTGAAAATTAAATTAATTATCATAAATAATTAATTCGGTTTTAAAATTGGGTTTTTTTAAATGGACTTTAGAACATATTTTGACTCAAAAAGGTTTTGGACAATGTAGGTGAACATATTTTGAATAATGTGATTTTATTTCGCCTACACGGTGTGAGCGCGCGTATTTGACTATCCGATTTTAAGGTTTTATAAAATACGTTTTGAAGTCGCCAATAAGTCTTTAAAGGAAGACTTATAAACCTAATTGGATATTGGGAAATCGAAGAGACAACGGTGGAACTTATCCAATGGAGATTTCCCCGTCATGACTCCATTAATGGTCACTGAACCATAGATTGAGTTAGGGGGTGAGGGTACAAACACGATCATAATGAACCACATTCGCCCATTGCTGGCCTCTACTAAATATCGATTCATGTCAAGTTTTATGCTAAAGAATAACCAGATAATATTTTCATACACCCTAAAAATAAATTAGTCTTGGTTGGTTCATGAAACACATAAAAGACTATTTTTCAGTGATATGTTATTAAACAATCAAATTACAGGGAACCTAATAGGTTTTCCAAATTATCTGATTAATATTAGAATAGTTCCTTAGGTCTTGATTAGCAATAATAACATGTGGGTGATGAGCATGCAAGCAGGACAATCATAGCAAAGCATATAATAATAAAAAGAAGGAAATAAGGTTAGAATGTACAAAAGAACGAACTTTTATGTAAGATCTACATCAGGAAAGAAATCGTTAGTAACTTCAATACAAATAATAAATTTATTAGAGGACCCTCAGGAGTATATCGTGGCTTGGGACTGAGAGAAAAACAACCTTCAGGAAGAGCAATCGTAAAGCCTGAAGATCGATCGAAATATGTGTATGTATGTATGTGTTTTGTTTGTATTTGAAAGTGTGATTTTTGTGAGGGGTTTCGTAAGTGTTCATAAAAGTGTATTCGTAAGGTGTAAAGTTCGAAAGTTGTTTTAGATTCGGAAAATCGTTAAGTATTTATTGAAAAAATACTAAAAAAAGATAGAAAAGCATATTGCCCGTCACGCAGGGAGTGCGCTAGGCGCACGTCTCTTTGTGACGCACAGAGCCACATGTCAGGCGTAGATTGGTGCGCCAGACGAGGCTCATCTAGTGCGCTGCAAGCACGTGGTGCGCCAGGCGCACCGCCTTGCGTCAGACACGTTTTGACAGCTTTCTTTTAAACGCGTTTTTGAAGGTTTTATTTTATTTTTTAAATCCGAAAATCTGATTTTACGGGATAAAATCCGATTTTAACTCTAAAAATATCTTTGAAAATATTTATTTTCTGAAAATAAGAAGAATTAATTATCATGAATAATTAAATAGGATTTTCAATGAGCTCAAAATATTATTTTTGTGGGATCAAAATACAATTAATTATTAGGAATAATTAATTGGACTTTCAAAGAGGATTTTCGATCACTATAAAGAAGTCTTACACTATTAAAATGGTTTTGTGTCTGGCTATTCGGACTGCTCTCCCCTTGGGTCGGAGACAATTATGACCGCGGTATGTTTCATCATTGGGTCCTTAAATGGGGAGCCACGATTATGTGTCAACAGAACCCCCGCTTTGACTGAGGTTCAGGAAACCGATAGTCAAAGTATACGTTGTCGGGACGGAGAACGATTATATACGCTCTGCAGTTTAGAATTGATCTATATATCACCGGTTTCTGCAAAACAAAGTTAGTATGTAGGACGATAAATACAAGTAATCTGATTACCTGCAGGAAAAGATGTTAGCAGATAGGTGCAAACATCTCACACAATAATTCACATAATGATGCAATACTGCAAACTTAGACTCTCTAAGGATGCATGAGATGCTATGCAAGGATTAACGTTATGCAAAGCTAAGGAAGATGAAACGTCATGCAAGGTCAAGGTTATGCAAGGCTAGGAAAGATGAAATGTAATGCAAGATCAGGGTTTTGTAAGATTAGGAAGTATGAAATGTAATGCAAGGTCAGGGTTTTGCAAGGTTAGGAGATCTGGATAGGTAGAGAGATGGATTGATGAGAAAGAGATAGATAGATTTTCGAAAATTGTTTTGGTAAATAAATCGGGGTCTGCAAGTGAGATCTGCATATTATAACTCTTTGGGAGTTTGATTTGAAGGAACCACCACATATGTAGGAAGCCCCCACTTTGGGTAAGCTTGTCTTGAATTAGGCGTTATGAGCCTTGATTGTACTTGATCTGTATTGTGCATTCAGAGTTCTTCACTGGGGATTCTTCTTTGGGGAAGTTGATACGAGCAAAGTCAAATATTGCCCGAAACCATGGAATTGTCTCGAGAGTCCTTTAGGGACAAGGAGAGCTTGGATTGAAAAATAAAAAAGTTTAAATTTGTGACTTAAATGAATATTGGTGGGAAAGGCTTTAATGAATCTAGAAAGTTAAATCATTAGACCTTGATTAATTTTATTTTATTGAAGCGGTCGGACCTCGAGATGAGGATTCCTACGTATCCTTGCGAAATCAGACCATTCGTAGCTCTGGATCTGATTGAACTTTTTTTTTGTGCCCTAATTTTTGCCGAAGCCGCCCTTTCAGGTTTTCAACCTAGCGGGCTTGGACATACCTTGGAGAAGGAGTTATGGTTGGATATGAATGGTTGAAAGGTTGAGGTTTTAGGTTTTGATGATGGTTTAATTGATTGGGCTAAAATAGGATCATGGATTTGGATTATATAGGTTTTAAGGGTTTGATGGATCGAAGGGAATTGAAACGAGGTTAAAACTTGTGTGCAAGCCCCCTAGCTTGACTTTTTATTTCTTTACCTTTGGCGTTTTCTTTTGCTTTTGTTTTTTTTCGCACTTTGATTTTTTTCTTTTATTTTGCATGGCATTGGTTTTTGTACTGAGGCCTGCACACAAGTCTTTTTTTTTGTTTTTGATATTGAAAGGTTTGAAGGCTATTTTGTTGGAGCTTTAATTTGAAAGGTTATCGAGCTAAGGATTATGGAGATAATGGTTTAAGGGATTTTCATTTTATTAATTTTGGTTGCATGGAGGTGACTTATGGATGATAGCTTATGGAAGGTGATGGAGAAGAGAGGGAAATAACTCATAATCCATAGTATGTCCTTTTTTTATCATTTTTTATTTTTTTATGTTTTTATTAATCAAGGTCATTAGAGATAATCTTTCATCATCGAATTCGAAACATATATGATGGTGAAAGGCTAATGAATATGAAAAAAAAATAAAAAAAATAAGGAAAATGGAAAGGCTATAATAGATGAAGTCCTATAGTGACATAGACTCGATGCAAAATGACAGAAATGGCTTAGGGTTAGGACTCTCTGACTCATCTTAGGAAACTAGAAATGAAAAATTAAGCCTGTTGAATTGTTGATGCACTTCCTAAGGGGTTGTTGGTGATGTTGATTCTCGTTGTAGCAAGTATTAGAAGTCTATTATCATAGACCATGTTTCGCAACACATTTGTAGGATCCAACGCTAGATGTCAGATGCTCATTATTCTGTTGGAATTCGCGGTAGAAATGTAGGTTGCACCTTTTCACTTTTCTTTTAGGTGCAGGGTTCGGAGTAGACCTATTGAAAGTGGCCGCGCCTCTATTGTGAAGGCGGTCAAAAGTAATCTCAAGACTCTAAGTGAAGTCAGGGTGGTGATAGTATGCTTAATGAGCTTCAGAGTGGGCTGCTTAATGAGCTTTAGAGTGGGCTCACCTTTTCGTTCCTCCACTAGGCGTTCCTAAGTTGTAATCTCTCGACCGGTCATAAACAAAATCGAGTGGACCTTGCTTGTAAGATTTTAGAAATGAATTTTGGAAATGAGAAATGGGCAATGAGAAATGCAAATGATTTTGAAATGGAGGATTAGAAATGATTACGGGTTTTGGACTAGTATGGGCATGAACATGATGCGACATGGGCCTAACTATATGCATATGTAGATGGATCGGATCGACCTGGACTATTCAAGCAGACCGGACTAGACTTTGAACTTACGGGGAGCAAGCGGAGGCTAGGCCTAAGGATAAGAACTCGGGCCTTTATAGTCCGAAGACTTGACTAGGGATGCAAACTAGACCTAGGTTGGGCTTTTATAGTCCCAAGACTTAACTAGGGTTTTGTAGACACCAAATTTCGAACCCCTTCTTCGGATAGAATCCCTTTTCGAATAAATAAAGGTTTTGAAATATAAAAAATAACAAAATCATCATGCATCGTGGAGCGCGCGCCCCGGAGCGCGAGTTTCATTCCATTGCACGATTTTTTCATTTTTTGCGTATTGATCATACAGTTTCGGCTTAGAAGTATAATTTTCGTGAGTCGTAGTCAATAACTACAACCACCGTTTTAATGAAATGATTCATAATATAATTATGCTCGTCTTTATTAATTTAACGAGTTTTCGTTAATTGTCTTAAGTTAGTCTTCCGGAAAAATGAAAAACGAGTCGCAGTTAGGCATCGGGATTTTAGTCGTATCTCAAAACCGGCATTAATCAGTTTTCTTGATGGTCAAGTCATTGTTCATTGGAGAATAAGACTAAACACTAAACACATCCTTTATCCATAAGTTAGAGAATAAGAATCATGAAAAGATGTGAGAATAAGAATATTTGTATTTCCAAAGAGATTTGATGATGTCATTAGGGTGAGGTCATTAGAGTGATGTCATTAGGGTGAAAAATCTGATTTTCTACCTCTTTGAAACCCTAGTTCACTTCCCTCATTTCTCTATAAATACCCTCCTCTTTTCACTTCAAAACCAAGTTGAAAAAAACACAATTCAACTTCACTCTCATCTTCTCTACTACTCTTCTTCTCCTTAATCTTTTCATCTAAGCAAAAGTCTTAATTAGTAAGTAAAATAAGTTCATCAAAAGAAGACAAAAGAACAAAAAAAAAAAAGTTTAAGTTAGTAATGAAGAGGATTTAGAAACTCACTTAGAAATTAAGAAAATCACAAAAAAGGTTGAAAAATTTGCAAAAATGAAGTGCATCATTGAGCTAGCAAGGTAAAGTTGAAAGTTCTTGTTTATTTTAATTATCTTCTTAATCATCTACTAACTTTCTCCTTGTTTTCTTCTTATCTTTTTTTTAATTTTTGGAGTGATTTGGGTATGTGGAAGTCCTAATAGGTTCCCAACCTTAACATCCCACCTAGAATAGTCACCTCTAATGGGGTGACTCTTAGGAAACAATGTGATTATTTGATTTTCCTTAATCAAGTTGTTGTTCATCACAAAAAATGTTTTCATAAAAAATTCAAGAAAAGTTGTGTATAAACATCTCCATAAAAAAAGATTGATGTTGTAATTATATTCAAATTTACTTTCCTATCTTATTTCATTTTTTTTCGTCTGCATTAACGAATTAGTTAGTAGGATTTAATATTTTTCCTATGAAGTGCAAGATGTTTCCAGCAATTGGGCTTTGGAATTTCTAAAAAATGAACTTTGTGTAAATAATTAAAAATCATACAACTTTGTTGTGAAAAACAGATTTTATCCAGCACCACCTAGGTTTGTTCTATGAATAAAGTTAAAAAACAAAATCATTTAGACAAAACTAAAAACATCAAGTTTAAATAAAACATCAGTGGATTTCCCAAAATATAAAAATCATGTTCATATGAATTTTATACAATTTTACATCATTTCTACAAAATCATTCATGTAAATTAATAAATTTCAGAATACTGATTTTCTCTTCAGTTAGGAAAATAAATAAAAAATGATCTTAAAAATGTCCAATAATAGTGAAAATTTCCGATCTAGTCTTTTCAAGTGTCTAGAATGCTCATACCAAATTTTACTTTGAACTAAGATCAATAAGTTAGGTTTGAAAGAACAAATTGAATAAAGGTCTCGTTTTGACCAGTTTTGACATAAAAGTCACCATAATTCAAGTGGTCACTAACAACTTGTGAAATTTTGAAACAACATAAAGAACTCACTGATATATCCATAGATATATCATATGCTCAGTTTAACTCTTTGTATAGAAAGTTATGATTTTTGTAATTCAGTATAAGAACAAAAAGGCAATCTGAAAAATGAAATAAAGTGATTGACTCAAATTTCATAAAGTTGTTTTCTTTTCATACGAAAATGTGAATAAAAAAATCATGAATTCCTTAATTTTCTCTTAAAATGACTCACTTTATCATGTAAATAAAAATCAATAAAAATTGTCATAAAAAAATCAAAATCAAAGAAGTTAATTAATCTTTAACTTTCACAAATTCACAAATTCACAAATAAACATGAATTCCAAAGCCCATTCAAGGAAATGAAGATCAAGGAGCATCATGGTGAAGATCAAGATTGAAGATTTGTACAGATCATAGATTTTGTACATTTTGTTGTAATAATGATTCTTTGTAAATAGTTATTGCATCACTCAATTAATAAAAAAACATGGAGATGTTTATGCATAATTTTCATAAATAATTCCACAACTCTTTTTAATAAAATGAGCAACCAATGTTACAAATATTGCATGTTGGGCTAATATATCATAGTATATGAATCAAATGACCCAATCTCAATTAAGAGGAAAAATTGCAAATCTAACTAAGTTAAATTGTATGATGATCCATCTTACATTTTAAAAATGTGTTCTCCATATTCAAATGGATTAATCATATAATTTGACATAATTAGATTGGTAATTATGATCTCCGAATTGATTTTAGGTCGTTTCACGTGTCTCACTTTAAATGGCCAAATTCCAATTAGCCAAACACAAATCTCCTAATTCAATCTCAAATTGATCATTTCTCTTCAAATGACTTAATAATCTTCAATTAAGATTAGTTCTCAAAAGCCTTCAATTAGGAAGCAAACCTTCTAAGACCTCTCGAAAATCATAAACGTGATCACTATTAAGGTGGTTATTTCAATCCCCGATTAATCGCTAATTAGAGCGGTTGACACAAACTTCTTTTAATCACTTACCTTAAAACCCTAATAATCGTTAATTAAGACGATTATTCTTCTCATTTTGAATCACTAATTAGAGTGATTATTTCAAACCCTAATAATCGTTAATTAGGACGATTATTTTCCTCATTTAATCACTGATTAGGTTGATTATCTTAAAACTTGGTTAACCACCAATGAGGGTGATTAGCTTAACCTTTCATCATATTTAATCACTAATTAGAGTGATTATCTTAAACCTCAACAATCATCAATTAGGGTGCTTATTTCCTAATCTTCATTGTTAATCACTAATCAAGGAGATTATCTTTCTTTGAATAATCACTAATTAGGGTGATTACTTATTTCCTTCCTTATTAATCACTAATTAAGGTGGTTATCTTAATCTTTCATATTAAATCACTAATAAAGGTGATTATCTTAACCTCATTTCAATCACTAATTGGAGTGATTACCTCATTTAAAATAGATTTGTTTAATTCTTAAAGTGAGTTATTCATAATCCATTCCTCTCTCTTCTTCCCCCAGTGGAATTGGCCGTTTATGGTGAGACATATGCTCGAACTACGACGATTTTGATCCATGAGTGGATTCCAATCCCGCAATGATTGGTACGTAGTGCAACTTCAGTGCTCAAACCTACCATGTACAAATGATATATTGATCCTAAATAAAAATGGTTAATGTGTATATGTGTAAATTATGTGATTTTCTTTCTTTTTAATAGCCATGATTACTTTAAAATGGAAAATAACGCATTTAGTAAGAGCCCGTTCTTTAGAACGGAAGAGGAGACGAGTTCCAGACGTTCGCACCTCTTAACCTAAACCCCGAACCCTATCTCATGGTATGAAAGACCAATTTTCAAAAAGCCTTATCCATATGAAGTCATCATCGTTTTAAATGATTTTTCTTGAAATTGATTTTAAAACGATTTATTAAATAAATCTGCCCCTATTCAGAAATTAATAGGGTGGCGACTTCCAAGTTTTCTAAAACTCAAAGTCCAATGGGAGACTTTCATGGGATTCGGAACCGTAATTAAGACAATCAAAAAATTGAATACCACGGGTTTACATAGAGATGCAAACTAGACCTAGGGTTGAGCTTTTATAGTCCGAAGACTTGACTAGGTTTTACATATAGATGCAAACTAGACCTAGGGTTGAGCTTTTATAGTCCTAAGACTTGACCAGGGTTTACATAGAGATGCAAACTAGACCTAGAGTATGAATTGATCTTTTATAATCCGAACACTTGACTAGGGTTTACATAGAGATGTAAACTAGACCTAGGGTATGAGTCAAGGCCTAAATGGACCTAAGTTTTGGATTGGATTAGGATTAGCCTTAGACTGGGCCTAAGATGAGAGTTAGATGAGACTCATATTGATTATAATGCAAGTGGGCCTAATATGAATGCATGGACTCAAATGGGACTAATATTAATGTGTGGACTCAACCTTAGATGGGCCTAGGATGAATGCAAATGGATTGAGATTGGGATGATTGGATTAGATTGGAGGTATTTGGGCTAGGCTTAGAATAGAATTTTCAAAATTCGTTTTCGAAATGGACCCCTTGTTTTTTTTATCTTTTATTGGAAAATATGATGGATTCATTATGAAAATATTTTTTTTTGAATATGTGGTGTTATAATGATTAATAAATATTTTTGAAAAAGATATAATAGAGAGGGTGTAGGACTGATTTTGAAAAAAGAGATATTTTTTGAAAAGGATGGAATATGATAGGATAGATGTGATAGAGGAGATTTGTTAGAGATGGGGTGAGATGGAACGAGGGTAGACATGCATGACGACTCTAATTCTACCATGATTACATTTCTAGATGCACGTTTTAGGATAGACTCAACCATGAATCTACGCGAATGCAGACAGAAAAAATACAGAATTGACCATCACGACGACTAAATCGGCAAAACACATTATGATGGACTTAATGACAGACTTTATTGACTTAAACAATAGTTGAATTGGCAATATCATGAGACGTAAAGGTTGCGTGCCACACAACTGTGTTGTGCTCGGCACAAAGCTGTGCGCCAGGCGCACCGCTGTGCGCTCGGCGCACTGTCCCTCGGCATGCAATTTGTCAATTTGGCAAAAGTTTGTCATTTTGATGGTGTTTTTAGACGCGGTTTTAGGCGCAATACATAACAACGTTTTGACAGAACATTAACAGGCAAAAAGAATGCATTCACAAGAAAATGTCATATAACATGGATGCAAAAGTTCTCAACCTAAAGTCCAGTTCTACGTTTCAACTATGTTCAAGTTTAGGTTAAGGCTGAAAAGGGTCCACGACTAAGAGATTGATCCCACGCTTCGTACCTTTGCTTAAAAAGGTGGCCACGTGTAAGACGGACTCCAGTTCTCAAGTCAGGAACAGGAGAACAATGAAATGGTTGGGTAGGTTTTCTTATGACTAAAATCCAACACTATCGCTCAGGAAGCTTTCGGAAGGATAAAGCACAAACCCCCCGGGGGTAGCCTCATGCATTGAACATGCGCTAATGAGGCATGGAATATTGTCCTTATGGTGGCTTAAACAATAGTCATGCATATGCAAAACTGTAATGTTATTTAAAAGCATAAAACAAGTATGAATCGTATTTTTCGAGTTTCACCCACACATTTAAAATATAATAATTTTTTAAAATCCTCCCCAGTGGAGTCGCCAAATTGTAGCCGTGATTTTATTTCGCCTACGCGGTGTGAGCGCGTATTTAAATACCCCGTTGTTAAGGTTTTATAAAATACGTTTTCAAGTCGCCAACAAGTCTTTAAAGGAATACTCATAAACCTAACTGGATATTGGGAAATCGAAGGGACAACTATGGGACTTATCCAATGTAGACTTCCCCTTCATGACTCCATTAATGGTCAGTGAACCACATATTGAGTTTGGAGGTGAGGGTACGAACACGGTCATAATGAACCACATTTGCCAATTGCTGGCCTCTATTAAATATAGATTCATGTCAAGTTTTATGCAAAAGAATAACAAGATAATATTTTCATACACCTTAAAAATAAATTAGTCTAGGTTGGTTCATGAAACACATAAAAGACTACTTTTCAGTGATATGTTATTAAACAATCCAATTACAAGGAACCTAACAGGTTGTCCAAATTATCTGATTAATATTAGAATAGTTCCTTAGGTCTCGATTAGCAATAATAACATGTGGGTGATGAGCATGCAAGCAGGACAATCATAGCAATGCATATAATAATAAAAAGAAGGAAAGAAGGTTAGAATGTACAAAATAATGAACTATTATGTAAGATTTACATCAGGAAAGAAATCATTAGTAACTTCAATAAAAATAATAAATTTATCAAGAACCTTCGGGAATATATCGTGGCTTGGGTCTAAGAGAATAACGACCTTCGTAAAGGGCAATCGTGAAGCCTAAAGATCGATCGGAATATGTGTATGTATGTATGTGTTTTGTTTGTATTTGAAAGTATGAGTTTTTGTGAGAGGTTTCGTGAGTGTTCGTAAAAGTGTACTCGTAAGGTGTAAAGTTCGAAAGTTCGTTTAGATTCGGAAAACCGTTACGTATTTATAGAAAATACTAAAAAAAGATAGAAAAGCAGACTGCGTGTCACGTAGGGAGTGAGTTTGGCGCACATCTCTGTATGACGCACAGAGCCACGTGTCAGGCGCAGATTAATGCACCTGACGCGGCTCATCCTGTCCGATGCGCGCATGTGGTGCGCCAAGCGCACTGCCTTGCGTCAGACACGTTTTGAAAGCTTTCTTTTAAAAGCGTTTTTGAGATTTTTCTTTATCTTTTAAATCCGAAAATCTGATAAAATAAATCCGATTTTAACTTTAAAAATATCTTTGAAAATATTTATTTTCTGAAAATAAAAACAATTAATTATCATGAATAATTAAATGGGATTTTAAAAGGATTGGGCTCAAAATATTATTTTTGTGGGATCAAAATACAATTAATTAATTAATTGGGATTAGAAATAATTAATTGGCTTTTAAAACAGGATTTTAGATCACTATAAATAAGTCTTACATTTTTAAAATGGTTTTGGGCCTGGCTATTCGGACTGCTCTCCCGTAGGTCGGACCAATTAAGACCGCGGTATGTTTCATCATTGGGTCCTTAAATGGGGAGACACGATTATGTGTCTATAGACAAGGTTTTTGATTGCTCATATTAAGTCTGAACTAAGTAGGACGACATTATGTTTCATCAATGAGTGTTAAAAGGAGAGACATTTTTATGTCTCTACAATAATATTATAACAATAACATATTTGTATTGTTATATTAAACTAAGAATATAGAGTCGAGAAGGAGTGGTGGTAACTCAGTGGAGTATCAACCCGAATTCCAGGGCATTGCCCAAGGTTCGAATCCTCATTACAACAATATATTGGGGCACTAACTTGTGGTGGCAATGGCCCTTTAGGCCTGTTGTCTTGTGGTCTATTTAGCCTTGTACTTAGGGGTGTTCGCGGGTTGGTTGATGCGGTTTGCGATGTAACCCAACCCAAACCGCAAATATACGGTTTGACATTTTCCCAATCCAAACCGCACCATACTTTTGCCCAAACCAACCCAAACTAAACCGCACGAAACGGTTTGGTGCGGTTTGGTTTGCGGTTTAACCATTTTTCCTCCGCGACATTAATTTTGCAATCTAAGAGTAAAAAAAATTGGTAATAAATATAAAGAGTCCAAATAAATATGAAGTTGACTTCATAATTAAACATTCTGTCCAAATCTTACAGCAAACAATAAACATTCTGTCCAAATCTTTCACCAAACAAAGGAGAGAGTGTATTTAAAAAAAATCAAAATAGATAAAATAAATTTAAAAAAAAATCATATAAAATTACGGTTTACGGTGCGGTTTCGGTTTACAAAAATTAAAACCCAACCCAAACCGCAAACCGCGGTTTGCTTGAAATCATAACCCAAACCGCAATTTTGAAACCGCAAGCCAACCCAAACCGCGAAAAAACGGTTTGGTGCGGTCCAGACCGCACTCTGAACAACCCTACTTGTACTCAACCTATGAACTAGAGATAATCAACATTGGCCCGGCCAGCGGGCACGACCCGGCCCAGCCCGAAAACGGGCGGATTTTGGGCACGATTTTTCGGCCTGCGGTCGGGCCCAACCATGCCCGGTCCGATTTTTTTGGCAAAAGTTCCGAGCCATGGGCATCTTAAATATGGAAAACAGGTTAAATTTTGACCCGGCACAAAAATGGCTCGGAAAGCCTGCTTGGCCCGGCCTGAATTTGCGGGTTATGCATGCGGAAATTTCGGCATGTGGCTAGGCCCGACCAAGACTTTGGCCCGAAATGGGCCACTTTTTTTGGGCCAAGCCCGGCCTAACCCTGCCCATGATCACCTCTACTATGAACTGGTGTACCCTGCAGGCTAGTAGCCTAGCAGGGGTTGATCTTTGGACCCATTATATTTCCTAATTAAAAAAAATAGAGTCGACTTCATACCTGCAAAAGTATATCATCAACAATAAAGGTGGGTAAGTTTATTCAAATTGAAAATTCAATCAAACAAACTTACATGGGATCTAATTGTTTTTTAAAGGTAGTGGGCATTTGGTCTAGTGGTATGATTCTCGCTTTGGGTGCGAGAGGTCCCGAGTTCGATTCTCGGAATTCCCCAATACTCTTATCTTTCTTTTTTTTCCCCGAACCACCCCTCAATATTAGGGATGGCGGTGGGGGCGGCCAATAGGAGGCCGCCCAACCCCGCCTAGTGGGGTGGGGATGGGTGGCCAATATCTTAAACAATTCCCCTACGGGACAACACCTTCTCCGGCCCATTGTCGTCAAATCAAATCTAATCTAATCTAATCCCCTCATCTTCTTCCACCCAAACAACTCCTTAAATATATACCCTCCCCCCACTAGTCACTACTATTTTCCTATCCTTGGTTCACTCTCTTATCCTACAACCTATCCTCTCATTTCCTCTCCCCAGTCCTCCCAAACAAGAAAGCAAAAATGGCAACAGCAACACTCTCAACCCTGAACCTTCCTTCTTTCTCCTCCCACTCCACTCCATCCACGTTCCCTAAAATCCCACAACCTCTCCAATTCCCCTTCCGCAGCAACAATCCACTTTCTCTCTCCTCAACTCGCACCAGCCGTGTGCGCCCCATTTCCGCCGTTGAGGCCCCAGAGAAAATTGAACAACTGGGGACTCAGCTATCCGGCCTCACTTTGGAAGAAGCCAGGGTACTCGTCGACTGGCTCCAGGACAAGTTGGGTGTCTCCGCCGCATCATTCGTTCCCGCTGCTGCTGTCGCTGCTCCTGGTGCTCCTGGTGCCGATGCCGCACCCGTTGTCGAGGAAAAGACTGAGTTTGATGTCTCCATCGATGAAGTTCCTAGCAATGCTAGAATTGCTGTTATTAAGGCTGTTAGGGTTTTGACTAGCCTCGGCCTTAAAGAGGCTAAAGAATTAATTGAGGATTTGCCTAAGAAATTGAAGGAAGGTGTTTCTAAAGATGATGCTGAAGATGCTAAGAAGCAGCTTGAAGAGGCTGGTGCTAAGGTCTCCATCGTTTAATTTTACTTTTGTAATCTTGGTAAATGTTGGGGTAAATCTTTTCTTGGAATTTAGCTACTTTAATAGAGATATTGGTTTAGATGTAGTCATTTTGTGAATCTTTTATTGTTGTTTTCTGATGCTTTTGAGAATCCAAAGGTTAAGAAGAATTAAAATTTTAAACATGAAACATGGTTTTGGTTGCTTTTGCTCTGTTTTCTCTAGTTATACTTCTACTTGGATAGTGAGGGCTTTAGGGAGTTCAATTGGATAATACTTGAATGTAGATCCATTTTTTATGTTTTCCTTTTTCTCGGCTCTTCGGTAAGATTGGATGCTTGCCTTTTGATTATAAGGGTTTTCTGATGGTTATGTAATGAAATGACATGTTCATCTCTTACATAAATGTTTATTGTAAATCAAGTGGATGATTATGAATTTATGATTTACAGTCCTTAAAGTCAAATACGTAGTCTTGATTTATGTTCATTGATGGGTAGTTAAGTTAAAAGTTTGGAATCAAAGATATTGTGTTGTTGACATGAGCATAGAAAGTGGATTAAGTTCATTAGTTCTACTTCTCATAAAACTTAGGAAGTGGAAACGCATAGGAATTGCAAAATCGAGTGCAACTTTCCAAATAAGAAGAGTTAAACATAATTTCTAACTAATTTCTAAACTTATACTTGGGTATTGTTTGGTTGCCATATAAATTCATGGGAAGTTGTATGGCCTAGGAAGTATATTCATGTGCATTTGTTTGGTTGACAATAATGTAGGAAATACAAATTCCTATGGGAATTAACTTCCTATAAAATGGAGGAAATAACTTACCTAAGTCCCCCCTAGGTTAGTGAAAATTCTCATGGGAATTAGAACTTCCCATATCCAACCAAAAAAAATTTGGCATTTCCTAGGAAATATATTTTGATGTGCATTAGGATTTCCTAGGAAACTATACTTCCTACTTATAACCAAACGAGCACTTAAACATGATACTTAAATTCTAATTAACCAAAATAAGAAGAGTTAAACATTATTTCTAACTAATTTCTAATCTTATTCTTAGATAATATAATTAAAATCTAATTAACCAAAATAAGAAGAGTTAGGCGACATAAGATGCTAACTAATTGTGCATCAGCGAATCATTGTTAAAGAGTCAAAACTTGACAAAAAGAGGGGACACTCCTTGAACAAGCTCTTCCTTGACCAACAACATATACAAGAATATGCGTGTAAGTTGTTAGTGAAGGATTTATGTCCTCGACTTAAATGCAATTACTAATTATATTATGGATCGTATTATAGAGATAATAAATTCGTTCTATTAGGTCGTCTATACGTCTTGCTAGAGAATGCTATACAACTTTGGGTTAGAAAATTATAAACCCGGAGCCCAATATAATGGATCCTATTAGGTCACACAAAATACTTGGATCAACAAAAGAAACCTAGAGCCCGTAAGGACCCCTAGAGTGGCCTAGCCAAGAAGAGGGGAGAGGAGAAGTGATTTTCCTTCTAACCTAAATATATTTATATATTTGGTTAGGCAATAAGGAAAATATACTAGATATCTCTCATTATTCTTCTCTCTCATATTCTTTCCAAAAGTCACAAAAACTCCATTAAAGTAGAAGAAGAATTTCTTCCTTCCAACTAGCATTGGTGGAGTGTTGATCCGGGTTGGTGGACCAAGTAGAGGAATCACAATTGAGGTTCTTTATCCGGGTTATTCAAGCTTTGTGGAATTCACACTTCAAAGGTAAATTCTTAACTATTATGTGATCCTTGAATGTATATGCATGAGATTCTGTTTTAAGTGCTTATGAATTTGATTCATGAAATTCCGCTTAGAGTACTTATAGAATCCTACAGTGGTATCAGTTTTAGCCTCTTGCATATAATTTTTGGTCATAATAATTAGATTTATTTTGATGTGTTCTTCACTAATTTTAATTGATTAAGGGGAGGAATCGAATTATGGATGTTTTATTTAATTGGATTAATTAAATTTGATTTAATCTGCCTAATAAACGATTTTAATTTCTAAAATTCGACCTAATATTTTTTTTTTCAAAATTTTTTTTTTCCCTTGGCCGAATTTTATGAAAATAAAATCCTAATTTTCGAAATTAAAATTCAATTTTAGATCTCAAATTTTTCGAAAATTTTGAGAGTTAGATTTATATTATTAATCTGTTTTTCATATTTAAATTGTTTATGTATGAAAATTAATTCATGTGAAAAGTGTTTTGTGTGAATTAGAGATTAATACATATGAATAATGCTAAAATTAAATTAAAATAGAGATTTTATGTTAATTTCGAATATTAAACTCATATAATTAATCTGAATTTTCATATTTAAATTGCTTATGTATGATAAATTAATTCATGTAAAAGGAGTTTTATATGAATTTAAGGTTAATTGATATGAATAGCCCTAAAATTAATTAAAATGGAGATTTAAATTAATTTGCAGAATTAGGCATAAAGGAGTTTATGTTTAATTTATTTTGATCACTAAATTAATTTACAAGAAGTTGTGATTTAATTTAATTCCCACAAAAAGAAAAAAAAATAAAGGAGGGAGGAGGAGCGGCCACGGCCGGGTGGCGCCGCCACTGCCGATGGGGCCACGATGGGCTCTCCCGGGTGGTCCTTGGTGGGTTGCATCGTGGGGTGCGGCGGCCCAACGTGGCTTGCTAGCCACGTTTCTTGCTCGCCGCCCAGTATTTTTAATAAAAAAATTTTTTTTTTGAAAATCATTAAAACAGATTTTCAGAATAATAAGCAGATTTTCAGATAAATAATTCCATAATTTTATTCTTTAATCTAATTAAAATTAGTAGGAAAGTATTATAGGATAGAATCTTTAGGTGGTTAGGAATTACTTAAATATTTTATCAACTTGCTATAATTAAGAATATTTGATATTTTGATTGATGACAAGTATAATATGTGATATTATGATGTGGCTTTTATATATTTTGATATAATTGCTATGTATGACTAGTATGGCCCAAATTAAGTTAAAAATACGATCTGCGTATCGTGATGTATTCTTGTAATTTTAAATACGATCCGCGTATCGTTAAGTATTTTGTAATTTATTTAATTTAGTTATTATTTAAATTATTTTGATACTTATGTAATCCAAAGACGAAGTCCATCAAGAGAAGGCCCATGGATAAGGTGGATGGAGATCCATGAAGAGTCCAAGAATGAGCCATTGATGCTTAGTTCTTAGGATTAGGGGCCATACTAGATCATTTTATTTTCGCATTTTATTATTCTTTAAAATGCTTATAAGTTTATTGTATGTTGGTTGTTGATGCGCTAGAGTTCACTAATTCATAACAACATAATAAACTTAGGTCCCGTAAATATTAAGGTTGCTTTTCCAAACATAAAGTACTTATCAAACCCTTAATTAATAGTAATAGGTCATGCCTCCAGCAGGTGTTATCATTAATTTTTGAGATATAAGGTCAAATTGCGAATTTTACAACTTAGTTTGGTTGTCCTTAACAAAATTATCAAAAGCGTTTTGAATTTTGAAGCAAGAGATAGTTAAGCATGCGATATTTATCCATCTAAACAAGAGTTATAATTTGTTATAATTAGTAAAAGAGTTTACTTACCTTGATAATGTAACGTTAAAGATAAGGCCTCAGTGCAGCTTAGTGTTGCATGTTGATAGGATCTTGTAAAACACTTATTCAAATGGGACTTTAAAATTGAATAGTTGATCGACCTAGAAACCTTTGCATGTTTTGGGTTACTTTATAAACATAAAATTGAACTTTGTTTTATTTTTTGTGCGTAGATACCATGTCTAATAACAACAACAATAACTCGGTTTCAACATTCGTCCTTTTACGGAAAAGGACAGTTGAATGGTGAAAATTTCCTTAATTGGGAAAGGACCTTAAGACTTGTTTTGAGGTCGAGAGGGGTCGAGAGGATGTCTTGAAACCCCACTTCACGTGATTGCGGTGAGTCGGCGAAGGAGACAAACGTCGTGCTAAGCGGGCCAATGATAGGTGCGTCCCGATCACTTGCTTGATGATAGCGGCCATGGGCCGGACCTCCAAAGGAGGTTCGAAACCAAGGATGCTTATACCATCATGCAAGAGCTGAGCTATGTCTCAAACACAAGCCCGAGTTGAGCGGTATGAGACTAATAGGGAGATACTTGAATGTCACATGAAGCGAGTAAAGTGTTGGCCCCCATGTTTTCGCAATGATGGGTCTTTTTTCGGAAACATGGAACGACTCTGGATTCCCTTATAGGGTTTGAGTTAGCTACTGACATTATTCTCCACTCATTACCTGGCAGGTTTCAATCGGTTCGAATGACCTACAATATGAATGAGTCTCGAAAGACTTTGCGAGAGTTGCATGGATTGTTGGTCATGCTGAAAGGAACATCCCTAAGGTTGAACCAAAGAAAGAGGTTTTGATGGTTCAAAAGGAAAAGGGTTTCCAGAAGAAATGGGCAGGAAAGAAGGACAAAGGCAAGCAAGTTGCCACTGTTGCTTTGAAAAACCTAAGCCAACCGCCAAGCCAAAGGTCGCTGCGGAAAGCAAGTGCTTCCCTTTGTCACAAGATAGGACACTTTGGAAGAGGAACCGGCCAGGTATACTTGGAGGAAAAAGAAGTCCGGGGCTTCCACTTCAGGTATATATGTTATAGAAATCAATTTAACTTCAACTTCTTTATGGATATTTCATACCGGTTGTGGTTCTCACATAGTTAATGATGTGCGAGGGACTAAAAAGAAGTAGGAAGGCGGCAAAAGGCGAGGTAGAGCTACGCGTTGGAAATGGAGCACGAGGGTCTTGCACTTGCCATAGGGAGCTATAGTCTACACTTGCCATCTGGACTTATTTTAGAACTAAATAATTGCTATTTTGTTCCTTGAATAACTAAGAACATAATTTACGTTTCGATTTTGGATTACGAAAGGTTTTGTTTTGAAATAAAGAACAAGTGTTGTTCCATTTCTTACAATAATATGTTCTATGCCAATGCTAAATTGATAAATGGCTTATATGTGCTTGATAGGTCATTACAAATCTATAACATAGATAGCAAGAAACAAAATCAAATGATTCCAACCTAACCTACATTTGGCATTACTCGAATGAGTCATATAAACCAAAAGCGTATTCCTGAAGTTACAAAAGGATGGTATAATTCCATCATTTGATTTTGAATCATTTGATGTATGTGAATCATGCTTAATGGGGAAGATGACAAAATCACCATTTCTTGGAAAAGATGAAAGGGCCAGCGATCTTTTAGGACTACATTTATACAGATGTGTGTGGTCCTATGAGCATAAAGGCAAGGGAGGGGTTTAACTACTTCATTACCTTCACCGATGATTTGAGTAGATATGGATATATATACTTAATGAAACATAAGTCGGGATCTTTTGATAGATTCAAAAAGAATTCCAAAGTGAAGTCCGAATCGACTTGGTAAGACAATAAAAGCACTACGATCCGATCGTGGTGGTGAGTATTTGAGCCAAGAATTTGATGATCATCTAAAGGGTTGTGGAATTCTTTCACAATTAACTCCACGAGGAACACCACAGTTGAATGGTGTATGCGAAAGGAGAACCGAACCTTGCTAGATATGGTTCGATCAATGATGAGTCTTCATGATCTTCCGATTTCTTTTTGGGGATACGCTCTCAACTACTGCCGCACACACTAAATAGGAGCCAGTCAAAGGCCGTTGAAAAGACTCATATGAGTTATGGAATGGAAAACTTCCAAACTTGTCTTTTCTTATGATACGGGGATGTGAGGTCTATGTAAAGCGGTTCACTATCGAGACAAGCTTGCACCCAAGTCAGATAAATGTCTCTTTGTGGGATACCCAAAAGAGACGAGGGGTTATTACTTCTATAACCGTCAAGAGATTAAAGTGTTTGTTGCTCATGATGGTGTCTTTCTTGAAAAGGAATTTGTTTCTAGAAAGACAAGTGGGAGTAAAAATAATTCTCGAAGAAATTCGAGATGAGCAACAATTGGACGTGGTTTACACCATGTCGGCCACGACCGACAAGACGAAAGTCTAGTTCAGGAGATGACGTATTCAACGCATGAACCTCCTACCAGTCCCACTTGAATCAGTGAAGATCTTGAAGAAGTTGAAGAACACTTCTCTTGATGCTCGGACCACGCGTAGGTCTAGTAGAAAAGGATTCCAAACAAGAGGTTGGTTGATTTCTGTTAGCTGAAACTCGAAATTATGATTTTGGAGAATTGAGCCTACTACCTCAAACAAGCTTTGTGAGCCCCCCGGACTCGAGAAATGGCTTGAGGCCATGAAATCGAGTTAGACTCCATGTCGATAATAAAGTTTGGACCACTGGTCGACTTGCCTAATGGGGTTAACCTTTTATTGGATGCAAGTGGGTGTTCAAGTTGAAAACAGACAAAGATGGGAATGTCTATATATATAAAAAGCAAGACTGGTTGCAAAAGGATTCGAACAAATTCATGGTATAGACTATGATGAGACCTTTTCTCCGGTAGCGATACTAAAATCCGAATTCGGATACTTTTAGCGATTGCCGCATTTTATGATTATGAAATTTGGCGGATGGATGTCAAAACAACATTCTTGAATGGGTTCTTGAATGAGGATATTGTACATGACACAACTCAGGGTTTTGAGATCGAAAATCCTAAAAGGGTTTGTAAGCCTGAGAGATCCATTTATGAATTGAAAAGCGAGGCATCTCGGAGCTTGAATCTTCGATTTGATGAAGCAATCAAGAAATTTGATTTCATCAAAAGCGAAGAAGAATCTTGTGTCTACAAAGAAGTTTAGTGGGAGCAGCTTAGTCTTCTTGGTATTGTATGTAGATGACATACTACTCATGGGAAATGACATACCAATGCTTGAGTCGGTCGAGGAATGGTTAAAAATTTGTTTCTCTATGAAGGGACTCAGGGAGAAGGCGAGTACATCTTGGGAATCAAAATCCATGGAGATAGGTCTCGAAGGATGATTGGACTAAGTCAAGAAACTTATATTGATAAGGTTCTTGCAGGTTCAACATGGAACACTCCGAAGAGGTTTCGTTCCCATGTCACATGGCATATCGCTTAGCAAGAGTCGATGCCCGAATGAGCACGATGAGTTAAAGCGAATGAGTAGCATTCCTTATGCTTCGACTATAGGATCTATCATGTATGCCATGATAAGTACTCGACCGGATGTTGCATATGCCTTGAGCATGTGTAGCGAGGTTCAAGCAAATCCGGGGGAGAAGCACACTTGGGTGAACCTAAGAGCATCCCTTAAGTACTTGAGGAGGACTAAAAGGCATGTTCTTAGTTTATGAGGACAAAGTGAGTTGGTTGGTGAAGGTTACACGGATGCAAGCTTCCAAACCGACGGAGATGATTACCGCTCACGATCGGGGGTATGTCTCTCGTCTAAATGGAGGAGCGAGTGAGTGGAAGAGCTCAAAGTAAAGCTGCATGTAAGCGGCTCTACGAGAATCGAGAATATTTAGCAGCGGTTGAAGCAACTAAAGAAGCGCTTTGGATCGAAATTATTGACGCATTGGATATCATACCTAGTGCTCGGAAGGGATTGAAGTTGTTACGTGATAACAATGGTGCTATTACGCAAAAAGAACCGAGAACACATAACAAATCCAAACATGTAATGAGGAGGTATCACCTCATTCGGGGAGATTGTTGCCGGGAAGGATGTCGGGATCCATAAGGTTCACACGGATGAGAATGTGGGTGATCCGCTCACTAAACCACTACCTCGACCAAGCATGAGAGTCACGCTAGGGCTATAGGCTTGAAGCAAATGTTAGAGTGGCTTTAGGTTGTACTAGGTTTAGAGAAACTTCTTACAATGTAAAGGCATGGTTTTGCTATTTATGTTTATGAGAATAAATTTTATATTATTTAATTATTGGTTTGGTATTAAATAAAATGTCCAAAATATATCTTGAATTCTATGGTTTTGTCAAATATGTGATTTGATAAATGAAACACCATAAGTGAACAGAATTCATAGAATATTAAAGTTCCTAATCTAAGTCATTAAACTGGACATAAATGACTTGTTAAAGGGATTAGCATATAAGATTGATTGATAGCACCGTTTCATGGGCTATGGAAACATAGAGATGTTTAATCAATCATATGGATATGTATAGTTGATACATAGTTGAACTAGACCTGCTTAGAAGTTTTATAACTTCAAAATTATATTAGTAGATTCCTTAGACATGAGTGGAACATTACTTAGCCCAATGATTGGTATAACTTTGATCTTGTCAAAACGTCGTACCGTAAAAGGGGACTATAAAGGCAGCATTCAGGTTGTGCTAAAAATTGAGTGGGAGCATTGATTACCATAAGATTGAAAAGGTCCTCCTATATGAGATAGGATAGGTGTCTTGGCCCCTTGAATAGAGAAAATTGAAAAATGCATGGCCTTGCTCAAATGGATCATTCGATGATCATTTGTTTGTCAATTCGAACTCGAATTTCAAGGATTAAATTTGAAAACTAGTATGGATGATATAGAAATATAATCATACTATCAAATAAAGACATTAAGAGACTTGAGGAATTTAAACATTGCACACTCGTCTCGGACAAGTGGGAGATTGAAGGATTTATGTCCTCGACTTAAATGCAATTACTAATTATATTATGGATCGTATTATAGAGATAATAAATTGCTTTCTCTAATGGGCGTCTATACGTCTTGCTAGAGAATGCTATAGAACTTTGGGTTAGGAAATTATAAACCTCGAAGCCCAATATAATGGATCCTATTAGGTCACACAAAATACTTGGATCAACGAAAGAAACCTAGAGCCCGTAATGGGCCCTAGGGTGGCCGGCCAAGGAGGAGGGAGAGGAGAAGTGATTCTCCTTCTAACCTAAATATATTTATATATTTGGTTAGGGCAATAAGGGAAAATATACTAGATATCTCTCATTATTCTTCTCTCTCATATTCTTTCCAAAAGTCACAAAAACTCCATTAAAGTAGAAGAAGAATTTCTTCCTTCCAACTAGCATTGGTGGAGTGTTGATCCGGGTTGGTGGACCAAGTAGAGGAATCACAATTGAGGTTCTTTATCCGGGTTATTCAAGCTTTGTGGAATTCACGCTTCAAAGGTAAATTCCTAACTATTAAGTGATCCTTGAATGTATATGCATGAGATCTGTTTTAAGTGCTTATGAATTTGATTCATGAAATTCCGCTTAGAGTACTTATAGAATCCTACGGTTAGTAAGTTAGAGCACTTGAGAGTTGAGACTACATAGTTTTTCAAACCTAGGTTTCGTGGCGTTTGCCTCAAGGTTGGATCGATCCGAAGCTAATGCAAGTTGGCCTATCATTACGTTTCGTAGGCCTAATTTCTCTTGAGCCATTTGTAATATATGCTCCCTTTGTCTCGGAAAGATTTAAACACTTGTTGGGACACGTAGTTTAAGGTGGATAAGTTTAGTGTGGTTATCAAATGTTATTTTATTTAAAAACTAGATATGATAGGAGTTGATGGTATTTTTTTAATTAGAGGAGAGAAAGTTGGGTAACTTTTTGTTGATAAAAGGTAGAATGTGGGCCAAAGATGTGTAAAAAAATAATATATTAATAGTGGGACCATGCCAAAGATGGAAATGTTCAAACTAATTGGGACAAACATAAAAGGAAAGTGTTCGAACTATTACCGGGGACGAATGGAGTAATACTACTATGTGTGTTTGATCCTTACGAGAGAGTGTATACTAGCGGAACCGTAGAGGGTTTAATAAGTGGATCCTTTACTGCTTAAATTGGCATGGGATTAGTCTTGAACATTTTCAAAAAGAATTTTTGTTATAAAAAATGGGCTAACAAGAATAAGTACACAACTTCTCTTAATTACAACCAAAGGCACAATCATCTCAGCTTAACAAACAACAAACAACATCTGCACAAATTGTAGGATCTAAATCTACATAATTAAATAACTGAACTAGAATTTACAAGAACAAAATGTGTCGTGGTAAGAGAGTCATTACCTTACTTCGATGCTGATTCTTAATGACATTCGTCCCCCAGTTTTACGAATGAATTATGTCGTGGTAAGAGTCATTGCCTTACTTCGGTAAGGATTCTTAATGACATTCGTCCCCGAAGTTTTACTGTAATGATCCTCGACTTCGTGCACCAGGATCAAGGATTGCAATTTTCTCAAGAAGCGCTCCAATTATCATAGGAAAAAAGGTAGGTTATATGTTTTAAAGTTAATATTTTGTCAATAAAAAGAATAAACAACCAAGAAGATATTTATATGAAGGAAGAGAAATAACACCGAAAGAAATTTAAAATGAAGAAATTAGGCTTTTCGGAATCCCCCGACAAATCGGAGCCGCGTGGATAACACGAGACCCTAGACGTTTCCGCCAAACTGGCCTCACTTGTGCGCGACTATCAAGGGAAGCCGTCGTCTTTCGACACCTCTTACGCATGGGGTGGCTAATATTCTAACAATCCCCCACAAGCGCGAAGACACAAAAAATAAGAAATGAGCAAGAAGGAAGCGTTTGATACATACTACTACACGCTAAAAGTGTCCAAAGGATCGAATTCAACATGTTATGGGAGTTTGGGCATCCCCTCAGCCATACTTAGGATTGAAATTTATAAGAGAGTAGAAGAGACCTATGAATATATATCTTACCTCGGTGAGTCGAGAAACTCCGTCATCAAAACATGAGATGTAATC